>CM053792.1:379856576-380456576 GCA_028749045.1 Cupressus sempervirens
GACTCACTCTCCTTAGACAAATTCAATTGAAATTATTCATACCAAAAAGTATGCAGAAGTTTGTACTTACAAATTATATTATCTTTTGGTGATTGAGTAAATATCAAATACAATTTTTCAAGGTGATAAAATTGCATATGCAGATGTATGTATGTATATATGTATGTATGTGTGTATATATGTATGCATGTATATATGTATCTTTGCATCTTGTTGTCATGCCTTTATGATCGTTGTATATGTATGTTTGTATGTATGTATGTATGTATATATATATATGTTTATATATACATACATACACACACATGTGTGTATGTATATATACACATACATACACACACATGTGTGTATGTATATATACACATACATACACACATGTGTGTATGTATATATACACATACATATACATAAAGAGAAGCTTCTCTAATCACTTGGTGGGGGAAATATAAAGAGATACATGTTCAGATGGAAAAAAAAACATAAAACATTTACATAGGTACCTCTTCTCCCTTGAAGAAAATCATAGAGAAAGCACTACTATATTTGGGCTCGAACAGCACAAATTACATCGTCATCACAAGTTGACCCCAAATGTTGTAGTGTTGCAAAGGGAACATAGATCACAAGGGCAAGACATGACAAAAAAATTGCAAAGCAAGGGCATGAAGATCACAAGGGCATGACCAAAAAATATGAAGAGATCACAAGGGCACGATAACAAAATCCTAGATCTCCACTAATCTCCACCAAGAGCACGACAATGGAATGCGGAGATCATAAGGGAATGGCAACAAAATATAGCGATCACAAGGATACAAAAATGAAATCTCCACCAATGTTTAGAGCTCTCCACCTTCATCCAGAGCTTTCCACCCTCTTTTGCACACAACTATCCACTTCAAAACAGATGGGGAATGATTTGTATCATGTTTTTTTAAATCTAAAATCAACTTCACATTGTGTTGTAACTCTACCATAGGTTTTTGATCCTTCATAGCTTTCATTTCATCATTTCAACATTCAAGTTTTCAAGTTTCCTCTTCATTATATAGTCCTTTCCACCCTAAAAACCACTTTGTCATTTCATTAAAATCAAGACTTGAACAAAACCAATGATAAAACAAAGCCCATATTTCAAAATCCAAATAATAAAACAATAAAACTCACTTAACTCATGCTAACTGAATTAGCTAAGGATCCTACATATAAATAATGTAGATAGGAAAAATGGGGAATAAATTTTAGAAAATCATATCATAGTAGATATTTTTAGAAAGAAACAAGCCATAGCCTAGTTAAATTAATCTAGTTGTTGATTAGTTGGGTTGATTACAAATTCCTGTAGAACTGTTATTAGATTACGTACAATAAAATGAACAATTAGTTGTTCACAGCTAGTAGGATCAAATACAGTTTTCCAAGGTGATAAAATTGCATATGTGTGTGTGTGTGTGTGTGTGTGTGTGTGTGTGTGTGTGTGTGTGTGTCTATAGTGGAGATCAGTAGAGATATAGGATTTTGTTGTTGTGCCCTTGTGATTGTTGTATATGTATGTATGTATGTATGTATGTAAACAAAGAGATCTTGGAACAATAGAAAAACAATAAAACTCACTCAATAGGTAGCATGGCCACAGGTATTCTCACAAGCTTTTAAGCATAACTATATAAGGAGTGAGTTAGGGCATATGTAGGTTAACCTTACATTAACTATAAACTACAACACATAGGTTACACTAGGGTATTAGAGTATTTTAATTATAGAAAACCACCTGATTCGCTCGAGTGGGTGTATGATTGTGAAGAGTTGTATTAGGTGAGTAAAGATCACTAGTGGTTATAGGAATACATCTACATCAAAATAATTAGAAAACATAACTACATATTCATTAGAGTGAGTAGTTCAAGGGTCTTGATAGCATACAAGTTTTGTAGGCAGCCTAGTAGGTGGAGTATGCCTCTAGTGTGCAGACACCTTGGACATAGTTAGGTAGGACATAGTTAGATAGCCTTGGACATAGCTAGATAGCACTTAACCATGTATGTATGTATGCATGTATGTAACTATTCTCTACTTAACAGTGTCATCCACATGTGGCGGGGGGAGGGAGTTGAGCTTGCACCTTTGACAATACTTCATTTCCATTGTTCACGCTCTCGAAATCAAAGGTATATAACTTTATCACTTGTAACTATGATTTTCAAATAGTGCAAACCACAATAGTTTCTTATAATTCAATGGTTCTCTTTGTAAGTTTATAAAATTGAAGTTTAAAAATTAATTTTCTCTATGTACATCTTTTTCAAGTTTGATATTTCTCTTTTTCATGACTCACAATCCAAGAATAATTTTTCAAAACACATATTGGCCAGTTGGAGATTGAGGCAAAAATTTGTAAGAATGATTGTGCCAAAATAGATATAAAAAAATGATTGTACACGATAATCATCTTTTTATGATAATAATCTTTTTACATTCTTTTTGGCACAGTTGTTTTTACATTTTATGATTTTTGGTGAGAACAAAATTACAAATTAATCAGGTAGGTGATAAGACTTGTGTCTTATGATAAGCCATGTTTCTTTATTTAATAGAAATCCTAGAATATATCTAATTGAGTTGATTTTTATTTGGTTTTGGCTAATACAAACTTTTATTTCAAATCTATGTTTTTTTTTTCCAAATGCCATGATTTCTAACAAGAAAATCTAGCTAAAATATCATATAGAAATCCTAGAATATATCTAATTTTGTTAAGGGCAAATTTGTTAAACTTTTTAAAGATTATTTGTATTTAATGATTTCTTTCTTTTGCAATGGGGTTTTAAATATGTTTACTTGTTTGTGCCTCTTAATTATAACTATGTTTTCTATGTGCTCAAGAAATACTAGTTTTTGATATTCCAATTTGAATTCAATTAGATTCAGGAAAATTAGCTAAGACAGGGCATTAGCAATGTAGGAACATGTTGGGAAACTTAGTGGACTATGTCATTATTTGTTCTATGTTTGCTAGTAAATTTAACTAGAATGTTTGGATCTAGCATACTTGGTATTTTATGCCTATCTTATTAAAGATTTATAAGAATTGCAGATAAATAACTCGATTTAAATTTTGTAGGTTTTGAATTGTATTGGCATGATGTCCCTATGAGGATCCCAAGTATCTAATACTGCTGTTAATTTGGTCTAGTTTCTAATTAGAAGGGTTGACTACAAATTCCTATAGGACTGTCATCATATTAGGTACAATAAAATGAACAATCAGTTGTTCCCATCTAGTAGGGCCAAATACAATTTTCCAAGGTGATAAAATTGCATATGTAGATGCATCACTTGAATATAAGGCATGAAGCACATTCCCCAATTTATAACAAATAGTTGGATATAAAGGGTCCATACATTGGCCCAACAATGGAAGCCAAGGATGTAACCATGCATGTATTCACACACTCTCCTTGTGAGGATCCCAAGTATCTAATGTCGTTGTTAATTTGGCCATCACTCTATGATCCAAAATGTAATGAAGTACTAAAGCTAGTAGTAACCTCTCCCATGTCTCTAGAAAATGTAGCATAGGTTCAAGGTCCCTTGGCTTCTAGAAATTTGGAGCAGTTATTCTCATTGCTTGAAGAATAATTTCAGTTAAGAGTTGAGTGTAAGGAGTTGAATAAGCAAGTTCAGCTTCTATGTAAATGTCATAATCATGAGGCTTTTTACCTTGTAGAAGCCATAACCTAGTTAAATGTATGTATATATACAAGCCATAACCTAGTTAAATGGGTCTAGTTTCTAATTACCTAGGTTGATTACAAATTCCTATAGAATCGTCATCATATTAGGTACAATAAAAGGAACAATCAACATTATTTTTGTGCAGGATCTTGAGCTAAGTCACTTAGCATAGGTTGAGTGAGTTTTATTGTTTAATTATTTGGATTATGTAATATGTATGCAACTGGATCAATTTTTTTGTTGTGTAGCTAATATGTAATAAGCACCTTATAAAAGATCTCTTTGTATACATACATACATGTATATGCATGTATGTATATGTGTATATGTATGTATGTATGTATGCATATATCATCTGGAGATCTAGGATTTTGTTGTCGTGCCCTTGTGATCTCTACATCCTAAGTATCTACTGTTGTTGTTAATTTAGGCATCACTATATGATCCAGAATGTTATGAAGTACTGAAGTTGGTAGTAACTTCTCCCATGTCTCTAGAAAATGTAGCATAGGTTCAGGGTCCCTTGGCTCCCAAGAATTTGTAGTAGCTATTCTCACTACTAGAAGAATAACTTTAGTTAAGAGTTGAGTGCAAGGATTTAAAGAAGCAAGTTCTGCTTCTATGTAAATGCCATAACCATGAGGCTCATTTCCTTGCAGAAGCCATAACCTAGTTAAATATACGTATATATTAGCCCAACTAATCAACAACTAGACCCATTTAATTGGGTTATGACTTATTTCTTTCTAAAAATATCTACTATGATATGTTTTTATAAAAGAATTTCGAACTCTGTCAATTTTTCCTGGTCTGCATTATTTTTGTGGAGGATCTTGAGGTAAGTCACTTAGCACCTTAAAAAATATCTCTCTCTCTCTACACACACACACACACACACACACACACACACACACATACCCAATGTATGTATGTATGTATGTATGTATGTATGTATGTATGTATATATGTATATGTGCATGTATATATATATGTATGTATGTATGTATGTTCCCTTGTGATCACTGTATTTTGTTGTCATGCCCTTGTGATCTTTGCATCTCATTATCGTGCCCTTGTGATCTCTGTATATGTATGCATGCATGCATGTATGTATGTACATATAACATATACATGTGTATATGTATGTATGTATGTATATGAACAAAGAGATCTTGGCACGACAAAAAAAAAAAAAACTCACTCAACAGGTAGCATGGCCACAAATGCAATGGGAACGCCTATTGGTAAGTAAAGTCCTCTTTCTCTCTCTCATTTTTCATGTATTTATTTTACTTGAACTATTATTTCTTACGAGGATTTTTCTAATATTGGATTCATCTAATGCAAAAGGCGATGAGGACATTCTTGGATGTACCCATGTGATGAATTGCCCGTGAGCAATGAAGATGGACTTCTCCAAAGAGTAGCAAGAGGCGATGAGGACATTCTAGGTACTTTAAAGATTGATTCTTTCTTATGGTGGGGGTGGGGGGAGGTGGGGAAATGAGCTTCCACCTTCACATGGTTGGCCCTGATTAGTAGAGAATATCAAACTATTCTCAAAACCAAGTGAAGCTCAACAATAACCTATGATTGTATGACAACTAATTGTGTTAATCTCTTGGTTTCAGATAATGCAGGAGGACGTCATAGTTTAATATGCAATGTCAATTCATATGCATACGACATCAGGCAGAGCTAAAAAATGCAACAGGTTTGCATTTTCGTTAGAGGTCTTTAATTAGGTATTTTAAGTTATAGACCATCATAAACATTGTTCATGATGATGGTCTATAATTTTAAAAACTAAATAAACCTACTAAATAAATGTAATCATGTTGCATTTTTTCAGCTCCGCCTATTGTCCACGCATAAAGAACGCAGTTGCATGTGCATCTTGATTCAGAGTGGCATAATCTTATTTTGGATGCGATAGAAAAATGACATGCAACAGAAGATAGGAAAATGATGTCACTTTTGCAAATTTGGAACTGTTTTTTTTCCCTTTAAACATTAATAATTTCTTTTAGATGTTAATGGGGAATTTAGATGTTGGGGGGGTGGGGGACAAATGAGTTTCCACCTTCACATGGTTGGCCTTGATTAGTAGAGAATATTAAAGTATTCTCGAAAGCAAGTGATGCTCAATATTAGCCTATGATTGCCTCATAGCTATTTAATGTTTGCTACCAATTTTTATTATTATTAATACAACACAACATTGCAATTGCGACAGCTGACCATTGATCCCATAACATTCTTGCCACATGCCTATCCCAATTATGATGGAGGTTTCCCATGGCTTGTTGTGGGACCCATAGCATTTGTGTCACATGGACATTGCAATTGTAACAGGGTCTTCAACAAATTTCCATCACAATTCTTACAATGAAAAATGAACTGTTTGCCAGAATGATAACCCAATTTATGACACTAGTAGGTGTCATAATTGCCATGATAACCCTTTCCATCGCAACTTGTGACAACAAAAGTCTAATGCCTGTCCAACGAGAGCCAATTTTGACTGATGTCAGTTGGGCGACGGGTTACTATCATAATTGTGATGGCCCGCCATAGCAATTTGGACCCAAATGTAGTAGTGATATATGTATGTATGTACATATATAAGTATGTATGTATATATGTATGCATGCATATATATATATATATATGTGTGTGTGTGTGTGTGTGTGTGTGTGTGTGTGTGTGTGTGTGTGTGTGTGTGTGTGTGTGTGTGTGTGTGTGTGTGTGTGTGTGTGTGTGTGTGTGTGTACTATATACGTATGTATATATGTATGTATGTATGTACATATACATACATATCTATATGTATGTATATATACATACATACATATGTGCATATATATATATATGTGTGTGTGTGTGTGTGTGTGTGCATATGTGTGTGTGTGTGTGTGTGTGTGTGTGTGTATTATCAATATCATCAAATTACATCAATATATATAAATAATACAGATAGGTAATCAATAAATAATAAATAAAAGAATTTAAGTAATTAAATAATATACTATCAATTACATGTCTACTAAGGGTCATGACTACCGACCCCACCCATCCTACATCATGACCTTTACAAAGTGAGAGGCATGTGTGTGTGTGTGTGTAGAAGCCATGAATATTATATCTAAGTGATTTTCCCCACATTACTATCAAATAAAATATATAATAAAGAATACTCATCGATCGATAAAGAATAGGAAACAATAAATAAATGGCAATGGACATAACAAATAGTGCACCTTGGCATAAGCCATCGAACAATAGAAAAAGGAGAATTAAATAAATTATATTCAAAAGAGACATATTAGAATGAACATCCCCTGCCACTATGGAGACTTTGACAAAAATCATGGGGGGAGTACATGGAGCACAACCCCACCACAATATGTGTATAACGTATTCCAATATACATGGAACATAAATAGCGCCAAGGTAGGACATGGGTGCCACTCAAGCACTTGGTCAAGTTAAAAAGGTAAGTAAAGTGAGCCATAGGTATAACATGGACTCACCTACTAAGATAAGCCATATATATATATATACCTAATGTGATTATTAATAGATTGAATAAAAGTATCATAATATTTTATAACTTTATATTACACTTTAAAAAATATTAGAAATAGAGGTATTCCATACATAATATAAGAATAAGACTTGATTAGAACAAGCAATTTCGCGAGAGTAGACTCTAATATTTAACTAAAATAATATGAAATTTATTATTTGATAATAAATGCATGTATATATATATATATATATATATACATATATATATATATATATGTATATATATATGCATACATATATATGTATGCATATATATATGCATATATATATGCATACATATATATGTATGCATATATATATACATATATATATATGGATATATATATATACATATGGATATATATATATACATATGTATATATATATATACATACATATATATATATATATACATATGTATATATATATATATATACATGTATATATGTATATATATATATACATGTATATATATATATGTATATACATGTATATATATATGTATGTATATATATATATATACATATGTATATATATATATATACATATGTATATATATATATATATATATATATATATATATATATGTTGTATATACATACATACATACATACATACATACATACATACATACATATAGATGTATGTATGGATATTGTAAATATCATCAAATTACATCAATATAAATAAATAATACAAATATGCAATCAATAAATAAAAAATAAAAGAATTTAAGTAATTAGATAATACACCACTAATTACAATTATACCTAGTTATCCCATAGGTGTTTAAACAATTTTCCACAAGCTTAAACACTTTAAACTTTCAAATCACTAACATGGTATCCATATGAAACATTCAACTTAATCTTTCAACAAATTGTTAACTTTATATACCAAGTATCAAAGTAAACTTTTTGTGTATACCAAGTTGCAACAATAAACTGTGAGCATGAAAATAACATGCAATGCAATAAACATCCACACAATCTGACACAAGTATTCAATGTGGAAACCCAATTAAGGGAAAACCACCTGGGACCAACAACCCAAAAATTTCACACTTTTGAAGTGAGCTCTATTAGGAGTCAACCTTGTTAAGGGTTAGGAGCCAACCTTTTTAAAGGTTACAAACACATTGTTGATGTGACCTTATTAGAGGATTTTCACCACAGATCATCTATGCTTTATCACTCTTGAAAAACTATAGAGTGGCTTACTCTAAAGGACTTATAAAATATTCATCAGAATGTCACCATACAATGGATTTACAAATAAGATTTTTAGGTCCACTCAGTTAAGAGGATTTTTTCTACAATGCTTAAAGAGTAACAATGAAATGATCTGTTTAAAATAGAGCTACCTTTGCTTGTTCAAATCTATGCTTTTATCTATCTCTTTCCTCTATTCATCCTCTTTTTTCCTTCTCTCTTTTGGCTGATCCACTCACTCAAACATCAACTTAGCACGTCTCTTGTCTGATCTTCATAGTGCAGTTTTGTTCAGTTATCTTATGGCTATCAACCTTCTTCTTCAACTTGATCAACAACAATGCACAATGATTTCATCCCTTAAATAGATTTTTTTTTCTGCTTCACCATATTCTTCCATATTTTTTCACTTATCACAATCATCCAATCTTCATTCAACTTAGATTCATTGAATCTAGACACTCAATTATCACGCCTTCATCTTAACTTTGTGCTTCAATCTAAATTGTTAAATATCCTTCATCAAATCTTCTTTGAATTCCTCTAGCCATTCATCTTTTAACTAACTTCATACTTATCTTCAAAACTTCTCAAAAAATCTTTATTTTCATCAAATATTAGCCTCAGATTAATTCATCTTCAAACTATTCTTCATTTCCATTGCTGGATCATCACTATACATTGCCCAGTCAACACTAGGCTCAATTAACACTATTCTTTCCCAATTAATATTGCACATCCTTCACTTCTCCATCAGGTGCTTGGTGACAACTATAATAGCTCAGTCAATACTATGATTCTTCATTCATTGACCAAATTTTTTTTCTTATACATGATCTCAACACTTAATCAAATCGTGTAAACTAATCAAGCCAACATTATAGTGTCATGGTCTAACTCATTCAAGTGCTCATTGAATACCATACACTTATCAATACTTACATCATCATTATAATTTCTTCAAATCTTCTTCAACAATCAAATCCTCTTCATTAATTAAATGATATAACACTCTACTGAATTAGCATAATGTCTTAACAATTAATGCTTGGCATAAAGGACAACCTTAACAATTGATATGACTCTTCTACATATATTAAGAACATTATCAATTGGGACTGACATATGATTTGTATAGTTGTGAGATATAGATCATTAGATGTGTTAGCACATGTTATGGGTGTTATTTTAGCTATGGTTAATGTATCTTGACAATAACTACTGTATATTGATCTACCTTCATATTGAGTTTTTATGTTTGGGTCATTAGTTGAGACATGACTTATGCTTTGTTATTATAATTATTATGGATTCTCTTTGGGTTATGTTTGGATGACATCTTATCTTTTAGCAATGGAAGTGACATGATGGAGGACAAGAGACTTCTTGTTTGAGATGAATTTATTGCCATGTAAACTTCTCTATATCCCTCAAGTGCATTTGTTCCTTAGTGACAAAGTCAATAAAACTGCTTTGCATGTCCATTGGTACCTTCTTGAATGATTCCTCTTGAGCTATAGGGAACACTCTTCTTTGGTTATAAACTAATAGTTAATCCTTCTAGTGTAGGTCAATGTCTAAAAAACAACCATTCAACCACTATATCATCATTTATAACATCACAATATTATAGATCATCCATGAATATGAACAAATTACCATAATTTGTTATGTGTTGTAAATCACCTATTAAGGTTGAATAAAGTTCAAGTCTTAAAAACACGTGCATTTTGAAATATAGAATAAAAAGGGCAAGGAATAGGAATTATAGTTGTAGTTGTTCAACTATAATTTCATGGGGTGGGTGGTGTTTAGCCCCCCAATTCAGCCCCATAAATGGGGAAAAATCTCCAAAGTAGACCTTAATATTTCATAAATATTTAGAGGTGCCCCTATGAAAGATATCAAAAAAATAAATATACTAACTACAATTCTTGGGTGAGAGGGAATCTATAGTTCTCCTAAGATTTCCCCTAAAATTCAACTAGAAGATGAGGTAGATTAGTTGTTTGGTGGTCCACCTAAGAAAATCGAGTTTAGTTCCCTTAGAATAGTAGGGGTGTTGGTTGAATAATAGGGTTAAGTTGTTCTTAGTTACTTATCATGTGAGAAATGACACTTCCATAAAGAGGGATACACATGCTCTTTTCATTGTGTGAGTGTTAAATAATGGGCCTTAGAGTACCATATCTATAGTTGGTACAAAGATAAACTAATCAGGGTAGAGTAGTTGTTGTATGAGATGGGTGACAGGAGATACTTGAACGGGGGTTATATTGAAGGAAGGAAATACCTATTTGTCTTCAAGGAGTTGACCTTCAATGTGTTATGATAGCGAGATGAGATGGAATTCATTTGATTTTTAATTGCACAAAGAGAAGGATGAATTGCTCAGAGTTTACCACTGCTGATGCTCAAAGAATGGCTTGACTTAGGGATTTGAGAACCAATGAATTGGAGCACCAACTAAACCCATGAATGTGGATAAAAGAAATGCCACTTTTTACCTTGTACATGTAAGATATTACAAACTTTGTAATTATCATATTTGCTTTTCATAAACATGCCCTTAGCATGCAATTGTTATATAACTTGACTTCCTTTTTATATACATTTCTCATTTTTATGTAGTCTTATTGACTTCTTATATAGCTATGTGTGTCTACACATATATGTATACTTATAACCACACATTGCGAAGTGGTGAAAAACTTGTTTAGAGAAAAAGTGAAAAACAACATTAATAAAAAAAAAGCATGCATGCATATTTAAATAGATATTATATAATAAGAATGATATTATTTTAGATTCTTATATAATATTTAAATATTTTTTACACTATGTTTTATTCTCTATCCTCACCTCTCTTTCTATATATAAAATACAATGCAAAATATCTAATTTAATTTAATTTTATATTAATTACATTAAGGAATCGTAATGTAAAAATAAATTATAATATAGAATACAATCAAATAGTAAATATGTCATAAATATATTTAAATATTATATTTGATTACTAATTATTGATTTAATATGTTAGATTTTTTAAAAATACAATTATACTATTACAAGCAAATTTTTCATTATAAGTGTACTTATATATTTATGATAATAATAATAAGATGGGATCTAATACAAGAGTAACTTGTGAGTCTCTCATGTGGGTCTTAGATTCAAATTTGCTTTAACATATAAAAATAAACAACTACAATAAATAACAATAATTAATTTAGACTTCGACCATCTACCATAAAAAAAAAAGATTTTAAGTACAATTTTATTTATTAGAAATTAAAAAAAATCAGACAATTATAAATTTTACTGCAGATTTGCAGATTTCCTGTATTAAAATTAACTTGAAATATTATACATCATAAAATTCAATCCAATCAAAGAACAAAGCTGCCTTTAAATATAGACAAGAGGTAAACTTTCCTTTTAATGAGATACAGTCGTCCTAATTTTTTTTTTATTGTATTGAAATTTTCTTAACAAATACAGCCACACGGCCATCAAATTTGAGATATTGCGATTGCCCACTATTGTCAATAATTATTTTAAAATTAACAACTCAGATATTTTCGGGAATTCCTTTCTGGAGTCCAAATGATTCCGGAGGAGAGAAAACAAAACCCATAAAATATTCAAAATATGTTGCAATTATGAAGCTTGTTGTCGATTCTGCATAAAATCATAAACATAATAATAATAATAATAATAATAATAATAATAAAAGACTTTAGAGCATCTGGAGTACTGAAAATATTTTTGGGGAGTTGAGCAAAAATTGCAGAGAGACAGAGAGTGGATAATAACGATGGAGGGCAAGGCAGTTGGAAGATTGGCAATGGTGTCAATGAATTTGATGCCTCCTCAGCGTAGTGGGGTGCAGCAGGTGCCTGCATATTCCTCTTCCTCATCCTCTTCATCCCAGGTGAAAAAGAAGGAAAGTAACTATGATAAAGTGCACGGGCAAGTGTCCACAGAGAGTGTCTCCTGGAGGCTCTGCACCCCTTCCGACTATGGTCCTCCTTTCACTGACATTATCTATGAAAAAGCCAATGGAGAAGGCATTGCCAAGGTAAGCATTGAACCAGGCGTTTGATTTTAGGGGAATTGTTTTACTTAAAAAATGCTTAACTTCATCCATGAAGCATCGGTAAAAACTCTGGAATTGTTTTTATATTAAAGATGGCTTAACTGTATCTTGAATCATGGTAATACCCATTTGATTTTCTCTCAGTAAAGAGGGCTTAACTGTCTATTTGAAGCATCATAATACCCATTTAATTTTCTCGTCTTAAAGAGGGCTTTGCTGTATTTTTGAAGCTTGATAGTACTCACTGAATTTCGCATCATGAATTTAAATGAGAGTGGAGTTTTGGGACATTTTGTATTGGATTTAATCCCCAGGCATTGTTAGTTCTCTCTCTTTGAAGTAGGGTTGTTTCTGTTGCATGCCATGAGCATTCGGCGGGCATATGTATATAAAATAAACTTTGGTTAAGAAGATTCCCCAAGTATGGGTGGATGATTTGACATTATCAAAACGCACAAATAAGGTGCTGCAGCTGGGTGCAATTAGAGTTACTAGATAATGCTACATATACATCTTCAAGCATTCACTAATTCAACACTCTCCAAATTTGCAGAGATATGCTTATTCGAGTCGTAAATTGCCACTTCAGTTTTGTACTGCGCACTCAATTACGAGATTCACAGACTATTCTCCGTAACATTCTGGCAGCCTATGGAGTCCATATTATCATTTTGGAGAATCAAAAACGTCGATGTCCAATATGTGTGGTCCATATCTTCAGAAAGACTATCTTTCTATGATATTGATTTTGATTTATGCACTGCAATCATTGAACCGTAACATTTGGGCCGTATTGGTCATGAGAATCAAGAATTGTGCGTTTTAGAGTCTATGCTGCGTGGAAAATGATCCTTTCTATTATAGTTTATTTCGTGGCTATTCATTGTTAACTTTCTTGTTCATTGAAGACGGTTCTTGCATTTTTTTCCCAGTTTCTTGGGTATGCTGATAATAATTATCCAAACGCTTCCTCATATGACTCGAGTAGAATATTATAAAATTATGTAGAATCATACTTAACGCAATTATTTTAATGATCATAGAGTGCATCCGATGATGCTCTCATAATTCATTGTATAGTTACCGCTAGGTTTTAAGCTAGATTATGTTGATTTTCAATGTAATCCCTGATTATAAATTTCAATACAGAGCAGACAATTGTTGGGTCATTGGTACTGGCATTATTGTGCATCATCCAGTTGCAATTGAAAGTGTCTAATTGCTTCTGTAATCAAATTGTTCAAATTTGTCTCAGTTGAGTCCATCTATTAGAACAACAAAATGATTCTGCGAATTGGTGATTCTTGTAGGTTCTTTTGCTAACTGGCCTGAACCAATTAGCAACAAGCTTCAAATCCATATGGCCAAATTTCAATTGCATCCAGAATTATATAGATTTATTATGATACGTTTTTAAAACTTTACAGTTATAATAAATGTTTTCTTTCATGTTTATACCAACATCTACATCAGTTCATTGCCTGATTACCTTTCAGATAATAAGCAAAGCACCAGACTTAAGAATTTCGATGAAACAAACTCTGCCATAGCTAACTACAAAACCAGTCAATTATATCCACTTTTATCGACAATGTTAAGAGACATTCTGCACAGACAAAACTAATCCAATCTCCAAATATGCCAAACTCTTCTATGAGTAAGGAAAAAGCACTACAAATATATACCAAGTTAAAGTATACGCATCTTTCATGTACCTGACAAAGAAGAGGTCTTCAATCAGTAATCAAGTAGGTCCAGCTCCCATAAAGCTGAAGAAGTAGAAGCATCAATCATCAATATGCCCAACTCTGATGCAGGCATCATAGTAGACACCTATCAAGAATGTTTTACTCTCATGTTGATTTATGAAGGAATAAAGTAAAAATAATAGTGAAAATAATGATCAAATCTTAGCCCAAGGAAAAAAATTAGTTTGTAGCAAAGATCCCCTAGGGTTAAGAGCATATCACACTCATTAACCATGCTAGAACCCAGCTTTGCAGGCCTTGAAATTACAGATTGTGCTATGCTTTACATGTTGTTGCAGTTGCTGTGTGTTAACCCCTCTTTTATAAGTTAATAATTGGTCAGAGATACTATAAGTGGGTTTCCATTATGTGTTGAAGTTTGCAAAAACTTAAGTGTTGAGTCTGTTTGAGTTATTTCCTAAGGTCTTTGATTGTTGCTGGAGTTTTGGATTTTTGGGGTTGTCCATACTGATATACAGTCCCATCCATCTCTGCCTTCCCCTTTGTGCTTGTTGGGTTGTAGGACTTCATTGTCCGAGCATACTTTTTCTCTCAATCTTCACATCCCTATCCTTCGCCTTGAATTTAAGTATAGTTATTATGCTATTGATCTCTTCCTTACCTAAATGCTTTTTAGTTGAATTTTGAAACCTTGGCCCTCTGCATTAAGTTTCTTTAGGCACCAGAGTTTTGGAGATCCTCTTTAACAGTATCATTTTCCTGGGACCCTTGAACTCTGAAATTTTGAATATTTATCCTAAATTCTTTTCGGCACTTGAGTTTTGAATTTGAGCATCCCCCAGTACCATTTCCCTTGCATCCTCAAACTCTGATCCTTCAAAGTTTTCTCCAAATAATGAAGTATTTCATTTGCACTGAGCTTTTGAACTTTCTTATGCCTTCATGCCCTTTTCTTTTTTTTCATTGGATTGTTGGAGTTCCTTTTCCGTGTCATCCTATACCTCTGCCCCCTAGTCCTTTGCATTCAAATTTGTCTCTCTTTCATACTGTAGTTTTGGATTGTACCTTATTTAGATGTTTCATATGTACCTCCTCGATTCTTGATTCTCAATTCAATTATTTTCAGAAGTGATTTATTAAAGTCAAAGTTTTGGCCTTCCATCTATCTAGGTATTAGTTTCCTATCATGCTCAAGTCCCAAACTTTGTTGATTCCTTATATACTTTGTCGAAGTGAAACTTTCAGAACTTTGTACCTTGGCATGCTTCATTGTGCATCTTTATACTTTCTACTGAATTAGAGTTATGGGCTTGTCTTCAAAGTGGTACAAGGTATGAGTCATCCCTGGACCCCAATCCTCGACATTCTGACATTCTCCTCTTGTCAAGACTTTTTGTTCTAACTTCCCTGCATCTATATGAGATCTTCATTTGCCTTGGTCCCCAATGCTTAAGCTGTTAGAATGGCATGTGGTATGAGCTATTCTTGATCTCAGACCTAAAATAGTTCAAAACTCTCACGTTTTAGTAAGTAGAGTTCCAGCTACCCACATGCACATCCACAAGGTTATTATTTTCCTGATTTTATGAAGCAACTACTTGAAAAGACGTTTTCAAATCTAGAAGACGTTGTTCATTATGTGCGCATGGATTTGCAAGTGCTTTCTAGCCATAATGAAGAAAACCACATAGGACACCGTTAGTGGACTGATATGGCACTTCAACTACCAGATCAAAACTGATTGTGCCTAGAAATCATTGTTTACTCTAAAGCACACAAATTCAAGCGATAAAATCCAATTTATTTCAACAATTGAAGAGTGAAGAACCCAAACATACATGCCATTTATTTAGGCTACCTTCTTGTGGATTTTGTAGGCATTCTTTAGCCTTGTACACTTAGCTTTGAATGCGCTAACGACCAACATGATGGTTTTTTAGATGAACATGTTTTTTTCACACCACAGGTGCATTTTTGGGCACGCGAAGGATGATTTTGACACACGAGCATTGAAGTTGTGGATGAGCTAGGTGCTCTCTACAAATATAAAGTGGCTTAGTCTTTTCTTTCAAGGCCAATTGCCCTAGTTACTGATCTCTAATGAGTTGAATTATCCATGCAAAGCATAGGTTTTTGTGCATATTTTTAAGCAAGCTCATTTGTCATGTCCCGAAATTTTAATGTAATTTTTAAATTAAATTAATTAATTAACTGGTCCCAAAATTTAAATAATATAAGGACCTTTAATTAGTTACTTTAATTAATTAATATGTAGCCCAAGATAATATTTGTATGTGTGGTTCTGATTGATTTAGTATATCTCGGACCCATTTTTATATTAGTGTCCGTTGGTAAGTGTTGCCGTCGGCTATCTTTGTACACCCTTGGGAACGTTTTCCCTGATTGGTATTTAAGCACAGCTTGAAGGTAGTCGTAGGTATGCGATTTGGATTATTTTCTTTTGTACTGCGAATTCTAGTTGGGATTTTCTATTGCTCGCCATTTCAAAAGTGAAAGATCTTCCCTACTTAGCTTGTCCGGTTTTGGTAGGATTCAACCCTTACCCTATTCTGTTGTATATAATACTTTGCTCAGAGCACCATCTTTTGGCAAATATTAATTGAAGGATTATTTTTGTTCAATCTCCATTTTTGTTTGGCATTATCCGATGTATGCGGGTTTCATAGGTAAGTATAGATCAGAAATCATTCCTTCTGCATATCCCATGCACAACTCGTAATACTCAGTGCACATACTGTACTTTCCATTGCATCTTCTTGTTTGCTTTTCGTATGGCCTCCCATCCCTACGACCTCTCCTGCAACACCATATGGCCAAGCCTACTACGTATGACTCATATTGTCTTTCGTATGGCCATCACCGCTCCCTCAACCGTACGACTTCCTCATATGCCATCGTACGACCAGCAAGGGACATGCCATACAACCTCCTTCCATGCTCACCGTACAACATACTGGTTGCCCCACACTCAATCGTACGGCCTGTACCGTACGACCCTTGGTAGCTAACCATACGGCTGTTTAATTGCCACCGTATGGTCACACAATCTTCCCCCATTCCAGTTCGTACAACCTTCTAGCCTGTGCATACCTGGTCACACCCATACGGCCATTCTGGTTTCTATAACTCATTTCAGTTTGGAGTTATTCAGAACATTATAGCAGGGGTTGTGGCCATGCAGTACGGGTTGTGGCCATGCAACACAGGCAATTGAGGCCGCGCAACACGGACAACTAAGGCCACATAGCACAGACAACTAAAGCGGTGTAGCACGAACAATCGAGGCCGCATAGCATGGGCAATAGAGGCCGCACAGGATGGGCAAGTGAGGCCACACAACACGGACAACTGAGGTAATGTAGCATGGGCAACTGAGGCCGCACAACATGGGCAGAGGCCACGCAACACGAACAACTGAGGCCACACTGCATGGGCAGAGGCTGCGCAACATAGGCAACTAAGGCCATGTAGTACGGACAACCCAATACTGCCAGGAACTAAACATTACAGTGGTATTAGAGTAGAAACCGTTCGGGAGCATCTCCGAAACTTTCGGGAACTGTACCAAAACTGTTTGGGAACATTACAGTGGTATCAGAGCTGGTGATCTTGCCAGCCTGCTGGGATGATTGAGATATTTTGGTACTTGGATCACACTATGGCCTCGAACAGTTATGGAGAGTGGTGGTTGAAGGCACTACGAAGGATTGGCAAAGAGCTTAGCGGGGGTGTTGATCTTCCGTTAGATATATTGGAAGTATGTTTGTGTCAAGTGGACCAATTACCTTTAGGATTTATACAGAGAATCCTCTCGCCGATTAAGGAGGCCTTAAGTCAACCCAGGCTTTGGAGACATAATGACAAGGATAAAAGATTGGCAGTTGCAGCATGTATCAGTGAGGTCTTGAGAATTTCAGCTCCTAAAACACCGTATGATGATAACACCATGATAGAGATATTGCAATTGATAGTTGACAGCTTTTAGAGTCTTAATGACTTCAGTAGTGATCCTTTTGGTAGGAGATCTACAATATTGGAGAATTGTGTAAATGTTAAAGTAAGTAACCTTCTCTTAGATCTTGAATTGCAAAATTTGGTCCATGATATTTTCATCACTTCTTGGTCACCATCAAAGAAGATCATGAGACTAAGATTTCAGTTGCTATGGAGAGTCTTATGATTTCGTGCATTGAAGAGATGGATGAAATATCTCAACCCATCACATCTATGTTATGGGTTGTTCGTAATCTAGAATGTATTCCCTCTATAGCAGCATATAGATTGGTTAGTAATGTTTTCAAGCATTGTGAAGAAAAACTAACATCTCATTTGCACAAGTGGGAGAGAATGACTGACAACAATAAGGGTGATACTATATGTGAGGAGAATGAAGGCATGATTATAGGGCCGCTCCAAGAGGATTTTCTAAATCTTCCTACTACACCAACATGGGGAGAACCCCAAAAAAATGAAGAGGTTGCTTGCACGGATCTTGTGGAGACATGGATAGATCAAGTTGTGTCCATCACCAAAGTTGTGCCCGAGATTGTGCCTGTCACCAAGGCACTATCCATTGAGGAAGTTCTATTAGTTGCCGAAGTTGTGTCCATCATAGAAGTTGTGTTTGTTGTTGAGGCTCTATGGTTGTCACCGAAGTTATGCCCATCATTGTGGTCTTGTCCGTCGCTAAGGTTATATGTCCATCACCGTCATTGTGTCTGTCACCATCGTGTCCATCATCGTCATGTCCATCACTGACGTCGAGTACATATTTGTTGTCAAGTTTGTGTTTGTCACCATCGTTGTATTTATCACCTTTGTGTCTATCACCGACACTGAGTTTGTGTTTGTCGTCGAGTTCGTGTCCGTCATCGTCGTCGTATTTGTCACTGTAGTGTCTGTCACTGATGCCGAGTCCATCTTCGTCATCGAGTTCGTGTTCATCACTATCGTGTCCATCATCGACGCCAAGTCTATGTTCGTCATCATTGTGTCCATCACCATCATGTCTGTTACCAATGTCAAGTTTGTGTCCATCATTGAGTTTGTGTCTGTCACTGACGCAAAGTCCATTGTCGAGTTTGTGTCAGTCACCGTTGTTGTGTCTGTCACTATTGTGTCCATCATCGACGTCGAGTTTGTGTCTATTATTGTCGTGTCCATCACTGACGCAAAGTTTATATACCTGGTTGAGTTTGTATCCGTCACCGTTGTGTTCGTCACTGACACTGGGTCCGTGTCCGTCGTCGACTTCGTGTCTATCACCATCGTTGTGTCCGTTGTTGTTACCATCGCCATATCCGTCATCGTCATTGTGTTTGTTGTCATCATTGCCACCTTGTTCATTGCCATGTCCAACATCGTCGTCGTCGTCATGTATGTCATCTTCATTGTGTCCATTGTCATCACTACAGCTGTGTCTATTGCCAAGTCCATCATCATGTTCGTCACCGTTGTTGCGTTTGTCAACGTTGCTGTGTTTGTTATCGACGTCAAGTCTGTATCCGTCCTCAAGGGTCTATCTATCGCTGTAGTTGTATCCATCGATGATGTCATGGTTGCCTCCGTCATCATTGTGGCTGCATCGGTCGCAATAGCTACGTTTGTCACCACTGAGACATTGCTCACTGTCAAGGCTCTATCCATCATCGAGGCTTCAACCGAGGTTTTGCATGCCATTGAGGTTTTACCTACAGCTAAAATTTTGTTTGTCGCTGAGGTACTCTTTGCTGAGACTCCCATCATCATGACACCCTTCAATGAAGCTCATGTCACCGAGATTCTCATAGTTGAGCCCGCGTTCGTCGACATTCTCACTACTGAAGCTCTCTTCGTCAAGGTTTCATCCGTCAGGAATATAATAGTGATCTGTGTGGTTGTGTCAGTGGGTAAGTTTGTGCTAGCATCAATGTCTGTGTGCATGACCATACCCAAAGAGATTTTTGAACATAATGACATGAAAGATTTCATCAATTTGTGTCATTGGGATCTTGGTGAAGGCTACAACAATGTTTATATCAGAGTGGCATAGTGGATGCTTAATGACAAGGGGGTGCAAGGGAGGTTTGATGACAATTCACTCATTTCACCTGCGTGTTTGCTTTGGGATCTTGGTGACTTGGGATACGATAATATTTATATTAGAGCGGCGTAGCGAAAGTTTGATAACAATGTGGTGCTGCAGAGGATTGATGTCATTTCACTTGTCTCGCCTGTGTGTTTGATTTGGGACCCTAAAGCTGTTGGTGTTCCGTTAGATGACAGATTGCTTGAAGGCAAGCAATCTTTGAGTAGCGAGGATTTGTCATGTCCTGGAATTTTAATGTAGTTTTTAAATTAAATTAATTAATTAACTGGTCCCAGAATTTAAATAATATAAGGACCTTTAATTAGTTACTTTAATTAATTAATATGTGGCCCAAGATAATATTTGTATGTGTGGTTCCGATTGATTTAGTATATCTCGGACCCATTTTTATATTAGTATTTGTTGGTAAGTGTTGCCGTTGGCTATCTTTGTACACCCTCAGAAACGTTTTCTCTGACGGGTATTTATGTACGGCTTGTAGGTAGTCGTAGGTATGCGATTTGGATGATTTTCTTTTGTACTGTGAGTTCCAATTGGGGTTCTCTGTTAGTCACCATTTCGGAAGTGAAAGATCTTCCGTACTTGACTTGTCTGGTTTTGGTGGGATTCAACCCTCACCCTATACCATTGTATATAATACTTTGCTCAGAGCACCATCTTTTGGCAAATATTAATTGAAGGATTATTTGTGTTCAATCTCCATTCTTGTTTGGCATTATTTGATGTATTTGGGATTCATAGTTAAGTATAGATTGGAAATCATTCCTTCTCTATATCCCATCCACAACTTGTAATACTCAGTGCACAAACCATACTTTCCATTGCATCTTCTTGTCTGGTTTCTGTATGGCCTCTCCTGCAACATTGTACGGCCAAGCCTCCTACGTACGATTCATATTGTCTTTCGTATAACCATCATTGCTCCCTCAACCGTATGGCTTCCTCATACGCCATCATATGACCAGCAACGAACATGCCATACAACCTCCTTCCATGCTCACAGTACAACATATTGATTGCCTCACACTCCACAGTACGGCCTGTACCGTACGACCCTTGGTAGCTAACCATATGGCTATTCAATTGCCACTGTACGATCACACAATCTTCCCCCATTCCAGTTCGTACGACCTTCTAGCCTGTACATACTTGGTCATATCCATACAGTCATTCTGATTTCTATAAGTTTGGAGTTATTGGAAACATTATAGCACAAGTTGTGGTTGCGCAACACGGGCAACTTAGGCCACGCAACACGGGCAACTGAGGCGGTGTAGCATGGATGATTGAGGTTGCGCAGCATGGGCAACCGAGGCCGCGCAACACTAGCAGAGGCTGCGCAACACGGGCAGCTGAGGCTGCGCAGCACGGGCAACCCAATACTACCAGGAACGGAACATTACAATGTATCAGAGCAGAAACCGTTAGGGAACATCTCTGAAATTTTCGGGAAGAATACCGAAACCGTTTGGGAACATTACATCATCCGGGTCAAGTTGTAAATTGTTTTTATACCGATGTCTATGAATTTTAATCTGTCTTAAATCTATATGAGATTGATGACGATTTAGTAAAATTTTCTAATGAAAGCAACAGAAGGTTCTACTTCTGTTCCAATTTTTCAAATTCTTCATCACCGTTTAAAGAGTCGTAAGGGGATTCAAAGAATTTTTAAGTTCACATTTTCTATTCTTTCTATCGGTCTATGTTAGTTTGCATTTATGAATTATTGTTTATTGTTTTAATTTGTGTAGTAGTTTGCTAGGGTAGAAACAAGGAAACTGCTCAATAGGAAGAAAAATTCATGCAAAGCTTTAGTGATTGGATCTGTTCATAGTGTAGTTCTTGAGAGGGGTATATACATTTGTATTATTGATTTCTTGTCATTGTAATGGTCTAAAGAGGAATTGCCTTCACTATTTAGTTGACAATATCCTGTGTGCTCAACACCTATATTACCTTACTTTCATCGGACCATTTAGAGTGGTTATTATGCCAGTAGTATAAGCAATTTAAATTACATTTTTTGTTCAATTTTTTAGTTAATGTTAAACTATACCTCTGTTCTTGTTTTACATCATGGCATTTTTTTGAAATTATTAAATTATATTGAAAAAATCAGCGTTTCCACATACTCCCACCTTCTGAGAACAATGATAATTTTTTTAAAAATATCTCATTTTACTTTTTTATAAATTGTTGTAGTTAAGTGTTCTGCCATCATGCATGGTCTAGTATTATGAATCTTTGTTAAAATAGTTGTGGAAATGTGATTGATAGAATCACTGGAGGACTGGTGTATAATGTTATATCATTTGGATAATTATGTTGTAAGGAACTCCCAATGAATACATCTATAGGGATTAGTGGCCAGTTTTCATCTTATGTAGCATCTTTTGACTATTGTTGAAAGAAGAGATCAATGAGTTACATGTATAGTATTCCTCTGCAAAGAATGGCTATTAGAGCTAAATGTAGTCACCTCTGTGTGCTTATTCATTTTAATATTTTGTTTGTTTTATTAATAGCATCTCTGGGAACACACTCTCGAGCTTGATAGGGCTCAAAGTGCAAAAAAGAGGTTGTTATTCTTCTTCTTCGTTGGCATTTTGAATCCCTAATTGAGGATAAGTTTCTTCCTTGATTGACAAAGCTTGGTCACCTTTTTTGTGTATTGGCGAGAAACTTAGAGTTATAAATTACTACTGAATGCAAGCAATCTATTACTCGACAAGGTCATCTCTTCATCAACCATATTCATCCTTGTTGAAATTGATCCTTGCTCAATAGGATCCACACTAACAAGAAGCCTGTTTAAATCATTTTTAGTAAATGCAAGATTAATGGTTAGAGGAAGTAGGTCGCAGTGATAAATAATATAACACATATGATGTCGTAAAACACAAGCATAAATATGTTTAAGGTTCAACATCAATCCATACACAATCAATGGTACAAAATGCTGAACACGAATTTGTCAATTGATTCCTCTTAATATGGTTGAAAGTATGGAAAGACTAGTGTTGGTACCTAGTGAGAGATTTGTTGGAATGTGTCATCATATTCATCTAGTTGTGGTTGAGTCATAAAAAAGGGTTGGGTCATCATAGATGCTCATATAGTTCCCCATTAAGGTGCTCGCCGTAAGGTGTCCTACCGGAACCACAATTTTTTTTGGAGACTTACTATAATTAGACAGTTTGTACGAGTCAAGTCACTATAAATAGCAATTTATTTTGGTGACTTGCCAAAAATAGTAATTTCAACAAGTGTATTACATGTAGTTGTATGAGTCTTACTAATTTCAGTAAGTGGTCTATAGTTTGAACTCTGCAACTCGGTTGTTATATGCAACTCGAAGTCATGATTGTTCATATGTTCTGAACATTTCTGGAACTGTGAAAATTCCTGAGAAATAAAGTTGAGAGACATTGGCCCGTGGTTTTTTATTGGTATAATTTTACCAGAATTTTTCATGTAAATATTATGTTATGTGTGTTTTCTCTTCTCTGCAACTTTCTACACTATTGTATTTTTCATTACAATATTTAGATTGCATCCTCTCTCTAAAATTCCCCTCCCCTCCCCCCCCCCAAGGTCTCAATACATCCTCTACCCCAAATATGACTTGGCTAGAGGGTAGAATACCTCCTCTATTCAAACTGAGGGTACCAAATGGGTAGATGCTGCTATGGTTTAGTGGCAGATAATATATGCTTAATTGTTGCGTCCTCTTTCCCATGGATGCACTGTGCTTTAGTCACTCCTTTCTAGGAGAAGAATTAGGTAAGGGACATAATTTAAGTCTTTTCATTGAAAGGAATCAAACTTTGATGTATGTAGAGACTTTTGCTCATCATAAGTAGAGGAATCACCATCCTCAATAAAAAAACAGTATGAGATATCAAGGCCTTTTTGGGGTATGATAAGGGGTTTCATAAGTTTAACAATCAACTATCCATATTTGCTAATATTGCCTCCTTTATAAATTATATCCCATTTTTATACAATCTTGGAATCAAAACCTCTATGTGTGCTTCTCAAATCCACCAAAAGAAACTTCTTAGGAGTATTCTCAAGAGTCCAAAGGATCATTATGGAATACATAGTAGAGTCTTCATGAATACGGGTATCACCACTGTGAGAAGCAAATTTACTACCAAGATGCTTTGAATTCTCAACTTGCTTTATAGGAGGCTTCTTAAGAGGTTTTGAAATTCAAAGTCACCTTGTCCATTTTACAACAACTGTTGACAAATCATGGATCTGATTTGAGCATAATAGTTGTCATGACAATTAATACAAGCTGTTCACATAATTATCGGTGAAATATCTACTGTCTCACTTGAATATTTTGGCATTTGCTGTTATAGCTGTTGGGTGGATATTTTGCAACTGATAGTTTTGGGAAAAAATTCAATCGCAAAATAGGATGACCAGCCACAGCGTGTGAGACAGAGTCTCTCCTACCTTAAAGGGAAGGCTCCCCCTTCTCACCGTTCCTTGGATCAACTCAAGGTAAGCAAGAAGTCGAGAGATCTCGTAAACAGGGTGTTACTAATATCCTTTCTTCTTAACTTTCAAGAAATGATCCACTTACTCGTAGAACGAATAATGGGCAAGGTAAATCTCTAACTAAACTTCTATCAAAAGCTGGAAACAGTGATACCGATAAATCTTCACCGGTTTGGCTCTAAGTCCAGTCGTACTTCGATATGGTAAAAGTTTTACAATTAGGGCACAAAGACTCCTAAAAGTAAGAACAATCTAACTATTTTGCGAATTAAGATGAAAATACAAGCTACAGACAAAGCTTCTAGCTATGAATTTTCACAATTGTTTCTGGTCAAAGCTCAAGCTTCAATTGTTTCTTAACTCTTTTCTATGCTCTTTTATTGAACACACAATAATAACATGAATCAAGACAATAGGCACAAATTACAGTCAAAGCTTCTAATTTGTTTTATCACAATTGCTTCCAGTCAAAGCTTCGAATCCAATTGCTTCTTTTATTCACTTTTCTCCCATATTCATACTACACAATCAAAGTTATGTTTGCACAAATGTGGCAGAGCTTTCTTGCATACAACAAAAGATGATTTTTACAATGAGGGGGCACTCCTTTATATAGGCAAAGAAGTTGAGAAAAAGGTGGAGGAAAAAGTGGGAGGAACTCAACCAACTTTGACCAAGTCTAACTACAGAAGAAAATAAAGGGTTGCATGCAACTGCATGTGCAACTCGCATTACATCTTTTTACATACATGTAACTCGCATTACATGTAATTACACTTTTTCATGTAATGCATCTTCTCCAACTACAAACATGAAAGAAGAAGAAAGAAGACGGAAGAGAAGGGAACAATTCTAAAGGGCCTTGTACTTGACGATGCAATTCTAGATGATAACAGGATTGGGAGTTGCTGTACCTTGTACTGTTGCATTCACGTTGATAACCATGGTCTTGCATCTTTTTGTAATCTTTGACTTTGATGAATTGTCCATTGTCATGTGAAAACTTAATGTGATCCAGCTTTTCTCGTTCAAGTTGTCGTGAATTCTCCTTTGTAGATTGGCACATTCTGGATTCTCTGACACTTTGAAAACTTTCTTGACGATGTCTAGATGTAAATTCAAAATAACTTTCCATCAGCATCTTTAACCTTTTTTTTTTTTGCTATAAAGTGCTTGACACATGGGAATGCGTGCAAATGGAGATTGCTGATTTCCAAAATGTGACTTGGGCTTTCAAGATGTCCTTGCAATATATAACGGAAGGTGGAGGGTGAAATGAGATGCAAATGCGAGTGAAAGATACACTTTACGTGTATATGTAGATGAAGGCTAAGATGGAAAGCATGGAAAGATGTGGAAACATGTATTTGCTCATGGAGGTGAGAATGCATATAGAAAGGCGAAAATGACATCTTTTTGACTTTTCAAAAAGTGACTTTTAGCCAAAATTAGACTTTTTAGATGCAATTACACGTAAGACATTTCATGTAATCTTGTCCTGCGAATGGAAGCGAAAGGTGAGATGGGTGAAAACAAAAGTGGAAAATGGGATTACATGCATATGCGGATGATGAATGGGATGAAAAACATGTAATTGCATTTCATTGAGTAAGAGATAAAGTGTTGTGACATGGAAATGGAAAGTGGAGTGAAGTGAGACGTACTCAAGTTCTTGGGAAAGAACTTGAAGTGACATTTATGCTTAAAACCGAAATGCAAACAAGCAAGACACAAAAACAAGCACATGCCTTTGGCAAAAGACTCAAACATGTCAAGATGCAATGCACTTCAACATGTAATCTCGAATTTGGAGTTTGGGGAAATTCCAAAAGTGTGAAAATAAAAGTTTTCATCATTTTTAAAGGCAAAATGCACTTTTCATGGCATATATATGGACAAATGGCAATCATCAAACAATAATATGCATAGAAATAGTGAGATAAGCATGAATTGATGAGCAAGTTAGAAAGAGTCCACTTACATGAAGATTAAGTGCCAAAAATGGAGAAAGAGCCAAAATAGCAAGTTTTATAGACTTGAGACCAATTCTCCCTTAAATCCGGATTTTCAAACAACTTTTTGACTTTTTTTGCACTTGCATTTAATGGACATTCAATGGTCGAATTTGTCATGAGAAGGCCAAAAATGTGGTCTCCAAAGACAAGAGCATGCATTAAAACTCAAAAACAACCCCTCTTAATCCAAATGTATGGGCTGAAATGCCATTTTTTGAATTTTTTGAACAAAAACAAGACTCTTTTATGCAAAAATTTGGGCCGTTTTTGCAAAAACGTGGCAAAAAAAATGCATGTTTTTGAGTCATTTTTGACTTGTGAATGCAAAAATGATTTCCTCAAATGCATATACATGAATCAAAATGCAAAAAAGTGGTTTCAAAACGCATAAAAGTGGATTTAAACCCCAATTTTCCGGGCATTTTAAGCAAAAACGTGATTCATTATGAAAGTTTCAAAAATGTTTTTGAGACAAATAAATCCATTTTAGAAGCAAGGAAACTCATTGCCATGCAAAATTTTTTCAAATGGAACAAATCCCATGCAAATCCATTGAGTAAAACTCAAGTTATGAGCAAAAATGAAGGAATTTTGGAGTTTTTCTTCAAAAATGTGCCCTAGATATGAACTCCCTAACATGGTTTTCAACACATTAAACTCATCTTTGATGGAAGCAAAATGATCACCAAGCAAAAATGCCTTGAATGCAAAAGATTTCATTCAAATCCATGAAGAAAATCTTGAGTTATGGCCAAAATCGCATTCTTGGGGAGCAAGAACACATTTCCTTCTCAAAATCAGACATTTTAATGGCCATTGCATATTTTAAAACATGTCTTCATGCAAAATCGGACCTTTTGAGGTCACTTAAATGTTGTAAAATATGTCTTTATGCAAAATCACACTTTTTGAAGCTCATGGCATATTTTAAAATGTGTTAGACTCCAAAATCGGACCTTTTGGAGTCACTTACATGTTTAAAAAACATGTCTCACCTTTTTGATGCATAAGCAAAAAAACTCAACTTTTCATGTCATTGCATCAAAAAGGTCCACCTTGATAAGTTTTTGATGGAATGACATGAAAAGTATCTTCAAAAGTGAATTTTATATGTAATAACATGAAAAATTTCCACTTTTCATAGTTGTTATATGCAAATGCACATAAAAAGTCCACTTTTGAGGCATTTAAGTTATGTATTTCACTTAAATTTATAAAAAATGTCATCAATATGGGTCAAAAATAACATTTATGCATCATATTATTCAATATAATACATAAACATTATGTTAAAGTGACATTTAGATAAGTATTTGATTTTAAAATCAAAAATTTAAAATGTAACTATATAGTTTTATAGTCGCTAAAAGTGAAAAATTTAAAAAGTAACTCAATTTTAAATTATAACATAAAGTGCACTATAGTCACTTTAAGTTATAAATTTAAATGAAAAGTAACTTTAAAACATAACAAAAAGTGAATAAAATGTTATATTTTCAAAAAGTGAATGTCAAAATGAAAATATAACATCATTTTTTTTTTAATTCGTGCTGTTGCACCTAAACTGATTTGGTATTGAATTAAATTTGATAAACAACAAGCTAATACAAAAATAAAAAACCAAAAATAAAAATTAGAATCTTAATCAAGGTCCTTAGCTTTGATGTTCTCCACCGAGTACCCGGTACGTGGGATACGTGTACCCGATATTTGGGTACGTGGGTACGAGTACCAGGGGTGTGGGTACGAGTACCCATGCAACCTTGAAAATAACATTTATGCATTATATTAATCAATATAAGCCACAAACATTAAGTTAAAGTGACATTTATATAAGTATTTGATTTAAAAATAAAAAATTTAAAATGTAACTATATAGTTCTATAGTCACTTTAAGTGAAAAATTAAAAAAGTTAGCTCAACATAAAATTATAACATAAAGTGCACTATAGTCACTTTAAGTTATAATTTAAAAGATAAAGTAACTTCAAGACATAACAAAAAGTGAGTAAAATGTTATATTTTTGAAAAAGTGAATGTCAAAATGAAAATATAACATCATTTTTTTAATTCGTGTTGTTGCACCTAAAATCTCCACTTTTGAGGCACTAAAATGACCATATCTCTTGAGTAACAAATCCGATTGACCTTCAGGTTAGACCGAATCGAAGGGGAAAACAAAAGGCATGACATGAGCAAATCCAAAGGACTAAAAACAAGCAAACACAAACTCAAAAGAAAAGAAAGGACTGTGAAGGCTTCAAAAATCAAGCAAAGGTTCGACAGAAAGCAAAACAAAAAAGACTTGACGAAGGCCTTCAGTAAAATAATTTGATATTCAAATTGAAATGGATTGATTGATCAACATTAAGCAATTGAATATCAAATTCAAGCTTAGAGAAATGCGAAACTAGCTTGAAAAAGTTTCGTGTTGTTACCAACATTTTGTGGTGACAAAATGCAGGACAACAATAGCCTGATTTGGTAATTGGGAGTTTATCCAAGATCGCTAGCAGCTTATGAGAGTTCATATTTGCTGTTTTATGATTACATATTTGGTTGTTAAGGGCTTGCAATTAACACAAATTTCTGATTAACATTACTCAATCACCTTTTTTGGCATCTACAATTGAGATTTCATCAATTTCCTAAGGTTTTCTGATTTGGGACATTAAAATTGAGGATTCAAATTAATGTATCTGATTCAGGAAATTACTCGAGGGTTCAAATGAATTTATCCGACTTGGACATTGCAATTAAGGGTTCATATCAGTGTGTACTTCTAATGTTTTTTTTCAATGATGTTGATCCTTCCAATCTCTGAGAGGGTGAATAATTCCATGTGCGCACAAATTTTTACCAAATGGTTTTATGTACAATTCTATTATATTTGTTTGAAGTTTTTCATAATTGGAGATTCTAGTTTTCAAATGCCAAAGAGCATTTCCCCATTTTTGGCTTCTCTTGCATTGTTGTTGACACAAACCTTTTATGTGTGTGTCAACTTGATAAGATGTAATGGATACCCCCAAAATCTACTCACAAGTATTCACGACTATATGGTTATTTTATTAAACACTTAGCTTGTAGTCTCTAATTTACCGTTATGTGCTACAACCCTTATGGCTCTAAAAAGGTTGTCTGTATTGTGTTGTGTTTGGCATGTAACATAAATATAGAAATTGAAAAAGCATAACATATATCGCAGAAATAACCAGCACACTATATTTATATTGATTTCCAAAATTAATAAACAAGTGCAAAGCCGACTCACTGAATACTCCAGCGATTAATTGGAACAAATATTGTTTACATCAAATAGTTGAGGGCGTGGTTCTTGCATTGACCTGTTGCAACATTATGTAACTGCTATAGTAACTTGATTGCTACAGTAACACGGCTGCTATAGTGATGCATTGCTATAGTACGCGGCTACTACAGTATCTGGCTACTACAGTAACTCGGCAGCTATAGTAACTCGATTGTAGCTAGAAAATGCACCCAATTTGCCTGATATAAAGCTGATAGCAATGAATTCCAAAGACCAAATCCCAAAGGACTGATGTATAGAATGTCACAAGAGAGGATATATATCCTCTAATGCCAAAAATGAATCTGCAACTCATGCATTGATTTCTTCTCATATTCAACCTACCGAATGAAGCCACTAACGCCCCCGTTTATTCTTTCTCCAAGAGTCGATTCAACTCACATGAGCAATGTGGGATAAAAGATGTACAATATAAAACATATTAAAATAATCACTTATGTCTCCCTTAGGCAGCCCTTTTTGATTTGCACACATTCCCATAAAATTTAATATTAAAGTAACACTTTAATGTTTTACAACTAAATTAAATGTTACTTTAATAATACTTAAGGCATAAAATATATTAGCTATTGGACTCTGAATCGTACGAGATGATAGCTCGTCGGAAAGCTCTCGTCGAGCAGGATGAATTCAATCACCAAAACTAGCCTCCCCTGTGTCTTGCTGACTTACTAAAAATAGTAAGTATGCCTGAGACTAAGTAAATCAACTCCGTTTTGGCCCAAACTGGAGATGACTAAGTCAAAACACTCTAAGATCCCTTTAAACCCTTCGTTAGCCCTTGGGACCATGTAGAACTAGGCTAACGCACACACACTTGGTCGACTGCTAAAGTGAGGACATTATAGTCCGCCCCCCTTGAAATGGCTTGTCCTCAAGCAATCTTAGTGCAGCTTGCTAAATAATCTGCTCACTCTCCCATGTAGCATCGTCCTTCGACAGGTTTTTCCATTTGACCAAATACTCCTTCACTATCCTGGTTCTGAGTTTCTTCTCTTGAGTGTCCAAAATCACCTTAGGTACTAACACAAGCTTCCCCTCCTCATCCAAAGGGGGTAAATCTGTAGAAGAAACTACACCCTGACCAATGACTTTCTTAATCCTCGGCACATGAAATACATTGTGCACTCGATTGGCCTCTGGAAGCTCAAGCTCATAGGCGACTTTTCCCACTCTGCGAATCACCCTATAGGGACTATAATATCTAGGCTTCAGCTTCTCTGCTCCACTCCTCTTGAGCAATGACTGCCTATATGGTTGTAGCCTCAAATACACCATATCCCCTACCTCGAAATTGAGCTCTACCCTATGCTGATCAACAAACAACTTTTGCTGATTTTGAGCCTGTTGTATGTTCTCCTTAAGCGCTCTCAGGATATCCTAACCATCTTGCAATAGGTCTTTGGCTTTGGGCACTTGGCTATTCCCCAAAACTAAATCCATGAAGCTGAGTGCTTTGTATCCATACAATGCCATAAATCAAGTCATCTTGATGGACATGTGATATGTGGTATTGTAACAGTACTCCCCCCATGTATAACCACTTGACCCATGCTCTTTGCTGCGTAGTCACATACTTTCGCAAATAGCCTTCCACCCATTTATTTACTATCTCTGTCTACCCATCTGTCTGGGGGTGGTAACTCATACTAGGTGTAAGATCTGTACCGCATAGCTTGAACAACTCCTGCCAAAAGGCGCTCATGAACTTGCTATCCCTGTCACTAACAATAAATCTTAGTATCCCATGCAACTTGAAAACCTCTCTGAAGAATAAATTTGCCACCTAAGTTGCTGTATAAGTAGAAGGAATAGCAAAGAAGTGAGCAAACTTTGTCAATCTATCTACCACCACAGAAATACAATCTCTTTCTTGTACTCATGGTAAACCAGTGATGAAGTCCATAGAAATACTTTCCCATTTCCTGTCTGGAATGGGCAAGGGCTGTAGTAAACCTGCAGGAAATGCATGCTCTCCCTTATTTTGCTGACAAACTGCACACTTCCTAACATACCTCTGAACATCATCCTTGAGCCCTCCCCATGAGAACCAATCTCAGATTTGCCTATTGGTCTTGAAGACTACTAGATGCCCAGTTATAGGTGCATCATGAAATGCCCTCAAAATCTCCTCTCTAAACTATGATGTAGGGATCAAATAAACCCTGTCTTGAAATTTGATCAACCCATCCAACAACGCATACCTGTCATCCTGAATGGTGCTCATCACTATCCTAGAAGCCCAATCATCTCCTGCATACTCCATTGCAATTCGATCTCTCCAATCTCCTAAAACCTTTGCCAGAGCATATAAGTGAGGTCTCCAAGACAAAGCATCAACCACAACATTTTTCTTACCTTTGACAAACTCTATCAAAGTCATAAGCCTACAATTTAGTTACCCATTTTTGTTGCCGGTCATTAAGATCACATTGGCTCATGAAGTATTTAATACTATTGTGACAAGTTTTGATCACATAATGCCCACCTACCAAATATGATCGGAATTTGGCCAATGCATGCATTATGGCCAACATTTCCCTATCGTAGATAGAATAACTCTAAACGCCTCGGAGCTTCCTACTCTCGAATGCAATGGGGTGTCTCTCTTGTATCAATACTGCTCCTATCACGTCTCTTGAAGCATCACATTGAAGCTCAAATGGCTTCGTGAAATCAGGTAGAGCTAGAACTGGATAAGATGACATCACCTGTTTGAAGTGGTCAAAACATCTCTGCATTGCTTCTATCCATGTGAAGGCTCCTTTCTTGGTAAGATTTGTCAAAGTGCGGCAGTCTGTGAGAATCCCCTAACGAACCTCCTGTAAAATCCACATAAATCAAAGAACCCCTTAAGCTGTGTGAGGTTTGTGGGAGTAGGCCAATCCACAATAGCTCTAATCTTTTTAGGATCAATCCGAACACCATCGACACTAATGATATGCCCAAGGTAAAGGAGCTCGGACATGCCAAACTTGCATTTTGATTCCTTGGAATACAATGACTCTCTATCCAGAATAGATAACACCTTCGCTAGATGCTGCAAGTGGTCCTCCCAGATCTTATTGAAGACCAAGATGTCATCAAAGAAGACCAAGGCGAATCTCCTCAATTGCCCCCTGAACACCTAGTTCATATAACTTTGAAGTGTGGCAGGTGCATTGGTTAGCCCAAATGACATAACCATAAACTTGAAGTGGCCATAGTGACATTGGAAGGCTGTCTTCTCGATGTCCTTTGCTCTCATCCTGATCTGGTGGTATCTGGATCGTAAATTGATTTTGGTGAAGAAGCGTATACCATGCAACTCATCAATCAGCTCATCAATCCTAGGAATGAGATACTTGTTTTTTGTTGTTTTCTTATTCAGTGCCCTATAATTGATGCACATGCTCATCATCCCATCCTTCTTCACTAGAACTACTGCTGAAGCAAAAGGGCTTTTGCTAGACCTGATGTGCCCCATCTCCAATAGTTCCTTAATTGCCTTCTCTATCTCATCCTTGTGTTTCTTAGGATGACGATAGGGGGTAATCATGACCGGTTTGACTCCCTCCTCGAGCTCAATAACATGCTCTATTCCCGTATCAGGAGGAACCTTGTGTGGGATATCATCAAATACTTTGACATGCTTGTTAAGTATCTCCTAGATATGTGGTGGATGACTCTTTACTTGTGGCTCTTGTGGAGCTGGCATAATGAAACATCCTTTTGCCCACTCTGTCATTATGCCAAAAACACCTCTGCATTCTCCTTAGGGAGACTACTCTGCAACTCTCATCCGAAAGTCCTCTAAGTGCAACAATTCCTCCCTTATGCTGGAATCTCATCTCCAATTTCGCTAGGTTGAGTGTGAACTCAACCAGCATCCATCCATGTCATGCTGAGGATGACATCAAAGTCTCCCATGTCTATTGCATAGAACTCATCCTCCAATTCATAGCCATCTCCAAACCTAATGTGAAGATTAAATATCTTCCAAGTGCATAATAATTTGTCACCATTAGCTACCATGATTGTAAACCCAGCGTGTTCCTCAGTCTGTAAACCTCTTGTGGCTACCAGTCATGCATCTATGAAGTTGTGTCTAGCCCCAGTGTCAATGAGAGAGATCACTTTCTACCCTTGGATAGTTCCTTGACCCTAAATGTGATTGCCTTTTGAGCCCCTATCAATCGAGCCAACGACCTATCTTCCTTAGGAATGATATTCTCCTCTGGAGTGCTACTCATCCAAATCAGAGTGCTGATCCTCCCCCTTTGACTGTGACTCCGCTGAAAAATACTCCATTTGATTTGCTTTAGCCTCGAGAGGACATTTATGAGATAAGTCCCGAGGCTTTCTACAATGAAAACACAACTTCCTCCTCAACTCATTCAGGGTGTCATTATCTAACTTCCTATTATCCCCTTTTGGCTGTGCATCTTGGTAAAAAGGTTTTTTGTCGTTATTCTTATCCTTCTTTGTTGTGAATCCCTAGATTGAAATCTGCTCTTAAAAGAAGAAGGTGCTAAGTCATGAGCCTTCTTAGTGGCCTCCTATAATGTAGCCGGGTCATGCCCTTTGACCAAACCCCTTAAGGGATCTAAGAGTCCATCCTTAAATAGCACTACTAATCTCCTCTCTGAAATATCTGTAACCAACACATCTAACTTCTGAAATTCACTGATGTATGTCTCAATTGATCCCCACTGCTTGAGCTATGCCAACTCTTTAAACTGTAACTCGGGATCTTTGGTATCAAATCTCTCTATGAGTCTCTCAGTGAACTCGTAAGATGTGATCTGATTATGCCCCAAGGTTACCATGCCATGGTGCCACCACTCATGCACTAGACCATACAAATGAATAGCCGCATACTTGATAGCCTCCTCCTCAAGCATAGGATTCAGCTGGAAGTATCTATCTACCTTCTGCACCCAAGCTCATGCAGTCATCTTCCTTGAAGCATCATAATAAGGTAAAGAAAGTTTGCCAACTTTCTTTTTCAACTGAAAGTTTCGATTCCTTCCTCCTGCTTTAGGCATGTGTCTCATCCTCACATCCATATAATCTCTGAGGGAATTATCCGCCTGAAACTCCGGTCCACTAGCCTCCTAGTCCCTCCTAAATTGATCTTGTAACTCGGTAATCTGCGGTTCGTTTACTAGTTGAACTGGATCTCTGGGTGGAAAGGTGGATAGAAGAGGTCTTGCGCTAGCTGTCTGAGCTGGGTGTGCAACCTGTTTAAAGTTATTAGCCTCATTCCCATTGCTGCCATGTCCATTATCATTACCATTAATGTCATTCTACCATTGTTGTTGCCTCGACCTCCATTATTATCATTGCCCCCATTTTCATTGCTTGCATCACCTGGATTAATATTGATGCCCATCTGTCTAGCCATAAGCTGCAACATCATATCCATTCTCCTATTCTGCTCTTGTTGCATATGCTACCCCTCCTCTAACGTACCTAGTAACCATCTGAAGATTACCTCCTCCTGATCTGGACCGGCATTCTTGTCTCCACCTAGTCCTGTATTCTTGTCATCTCGGTCACCCATACTGCTGTCTTGTTCAAAGAATATCTCCTTTGTGTCTATATTGACTGGATTCTATGTCTACCTACATGGATGAACTAGATTGCTTGCTTTTTGAGTCCGAATCCTTGTTGTCTTGCTCTGGTATGGCATAAGTAAATGGCCTCTGTCGCATTCTCAAACATACATTCTTAACCTGTTTTATTTCTGATTTTAGTGTTTTGACATTTCATCAAACACTTTTCCCTCTTTCCAGCTGTTCCAAATTCCTTGTAAGGCCTCCACAAAATGACAAGACTTAAAGCTCTGATACCACTGTAATGGAGACCCCCACAATCTGCTTACAAGTATTCACGGTTATATGGTAATTTTATCAAACACTTAGCTTGTAGTCTCTAATTTCGTGTTATGTGCTACAACCCTTATGGCTTCAAAAAGTTTGTCTGTATTGTGTTGTGTTTGGCATGCAATATAAATACAGGAATTGAAAAAGCACAACATATATCGTAGAAATAACCAACACACTATCTGTTATGTGCTACAACCCTTATGCCTCTAAAAAGTTTGTTTGTATTGTGTTGTGTTTGGCATGTAACATAAATATAGGAATTGAAAAAGCATGACATATATCGCAGAAATAACCAACACACTATATTTATATTGATTTCCGAAATTAATAAACAAGTGCAATGCTGACTTACTGAATACTCTAGCAATTAATTGGAACAAACATTGTTTACATCAAATAGTTGAGGGCGTGGTTCTTGTATTGACTTGCTGCAACAATATGTAACTGCTATAGTAAGTTGCTATAGTGATGCAACTGCTACAGTGACATGACTGCTACAATGATGCACTGCTACAGTAACGCGGCTGCTACAGTAACACGATTGCTACAGTAACTTGCTATAGTAACTCAGCTGTAGCTAGAAATGCACCCTATCTGCCTGATATAAAGTTGATAGCAATGAATTCCAAAGGCCAAACCCCAAGGGAATGACGTTTAGAATGTTACAAGAGAGGATAGACGTCTTCTAATGCCAAAAATGGATCTGCAACTCATGCATTGATTTCTTCTCATATTCCACTTGCTGAATGAAGCCACTAACACTCCTTTTTATTCTTTCTCCAAGAGTCGATTAACTCACATGAGCAATGTGGGATAAAAGATGTGCAATATAAAACATATTAAAATAATCACTTATCCTTAGGCGCCCCTTTTTGATTTGCACACATTCCCATAAAATTTAATATTAAAGTAACACTTTAATATTTTACAACTAAATTAAATGTTACTTTAATAATACTTAAGGCATAAAAATATATTAGCTTCCAGACTTCGAATAGCATGAGTGATAGCTCGTCGGAAAGCTCTCGCCGAGTAGTATCAAATTCAATCACCAAAACTAGCCTCCCTTATGTCTTGTTGACTTACTAAAAATAGTAAGTATGCTTGAGACTAAGTAAATCATCTCCGTTTTGGCCCAAACTGGAGATGATTGGGCCAAAACATTCTAAGATCCCTTTAAACCCTTCGTTAGCCCTCAGGACCATGTAGATCTGGGCTAGCGCACACACACTTGGTCGATTGCTAAAGTGGGGACATTACATAAGAGTGGTAATTTGCTATGTTACTTGGGGATGCGCCCTCAACTCCGAAATCCCTGTCGCTATAATGGGAATAATTTGGGCATTTGGGATTGGGTAGGAGATGTCCCTTCCCCATACCCAATTTGCTAAAAAACACTAGAACTGTTTCCAAAACTCGAGACGACTTTAATGTTTTTTGGAAATGTCCATCTGTACTGGGGACAACCAGGGATGCCTTGGATGTCCCTCAATTGTCCTTGGTAGGAATGGGTGTCCTCGATGGGATAGGTGGCATTAGCATTAAAAAAACACATTTTTCTTTATAAAAACTCAGTCTTTTTGTAATTTAAAGTGGGCCCTCCTCGCCTTCCAAGTTTGCCCTAACTCACTTATGACTTTATGTGTGGCTTATTTTAGCATCTCTCATAGCCAAGAGTGGAGCATCACCAAGAGAATTAGAAGGAAGTAGTTGAAAGAAGAGGAGCAGCAGCAAGTGCAAGAGATGGAAGAGAGGGCAAATCTTTTTCTTGAAGCTTGAAAGAGTTAAGTTGCATCCTTCCATTCTTTTGTTTTTCAAAATTTTCAAAGCTTGAAGTTTGAATTATCTGATTTTCTTTTACTTTTTGCATTTATTGAGTATTCAATCTCAAAGAAAATGACTAGTAGTGAGGGTGGTATTAGTAGTGAGAATGAAGTGAAAAACGGTGGTGGAAATAGATTCGGAAGTGTTGAGGCTAGGAGTGGACTGCAACCTATCTTGTTTAAGTGCCCTTCAACAATCATGGGAAAATATGCCAAGGGCCCTTTGAACAAGAAAAATACCTCTTCTCTAATGTGTTACACCTAGGGATTCAAATGTATATATATATATGTATTGGCGGAGTAGGGTGTGGGTTTGTCATATTTGTTTGGATGACTTTAGAGGCAGCCAGACAAGGGTGAGAAACGTTAATTCGTTGTATTAACAATGGAGATGGAAAACTCTATCTAGAGCAATTGCAAGAACGATTTTTCTAAATGAAACAATTGTGAATTAAAAGAGGAAAGAGAAACTATTGTAAGATGTTTTTGGATTCAATTGTGTAAGTATTTTTGCATTGATGTTTTGGGCTCACACCCCGTGATCCATCATTGAGATGAGTGATAGATAGCCAAAGAAAAAAATGAGTATAGTAACAAACTAAGCCAACAGAGAGAGAGAGAGAGAGAGATCCTTTCCTATGCTCTCTCTTTAAGTTGGCTTAGTTTGCTACTATACTCAATTTTTTCCTTTTGTTCTCTATCACCCATCTTGATGATGGGTCACCGAGTGTAATCCGAAATGTTGATGCAAAAAACTTACACAATTGAATCCATAAAACATCTTACAATAATTTCATGGATTGTGGAAATCTACTGACTCTTAAATAGAAGCTAACTAGACTAATTAAAGTACATTATGTGACCATTAAATAAAAAATATAGTAATATTACTCTAGTACACTCCCTTAACGGTCATTCTATAAACTACGCAAGTTGCCCCCTAAATTTATAAACTTGTCCGAGCTCAAAGACTTGGGGAGAATATATGCAGTCTGGTCCTCAGTTGGAACATATTGCAACATCAAATTCTATCGTCAACAAGCTTTTTGATGAAATGGTAATGAAGCTCATCATGTTTTGTTTGCTCGTGGAAGACTTGATTCTTGACAAGTTTTAGCACCCCTTGATTTTCACAAAACAAGGGTGAAGTCCTTGCTTGAGACATTCTCATGTCAGTTTGTATCCTTCATAGCCAAACTACCTCACCTGCTGCTTGAACAGTTCCCTGATACTTTGCTTCTCTGAAGGAATGGGCTATTGTTCGTTGCTTCATGCTAGTCTATGTGACTGCGGCTGTACCAAGATTAAAGACATTCTCAGAAGTAGACTTCCTATCATCAACAAACACCTACCTAATTTGAGCATGTAAAACCATTCAACCGAGGATCTTTGTGACTGCTGGACAAAATGCCAAAGTCTGGTGTCCCTTTCACATATATCAATACATGCTTTGTTGCAACCCAATGTTCAGCCTTAGGGGCCGTCATGAAACGAGATATATAGCTCACAACATAACTTAGATCAGGTCTAGTGGCTGTAAGATAGATTAGGCTACCCACTAGTTGCCTGAAAGCTTTACTCATTCACCATAGGTAAATATGTTTATGCTGATAATATTAGCCCTTTCTTCTTAGATGTCGATGAGAGCTTGCAATTGGCCATCCTGAACTTATCGAGGAAACTCATAGCATACTTCAATTGAGAAATGAAAATGCTGTCCTTTGTTCTCCAAACCTCTACATGGAGACAATACTGCAATTGACACAAATACAATTTGATCTGCTCAAGCAACTGCACCCAATTACCAATAATGATAATATCATCAACATAAATGACACGAAAAATGATGTCATTACTTGTGCTTTTAACATACAAGTTTGGAATTAAAGTACTTCTGTGAAAATCTTGCATAACCAAACAGGTATCAATTTTGATGTACCAAGCCATGGTGGTTTGCTCGAGACCATAGAAAACCTTGACTAGTCCAAATGCTTGGTACTCTTTGCATCAACTTTGAAACTATAAGGCTACGACATATAGACTCCTTCCTTGAAATCACTATTTGATGTAGTGCAAGGAAGGAGAATCCCCAAAGGAGATGTCATAGCCCCCAACAAATAACCACACAACGGAAACACAACACAAGATATACGATCTGATACCTAACTCAACTCTATATTCATAAAACAAGTGATTACATGCAATGTGCCGGGTTGTAAGGCCTTCCCAATTACAACCAATTACAAAGCATGTCATGTCCCCATTTTGGAGGCAATTTGATTTAATTAATTAAATTAATTAGGTTGTCCAAAATAATGAATATTTTATGAGGATGACTAATTAATTATTTTAATTAAGTAAATAAGTGGTATTAAGTTAATTATTTATAAAGTTATCAAATAAATAATTATTAAAAGGTAACTTTATATTTAATTAATTTAATAAAGTGACTTGAATTATAAAATATTTTATAAAGTCACCTAATAGATAAAACAAAATAATGTTCTAGAAGCTTCTGGAGAAAGTGGAGGAAAAAGAATAAATAGGCACCCCGGGCTTCATTCTAATCATCCAGATTTGTTGTTGTTGATGTTGATGTTTGTTGATGTGCATTGTGGAGCCTAGGGTTTCTGCAATAGTCACAACTAGCCATTGAGAACGAAAACTCTCAATTGGTACACAATTTTGAGGGTGTGAAATACCACTTGAATTATTGCAGCTGGGAGGAAGATACTTCAGTCTTCTATTTGTGCTACATTGAGAAAAAATATTTCTGGCCATTGAGAACGAAAATTCTCAATTGGTATGCAATTTTGAGGGTGTGAAATATCACTTGAATTATTGCAGCTGGGAGGAAGATACTTTAGTCTTCTATTTGTGCTACATTGAGAAAAAATATTTGAGTACAAAAAGCAGGCCGAAAAAGCAGTTCGAAAAAAGCAGGCCGAAAAAGCAGTTCGAAAAAGCAGGCCGAAAAAGCAGTTCGAAAAAAGTAGGCCGAAAAAGCAGTCCGAAAAAAGCAGGCCGAAAAAGCAGAACCGAAAAAGCAATCCGAAAAAGCAAATTCGAAAAAGCAAAAAAAAATTATTACAACCATCTACAATCAAGTTCTTCGCTTCTCATTTGGCATATTTTCTGAGAAAAATAGGTTTTCAGCTGAGTACAAAATATAGCTTCAGCACTTCACTATTTCCATATTGTACTTGTCTTTGTTTGCTATTTGGCATTAGTGGTATCAAAGGAAGGCTAGGATTTTGCAATTAAAGAGCATTGTAATTTTTAGACTCTCTATGTTGCAACCCTAGAGTTGATGATCAGCTTATTAGTTTGCATTTCCAATTGTTTGACAAAATATCAATTGGCTGTAAGTTCTTTTTTGGGCATAAATAATGTTATAATTTTGCATGCTAAGTGTTTATATTAATGACACTTGGTTGTAAGTGCATTAATGCCATCTTAGGTTGCATCCAAAGTATTTGTCATAATTACTAGTTGCTGTAGCTGCATATTGCAAGTAGTTAAGTCACATATTTGTATTGAGTATTGTCAAAATTAGTTGCACATTCATGTTAGGTCATTGTTTAGACAATCTGGAGTTTTTTTGTACGCATTCTCTTTGATGTAAATCGAAACAAGAGTCATTGCAGCAATCTGAAAAGTTATATCAGTCATATGACCCCTTGTATGCAAAGTGTTTGACAAAATTCTTCGAGCCTTCAATCAGCATTTTAAGGTCGGAATTGAGCAGGATTATTACAGTGGTATTAGAGCAGTTTTCTTGCCATCCTGTGGGGTGAGAACCGACTTACATGAGTGATCAGCACTCTATCCAAAATGGACAGGTACAGTACAAAGTCTCTGAGGACACAATTTTGGACAATTGATAGACACAGTATTCAGAGTCGGAATTGTAGAAAGGATGGCTATTCAGACATTCGAGATGAACTTAGGAAAATAAGGCATAACATGTCTGAACTGTTGGTTAAGCACCACCGTATAAATGACAGGCTGTCGGACCCAGCTAAGGTGGATAAGTCGACTGGATTTCTATTTGGCAAATCTTCTCGCAAAGCATTGACTGATACAATGAGAGATGTTACTAGGAACCTTAATGAGGAGTTCGAGAAACAAGTTTGCAACCAGTCAGAGATTTCAGTTCAGCCACAGGAAGAAGTGGTGAAGGATATTATGCTGATGGATAGTAACTGTCAACTTGGTACTCAAGTTGAGACAGTTGTATACAGGCTGCCAAAGGGTGATGTCTCAGGTACTCAGGATGGTTTGGTTCCAACAGGCAGTGACTACAGCATAGTGGGTTCAGATGATGATTATGAGGATGTTGTTGTACATGATGGTGAGATCCCTGGCAGAGATGAGCAGACATTGAGCATTCATGACTTTGCTGAGAGAGAGTACCAGGCACAGTTAGATGCTTCGTCATATGAGGTTGAAACTGGTAGTACTTCGCAGGATTTGTCCAGCCAGCTCAAAGTGAGTGAAGTCAGTATTGTAACTTCATTATCTCATCATGACAGGATGCGAGATATGATAGAGGAACACATTCGGATGATTCAGTTACATGGTAGACATAAGGGAGTTCAGGGAAAGCCTTCTTGTGTTGACTTACAGGTGATTAGGGAAGGAATGAGAATGATGAAGTTGAGTTATTTACATCTTCTATCAGATCGTGACCATCTTCTTAGCCTTGTCGGAGACTATTCAGATGCTTTGAGGAGGAAGGAGGAGGAAGTCGACTGGCTTTCTCGTGAGCTTGAGGACACTCGAGCTTCTTTGGTAAATACTCCATTACAGGACTGGGAGAGACATGGGGATAAGCATGGCATGGAGTTGAGTTTAGTTTCATCTTGCACTTCTGATACTCAGCTTTCTGCAGTAGGCGGATCATATGTGGTCGTTGATAGTGTTGTGAGTTCATCTTGCATTCACATCCAGGATATAGGGACAATGTCAGACAGGTATGTGGAGTTAGTTGGTATTGGTCATATTACTCAGGTGAGGAGTTTGCTTGAGTTACCAACTGATTCTAATTTACGGATATGGACTCGAGATTGTTATATTGGCATTTGGGATTCAGTTGACTGGAGATCATTATCACTTTTTGGTAGCAGTGATTGTTTGGATGCTATCATGGATTTGATTAGCAGATTGCACGGTGTTGTCTTTTCTTGTGCCAACAACTTGTCCGATGTTGGTATTAGTTTTTATGCACCGGTGTTGGGCTTTGTTCATATATCCAGTCGACCATTCTTGCTGGAATGTGTTGATGATCTTTCATATTTGGCAGTGTGTACAGATGAGTCCCAGGATCATATTGGCCTTGATGACATCCAGGAGGATGCAGTGGGTAGTTTTGAAGACTTAGTTTCCTTGGCAGTTTCTTTTGGTACAGAGGAGTTGGACAGCAGTGCTACAGTTTTTGATACTCCGTATGTTGATATGAGCTTTGGAGTTGATTCGTAGGATATGGTTGGTAATACTCTAGAGACCAGTAACTTTGAGGATACTCCCTTAGATAGTGTGTTAGAGGAGGTTTGTAGGAGATAGTCTAGCCAGTGCTATCATGTGTCTAGTCAGTTGAGAGTTAGTGAGCGAGACATTGCTATCGCTTCCCAGCATTTCGATGCTGCTCGTCACTTGTTAGCAGTTTATGGATGGGGTTCTCCTACTAGTGATGAGCAGGGAGGCAGTTATTTTTCCTTGACAGAGATCCACTCTTTATGGGAGGCTATTCCGATTCTGAGACAGAATTATATGCAGCTAGTAGCCGACAGAGGTTATCTTATGGAGTGGGGGAGTACAACATACGATGCATTATTGGCCAAGGAAGATGAGGTGAGCAAGCTTACTCAGCAGCTCGAGGTGATTTCTGAGATTCTTGAGAGTACACAGTTGGCTTTCGAGGAGTTACAGTTTCATTTGGTTAAGGTGACCATGGAGTTAGAGCGATTGCAGTCTTTACTAGATTCTGTACAGTCACAAGCTGTGGTGTCTGGTGATTCGAGGATGTCCATGGTCGAAATTATCAGAGACAGTGGAGATAGGGATGCATCCATCCTTGATACTAACATTGGCATATCAGGTTCGTTCCCACTAGAGTCAGGTTCAGTTGAGTTGGGTGCTGCAGCAGATTGTTGTATGCCTGACATGGTGGTGGCCTCTAGTACTGATGGCACGGAGACTAGAGATGTTGTATCAAAGATCATGTGTGATGTTGGTGAGCCGGCAGTTGGCATGGTTCCTGGTAGTGATACTACTCCCTTGGCGATGTCTTCAGAGGTAGTAGTCAGTTCCAACATGGTTAATGATCGATTGCAGTTAGTTTCATCTGGATTGCAGTCTGAGCCACTGACTGAGATTGGCGCATTCTATTGGCATTACACTGTGAGGTATGCTCATCAATTTACCTTTGATGACCATGTTGATGAGATGATGATACAGAGATGTACTTTGGTTCCTAGTGCTTGTTATCAGTTATGGGACAGTTTGATGCCTCAGGATGAGAGTTGTGATGGGCATGACATGGCAATAGGTTCTGCGGTTGACAGCTTGATAATACATGACTTAGAGCAGGAGTTTGGGAGTGATGCTTCAGTAGTTGTTGTTATTGATTCTACTCCTTTGGCTATGACATCTCCTGACTTAGCTGGTGATCAGTCACAGTGGGTTGTATCACTTGTTCATGGTGAGCTGTTGACTGAGGTTGGTTCTTTTTATCAGCATTATACTGCAGGGTATGTACATCAGTTAGCATTTGATCCTTGTGTTGAGGAGTTGATGGCAGACAAATTTGGTTTGGGTTCCATTTCTTGTTGTTTATCTTGTGATGTCTTTTCACCATCAGTAGTGCATGGGAGTTATGGCTATGAGACAGTGGTCGGTGATCTGCAGAGTTGTGTTGACTGCAGGAGTTGTTTAGTGTGTGGATTCTCCATACTTGGTACAGTTTCATTCAGGAGCGTTCACCATTGTTGCAGAGTTGGATTGTACATTCCATATAGGCCAGTGGGATGCGTTGATGGTATTTACTATGTTGGCAATTGTGATTTTGGAGTTTGGTTGAGCTGTAATTGTCAGTTTGATTATGGATTCCTCTTGGTTATATTGCAAAGGATATTACAGGAGCCTGTGTTGATTGATAGCAGTATAGTACATGACTACATTTGGGATCCAGGTGGATTGATTGGTTTATTGTTCAACCATTGCTTGGGGACAAGCAATTTCAGCAAGGGCGGACTGTCATGTCCCCATTTTGGAGGCAATTTGATTTAATTAATTTAATTAATTAGGTTGTCCAAAATAATGAATATTTTATGAGGATGACTAATTAATTATTTTAATTAAATAAATAAGTGGTATTAAGTTAATTATTTATAAAGTTATCAAATAAATAATTATTAAAAGGTAACTTTATATTTAATTAATTTAATAAAGTGACTTGAATTATAAAATATTTTATAAAGTCACTTAATAGATAAAACAAAATAATGTTCTAGAAGCTTTTGGAGAAAGTGGAGGAAAAAGAATAAATAGGCACCCCAGGCTTCATTCTAATCGTCCAGATTTGTTGTTGTTGATGTTGATGTTTGTTGATGTGCATTGTGGAGCCTAGGGTTTCTGCAATAGTCACAACTGGCCATTGAGAACGAAAACTCTCAATTGGTACGCAATTTTGAGGGTGTGAAATACCACTTGAATTATTGCAGCTGGGAGGAAGATACTTCAGTCTTCTATTTGTGCTACATTGAGAAAAAATATTTCTGGCCATTGAGAACGAAAATTCTCAATTGGTATGCAATTTTGAGGGTGTGAAATATCACTTGAATTATTGCAGCTGGGAGGAAGATACTTCAGTCTTCTATTTGTGCTACATTGAGAAAAAATATTTGAGTACAAAAAGCAGGCCGAAAAAGCAGTTCGAAAAAAGCAGGCCGAAAAAGCAGTCCGAAAAAAGTAGGCCGAAAAAGCAGAACCGAAAAAGTAATCCGAAAAAGCAAATTCGAAAAAGCAAAAAAAAATTATTACAGCCATCTACAATTAGGTTCTTCACTTCTCATTTGGCATATTTTCTGAGAAAAATAGGTTTTCAGCTGAGTACAAAATATAGCTTCAGCACTTCACTATTTCCATATTGTACTTCTCTTTGTTTGCCATTTGGCATTAGTGGTATCAAAGGAAGGCTAGGATTTTGCAATTAAAGAGCATTGTAATTTTTAGACTATCTATGTTGCAACCCTAGAGTTGATGATCAGCTTATTAGTTTGCATTCCAATTGTTTGACAAAATATCAATTGGCTGTAAGTTCTTTTTTGGGCATAAATAATGTTATAATTTTGCATGCTAAGTGTTTATATTAATGACACTTGGTTGTAAGTGCATTAATGCCATCTTAGGTTGCATCCAAAGTATTTGTCATAATTACTAGTTGCTGTAGCTGCATATTGCAAGTAGTTAAGTCACATATTTGTATTGAGTATTGTCAAAATTAGTTGCACATTCATGTTAGGTCATTGTTTAGACAATCTGGAGTTTTTTTGTACGCATTCTCTTTGATGCAAATCGAAACAAGAGTCATTGCAGCAATCTGAAAAATTATATCAGTCATATGACCCCTTGTATGCAAAGTGTTTGACAAAATTCTTCGAGCCTTCAATCAGCATTTTAAGGTCGAAATTGAGCAGGATTATTACAAAGCAAGTAATTATTTGGCAAGATCCCTCAAGATCCAACCCAAACCTTAGATTGTCCAGATCTGTAAGACAACAACACTCTGGTAGAAACCTCAAGCAAGATCTAAACTTGTGCTTGCAAGCCACCAAGCAATCTCCTTGTTTCCCAAGCCGCAACTACTAGCTCTTCTTAAACTTCACCCAATGTCCTGGTGTAAACTACCTCACATTCGACGATTTGTCCACACACTCAGCAAAACTTCGCTCACTTAGCTATTCCATTTTCTCCATACTGGATCTCATGCTGAATAATGACTCAAGACTCCCCTAAATCCCCTACTTATACCCAACTGAGCCACAAGTCGGCCTAGCAAGTTACAAATTGAATAAACCCTTACATTAAATGCATATTTAAGCCACAAGTCGGCTCACATCAAACACTAAATACAAAATGTTAACCCTCGTGTTAATCCACGATAACCACACGAAAAAATACTTAGGAGAAGCCCCCAAGTTTACAACACTGATTAGATGCACATAGGAGAGATAACCAAGACCACACATAGGTCCTCACACACCCCCAAATCGATCCATGTCATGATCACAGGCTACATGCATTAAATGCACCAAGTAGGCCAATCAAAACCGCAAGAACTCCATCTAGCACCATCACCCTACTAAGTGTCAGCAAAACAACCGAGCATGCCTGCCGAGCTCCCACAAGCATCGTCAAGCAAGCTAAGCATCGGTGAGAAAAGGTTTCGCTGAGCACCATAAACTATGCCAAGTTCCTTCAACGACTGAGCACCACAACGATTGAGTACCTCGATCAACACTACGCCTAGTAGACCTAGCATCCACCCTTCTTCGACCGAGCACCAAGCCCATTCGATCAAGCCTCCAACTGAGAAACACCATAGAGATGACTGAGCATCTCGAATCTTCCACGAAAATGCCAAAATCTTCAGGAACCTCAGATGCCTTTGCATCACTATTGAGGAGGGGACTCTTCATGTCCATTTGATGGACTTTTCCAACCACATTGTGCTGTAATGGCCAAAACCAGCCGAATGGTGCTCATCTTTGAGCAAAGCTTTTCTCATAGTCAACACCTTTTTGCAAGAAGCCCTTAGCCAACAATCGAGCTTTGTACTTATCAAGAGTTCCATCAACTTTGTATTTCACTTTGTAGACCCCTTTGCAGCCAATGGATTTCTTCATTGGTGGAAGATCTTACAAAACCAAGTGTTGTTCGTTAGAAGATTATGATACTTAGCTTCCATAGCCTTTTCCAAATCAGGTATTCTTTTTTTCCTTTAAATAAGTTTGAGGCTCATAAACACTTTGAATGTTGACCATAAGAGAAAAATTGATTGTGTTCTTCTTGCCCTTGCCTCTAGATGATCTACCCTCAACAAGCTCATCATCATGAACACCATCGATAACCTTTTCCCACCACTTAAACCAGAGAGTAGAACCATCCTCTTCCAAATTAGGATGATTGTCATGATTTGGGCTGCTTGGATTGAAATCATTTGGATGCCAATACAGGTTATCTTGAGGGAAATCTAGTGGTACAATGCAGTAACTAGGAGATTCCAACACATGTTCAAAATCTTTAGAATTCCTTTGTTCAGGTGAAGCAAATGGAATTTTAACACCCAAATTTCTTTTCTTCATCGGCTAATTTTCAAGCCTTTGGAGAGAAGAGAGGAGAGATAGCCCTATTGAATGTAGACGATCAATTAGCCAATAGGCTTTGTGATTGTCACTATAGTGTGAAAGCATCAACTTTTGACTTCCAAAATCTAGCTTGGTCCTCTTTGCATCTAGAATCCAAGCGTATGCTATTGAACCAAAAAACTTCGGGTGACTAATATTTGACTTCCTCATAGATCACACTTCCTCTAGGGTCTTCTTCTTGACAACCTATGTGGGAGATCAATTTAGAAGGTACACTACAATATACATTGCCTTTGTCCAAAACTTTTTAAGTACATTTCTATGCTCCAACATAGACCAGGCCACATTCATAATAGTATTATTCCTCCTCTTAACATTACCATTTTTTGAGGCATGTAAGGTGTGGTAAGCTAATGCTTAATATCATTTTTAGTGCAAAAGTTGGAGAATTCTTTGGAACAAAAGTCACCCCTATTATCTGACCTATGTGTAATTATTTTATTTCTTGACTATTTTTCAACTATTGCTTTGAACTTCTAAAATTCATGAAAGAGATCTGATTTTGTTTTTAGCTAAAACACACATGTTGTCCTATTGAAATCATCTACAAACAAAAGAAAATATCAGACACGAGTGATCGATGCAGTACCCATTGGCCAATTAACATCCACATGAGCCATCTGCATGACTTTGGAAGCTTTCTAAGAGTCTTTGTCTGAGAAGAGAGTGTGATGTTGATTCCCCACTTGGATGCTCGATAGATGCCATGTGTTTGTGACTGAACCTTAGGTAAGCTATGCACCAAATTCTCACAAGACAATTGAGCAAGATGGGGAACGTTGAAGTGACCATATTGTTGATGCCAAGGAGAACTAATGTTCTTTACAACCATTGCAACTTCCGGAGACTCCACTATGAATAAGGTGAGATAATCCATGATCTTCAAGGTGAATAGAAAATGTAGTATTTGACATACTATCAACAATTTGACACTTGTTTGTACTGAAAATGACATCCAACTTTAGACAATTGCATATAAACCGATTCATTGAGAGCGAATTGGGCTCCATGCCCAAAACATAGTATATGCTGATAAATATGAGATTTCTCTTAGTAGATTTAATCTAAATATTGCTTCTTCCAACAACTGTACACTCTTCACCTCCGCCAAAAATCACTCAATCAAAGCATGGTGTGTACTCGTGAACCGATCTCTTTTCTATGCAAAGTGATGAGAAGTTCCAAAATCAATGTACAAGGTAGATGTTTTGACATGATTTTCTGGTCTCTTGGCATTAAATGCATAAAAGGTAGATTCCTGCTTAATGTGCTTTGCAACATGGGCCTTCTATTACGATCCTTTTGGTTGATTTTTTTATCATACAGCTGTTTCTTACATTGATTCTTCACATAACGAAGTTTATCACACTAAAAACATTTGATTACCTTCTTGGAACTCTCCTTAAGTTTGCTTTGTCCTTTTGTTAAACAGACCTGTGTTTGCATTTTCCATATCTATTGTCATTGGCTTTGGTAGTAAATGCTTTCTCAACTGTAGGTGTTTGGTTGGTCCCAAATTGTTTTTTCCACTTGTGTTGCAGGGGCTGCTTGTGCAATTCACTGAAAATCAGATCAACATTGGTGGATGTGATTTTGAGAGTCATGATGAACTGCTTATAGGATTGTGGTAAGCTTTTCAGCATGATAACCACCATTTCCCCTTCTTCCATTGTGCGACCAATAGCCTCTAGCTAATTGGGAATATCCTTAATCTTCGTTTGATGCTCTTGTAGAGACACTTTATCATCCATCATAATGGAAAACATGTTCTTCAGAAAGAATCCTTTGCCCTTGTTTGACCGTTCATGGAGATTCTTCAAATGAGTCCAAATCTCCAAAGTTGTCTTGCTAGCTTATGGAATCATGTCATTGGTGACTAATAACTTAATGAGCACAGCGACTTTTTGATTATGCTTATTGTACTTGTCTCAATCTTTGCCTACCATTGTGGCACAAGCAACATTATTGAGTACAATTTGATTTAGGCATTGGTACTCAAAGTTTGTGAGCATGTGTTGTTTCCATGTGTTGTAGTTCTCGTTGTTTATGCCACTTCATTTTATTAAATTATTTCAATATATGGAAACATTAGGAAATTAATGTTTTGAAACTAAAACACTGTTACATTTTATTCCAATTGCATTGAGCCTTATAATAATATATATTATAGGTATGCTACTTCATCTTGTTGGAGAGGATGGTTGATGTAATGTATTCAATAGCACGGTCCCTGAGTTTACCACCACACGTCACATATTGCTGTACCTGAGGGAAACACCCTAGGGAGACCCCTGAGCAAAAGCACTCGAGGAGTACTCTAGAGAAGTACCACTATGCTTGAGGTCAAAGTACCATTGCGATATTTCAATGGCCTTTGGAACTACCTGAGCTACAATTACCTTTGCCACCTTCAAAAATATCACTCTAGCATGCGTATGGTAACTCTAGCAAGTCATATGGTGGACATATCTTCCTTTTGGCTTGACAACACTTGGTCTAAGTGGCGTCCTCTGAGTTATATGCACACCTTCGTCACTGGCTGTATGGTGTTGAGCAACCACATGGTAATGATGTGGGTGTACAATAAGTAGTGTGTTAATATTTTTGTGCATTCCATAATTCATCCATGGGCTCGGTTATAGGTATAGTAAATAAGATGTTATCGATAAGAAATGGATCATTTGTACTACGATGGAATGCCAGATAAATTCACACATGTAGGAATGATATCACCTCAGGTTATTGAATAAATTTCGACACAATAATTTTGGACCAAGAATAGAACAATATCGGACAAAGGGTCATCGAGATGTGAGTGACAGTAGAATAAAGTTGAATTAAATAATGATAGCACTTTGGATTTTGACAGATCCAAAACAAGGAGAGCAAAGCAAAATAGGGTGAGGATTGATCCAACCGAAACTATGTTAGCCAAATAGGGCAGGTCGTTCACTTTCGAAATGACGAGATTGAACTCCAAATGGAATTCATAGTACAATAAAATATTCCAAGTCGCATACCTACAACAACTTAAAGCCTGTATTAAATACCCCTTCGGAGAAGCTCCCAAGGGTTTACAAAAAATTGTTGACATGACCAACACCTATGGACAATAAAATAAAATTGGGCCCATTTATCAATTAGTTAACGGTCCATTTAGAATATTATTTAAATTATGGTGCCATTGATTAATTAAAATACTTAATTAAAATTGGGGATAGTATAAATCCTCGCCACCCAAACTTAGCTTTCTCTCAAGCAATCCACAAACTCCAGGATCCAAACCATGTGCAAATGTTGATAGCTATATCCACTGAAAGCCTCATGTTGCTTCAGGATAACATGTACATAATTGGATTCAGTTGAGACGAGTAGATCGCCCCCAAGCCTCTGCTACGCCACTCTGATATAAACATTGCTATGGTTGGAGGCACCAGGATCCCATGGAAGCCAATCATAAAACACATTGGTGCTTTGATCCGAAACCTCCTTGCAATTTTGCACACCAATCAACAAGGCTCCAATGCTTTCACTGAACGCATTGCACTCCAACACTATCACTATACCAATCAACACTGCGACTGTACTAGTCAACATTACCACTATGCCGATCAATGTTCCCATTGTGCTAGTCGGCACTGCTATCGTACGAGTGAGCTTTGTCATCGAGCCAGTTGGTACTACCACCATCGTGCTAGTTGACATTGCCACTGTACTAGTTGGAATTACCACCATACTAGTACTAGTCGTCATTGCCACCATGCCAGTTGACACTTCTACTGTACTAGTCAGCACTACCATGATGCTAGCCGACACTGCCACTGTACTTGTACTAGTTGACATTGCCATTGTATTTGTACCAATTGACACTGCCACCATGCTAGTCAACATTGCCACCATACCCATATTAGTTGACTCTACTACCATTGGCACCGGTGCCATGCTAGTTGACACTACTACTGTACTTGTATTAGTCAACAATGCCTCCATACTAGTGAAGAGTAACTATCCACAAGCTTTTATTGCTTCACTTTGATATGGACATTGCCATGCCCACATAGGCCAATCATAAAATACATTAGAGATCTAATCCAAAATTTTCATGTAGTCATGGCCATAAAACTATAAAAAAGTATCACTGGTAGTGTTTATTTCTCCATGCAGCCGATTGATAAATGTTGTCTTCTAGACAAGCTCCATACAAGTGTCTTCTTCAATCTTGATTTTACCATGTAGGTTGAGGTTTTCTCCACTTGTAGGGGTAGCGAAAAATTCTTGCATGTCCTTGTTGGCTTTTCATTTCCTCTTGTAGTGCATCATTCCTGTTGTCATCACCAACTTCCTCACACTCGTGCAAATGAGACTTCAACTTTTCTTCACAATTCTTATGCTTGAATAAATTATTGAACAATTGACATGCTACAATTGAAGTAATACATTCTAGATTACAAACAACTATGATGGAATGCCAGATAAATTCACACATGCGGGAATGATATCACCTTAGATTATAGTGAATATATTTTAACATAATAATCTTGGACCAAGAGCAAAACAATATTAGACACAGGGTCATTGAAATGCCAACAACCAATCTGAATTAAATAATAATAGTACTTTGAATTTTGCCAAATCCAAAACAAGGAGAGCAAAACAAAATAGGGTGGGGATTGATCCCATCGAAATTGTGTTAGCCAAATAGGGAAGGTCTTTTACTTCCGAAATGGTGACACTACTTTGGATTTTGCCAAATCCAAAACAAGGAGAGCAGAACAAAATAGGGTGAGGATTGATCCCATCGAAACCGTGTTAGCCAAATAGGGAAGGTTGTTTACTTCTGAAATGTCAACACTTGAACTCCAAACGGAATTCTCAATATAGTAAAATATTTCAAGATGCATAACTACAACAACTTATAGACCTGTATTTAATACCCCTTCAGATAAACTCCCGAGGGTTTACAAAAACATATCAACATGGCCAACACTTGCGGACAATAAAATAAAAATGGACCCTTTTATTAATTAATTAAAGGTTCATTTATAATATTATTTAAATTTTGGGACCATTAATTAATTCAAATACTTTATTAAAATTGAGGACATTACAGTTGAGGTGCACGAGCCTCTACAATTGATGGTGGTGAATCTAAAGGGGACCTAATGGCCTAATTCAAAATTAGTCAAACAAAGCATCCTTGATGATGATTGGTAGACCTTAGTGAGGTCATGAGTTGCCTATTTGATTTAATATTATGTATTAGATTGCTGATTTTCATATTAAATTTTTGATTATAATTCTTTGAGCATTTTGTTTGCATTTTGCAGATACTTTTTCTCTTTCATCTCACTCATTGTAGATGCCATTAGATATGTTGACACAGACTCTCCTAGTCTTAGGGAGATATATGAGACATTTGACAATATGCTTGGGAAGATAAAACAAATAATTTTGGCTAGGGATCTACTTTTGGGTTTGTGAGTTGCATGTTAGGCCTATTGTTACGTGGAGGTGGAAGACAATGCACACCCTACTTCATATTGAAGCCTACGCACTAACTCCCAAATAGTATGCATAAATGGATGGAAGGATGCCTCCATGTGATAATCTAGATGTATTAGTTGGGTTCGCATGGGCTATTGATAAGATGCATCTAGAGGAGCAAACTTCCATACTTCACACTCAATTCCTTGACTTCACAAATCTTCGTGGTCCAACATTGAGTAAACAAGCAGCAAGGTTGGTCTAATGTTCCCTCTCCCTAGAGAATCTAATAAACATCTCATAGTATTAAGCTATTAAATATGAGATAATAATAACCTAAGTAACTGAATCGTGACCTTCAGAGCTTAGTACGCAGGTACGAATAGATTTTGAAAGGGAAACCATTTCAAATCGACTCTGGGTTCGATCAGGATATTGATTTTCCAAGACGAAATTATTCAAACATTTTCGTTTCATTTCGGGCTGATTCATGTGCTGAGGTGGCGATTCCATGTCAACCCCAATTTGGCTCTATTCGTGCATTTGACTTCGACCGAAAAACCCTAAATTTTTTGCCTTTCATTATGCAGCTTCTTATTTTATTCACGGGGGTTCTTGTTTCATTTATGCTGGTTGTTATTTCTTTACACGGACTTTTTATTTCCTTCCCACGACTACACAGATGGCTTTGGTTTTCCTTTACCTTCACACGACAACACAGACGGCTTTGGTTTTCGGTGGCCTTGCTAAGACTTCTTGTTGACATTTTCAGTGATTTTTAGTGGCTCTGCTTCCTTCCTTACTGCATTGGCTGGCTTCCTTGTTCCTTGCTCATTGCGTTCTGGCTTCCTTCCATTGCCTTCAACAAAGATAAGATGATTTTTTAATTTATTTCCTAAGTTTTAAAATAAATTAAAAAAATTAAAAATTAAAAATTAAAACTAAGCTAATGTTATTGACTTAAATAGTAAACTTAATAAATTTCATTACTTTTAAATATAAATAATTTAATGTTTGGAAATTAAATTTTTATTTTGATTTACAATTAAAAAAATTAAACTCTTCCATTTTTAAATTTATAATATAGTTTCCATTAAGCAATTAATTTTATATTTGTTATTAGTATTAAATTATTAATTTATTAAATATATTTATTTCATATTCTTATATATAATTTTAAAGTGATAAATGAAAAATAAATTTAAATGGTAAACCTAGAATTGATTTTTGTGTCAATTTAAGAGTAATTTTTTTTTTAAATATCACATTTAATATCAAAATTTATTATGTATAATTATTTAAAATTAATTGAAATTATTTGTTCTAAAGCTTTTCTATATAATTGCAAGGTGCTCGTGTTCTAGCAATTAAACAAATTTATTATGGTAGGTGCTACTCCATTCATTGTTGACCCAGCTTCACCATTATGGAGGCATGTGAACATATTAGAGCATGTATTTGGATATGTCCTGTGTGTGACGTGCAATATACAAGTTCCTAAAGCCGAGTGAAAGGACATTTGTGTGCAATTCCTAGAAAGGGAATCAAAGCTTGTCCAGGAAAAGATAATATACCTATACTAGTTTCTAAAGTAGCAACATATATTAAGGAACAAGAGGAAGAAGATGCATGGTTTGGAAGTAGGTATGGGCATCCATTGCTCAAAGCCAAAGGAAGGGGCTCACGGAAGTCACATGCGTCATCATCTCATAGTCATACACCTATTGCTGCTCCTGATATTGTGGTAGAAAGCCATCCATTTATGAGGATAAATGAAAATGAGGCTAGTGATCCGAAGAGAGCAAGAGGACCCTTGGAGATGGTATTTAATAATGTTGCTAGAGATATTGTTGATGAAGCGATTGCTAGGTGCCTCTATGCAAACAATTTTTCATTCAATGTTGTTAGATCACCCTATTGACAAGACATGGTAAGAAAAATAAATGAAGCTTTAAAGGGGTACATAGGCCCAGGTTATGAGAAGGTTCACACCACTTCTTTGACAAAGGAGGTCAAACATATATAAACTTCATTAGCTCTTATTAGGGCCTCATGGAAAGAAACAGGCGTGCCCATTAATTTTGATGGGTGGAAGGATGCAAAAAATAGACTCTTAATTAATGTGATTGCAATGTCCCCTAAAGGCCCTAATGGGGCCAAGTTTCTAAAAGCTATTGATTGTGAGTGCCAGGTGAAGGATGCACAATTTATTGCTAACATTCTAGTACAATGCATTAATGAAGTAGGTCCATATAATGTTGTCCAAGTTGTAATAGACAACGCAAAGAACTGTAGAGCAGCTAGTATGTTAGTTGAGACACGATTCCCACATATATTTTGGACATGTTGTGCCATGCATTCGCTCAACCTCATTTTGCAGAAGTTGGGCACTAAAATAACTTGGATTAAACAAGTTTATGATGAAGCTAAAGATATCCAAGTGTTCGTAACAAACCACCATTTCTCGCAAGCTATTTTTAGATCATTCTCGCGGTTGGAGCTATTGAAGTTAATTCAAAATTCAAATACTCCATCTTTATGTTTTACTTTAGTGATTTATTTCAGCAAAATTATATATTTACACATTCTTTATTTTTAATTACTTGTTTTTTAATTTTCAAATAGGTTGTTGAGACTAGATTTGCATCTAATACTATTGTCTTGAAACGACCGGTGAATGTTTGAGAAACACTTTCTAGTATGGTGATCAGCCAACAATGGAACATATGGAGGCAGTCTAGTACTGATAGGGCAACAAATATCAGGACAACGATTTTGGATGACGCTTGGTAGGATCGTGCAAGATACCTTCTTAGTCTCACACAGCCCATCCAAGGTATGAAACGCTTTACTGACATGGATTAGCCATGCTTTGGGGAGGTTTATGATGGAATAGACTCAATGATTGAGAATATGAGATCCATCATAAATGCAAAAGAGCAAGACCTTGAAGAACGCTTCTTCAAAGAGGTGCAATCAATGTGTGTTTAGCAGTGAAACAAAATGACCACCCCACTCCATCTTCGTGCCTTTGCTTTGAGTCCCAAATATTATAGTGAAGAGATTCTTGCTTTGCCAACAAGGGTGCCACCATATCGTAATGCAAAAGTAGGTGAAGGGTTTAGGAAAGCTATTGCTGAACTCTTCCCTGTTATTGAAATGGAAGATGTAGTTACAAGTGAATTTGCTGATTTTGTATCATCCACTGGTCATAGTCCCCACTGCTGTTCGTGACAAGTGTAGGAAGGATGCTCACTCTTTGGTGTTACCTCAAAGTTTTATCACAAGTAAGTTTATGAATTTGTATACACTCTCTAAATCTGGTTGTCTTTTTGATATTGACAAACTCATTCGGTTTACTTAAATTTTAGAGACTTCAATGAAATCTTCCTTTGCTTCATTAGGTTGCTAGGTCATCTTCAGCTGAACAAGAACGAAATTGGAGTACATACTCCTTCATCCATTCAGTGAAGCACAATTGGTTGGCATCAAACAAAGCTAAGGATTTAGTCTATGTGCATACAAACTTGCGCCTTCTTACTTACAAAAATGATGAGTACAAGTAAGGGGCAGCAAAGTTGTGGGATGTAGAACCGGAGTGTACTGACTTGGATCTTTGTATTGCTGCACAAACTTTACCATTTGAGGATCTAAGTAGCCAACATACTTTTAGTGCAAGTACCAGTGGGATTCAATCATTTGATGTCAATGTTGATGACAATCTTGATATTGATGATGACCCATATGGTTTTGATTAGTGAGCTGATCAATGATTTTTAGTATTATTTCTATTTCAAACAATAACTGTATTTCATGACACTAGTTCGATCCTTTTTGATATCAAAAATTGGATTTCAAATTAAATTACTTATATTTCAAAATCTGAAATCTGTAATGGTTTTGTTTAGCTACTAGCATATGTATCAGTATTTGAATTCTAAATTTAATTTGTTTTTGAAATTGTTATGTTTTTTAGCAGCACATATACATAAACATATTGTGTTGTCGACAAATATGTAAATTGCCATCGGGAATAATAAACTATTAGTTAGTGGTATGTACCAAAGGGTGTTCTGTTACAACGCAATGGTTGAGTCGCCCCTTCGAGTCCTATATGTACACTTTGTTTGGAGATACGAGGCATTAATCATATACTATTGTTCTTAGTGATGTAACCAAAGCACTGAACATTAATAAAAAGATTCATTTTGGGCATCGTCAGCACCAGACAAAACTTAGAAGTAGCAGAAATGGGCATTTTAGGCATCGTGCTGATTAACACAATTGTTGACGATGGGTTAGGAGTAAATGTCCTATCCAAAGAAACTTGGAAGAGCCTTGGCAAGCTGATGCTTTGGCCGCCAACCTTCAACTTATTAGGGGCTGACCAACATGGCATCAAACCCCTCAGAATGTTAATAGCGCAGCAAGTAACAATTGGGACACAACACTTCACATTGGATTTTGTTGTAATCCCTCTCAAGCGAAGGGATATGATGCAATCCTCGGGAGAGGTAGCTGGTGACATCAAAGGCGAATCATAATTGGAAGAGAAATACCTTGTCATTTGAGAAGGCGGGAAGAAAGTTTGTGATGGACCTCAAAGTACAATTGGTTGGAGAGGAAATGGCGTCTTCCTCAGATTCAGAATCTGACGATGGAGGAGACAAAGGGAAAAGGAATATGGACCCCAGCGACAAAGGAGTACTAGAGCTGGAGGATAATATGGTTATGGATGGCCTATTCCATTGGCAAATGAGTGATTACAAACTATTCCATTCGTTGTGTAATGTACTCGAAATCGAGGAAGATCCAAATGAGTTTCCTTTAGAATTCAAAGAATACAGGGAAGGCGAGGCACGAGTCGAGAGTCCCGCCCATCTGTTCTGCAAAGATGAATCAATATCATACAAAGAGGCAAAGTTGAAGGAGATAAACCTTAGAGACAAGGAGAACACAAAAATCATCCTAATGGGGAATGACTTGAATTTGGTATTAAAGACGTTGACGTTCAAAATCTTTACAGAGTACAAAGACGTCTTCACTTGGACCTACAAGGATTTGAGGGGTGTACCTCTAGAGTTATGTGTACACCGAATTCCTCTGGTTCCTAGAGCCCAACTTATGCGGAAAAGGTCGCGTGGGATGAACAAGAATTATGCTGCAAGGGTAGAAGCTGAAATTGAACAGATGTTGGAGGCAGGTATTATCTTTCGAGTGGAGATGAGTGAGTGGGTTTCACCGATTGTGATCTTCTTAAAGAAGGATGTGAACTAGATTTGCATTTGTGTGGATTTTTGATGTCTTAATGTAGTAACGATTAAGGATCTGTTCCCTGTTCTATTTACTGGCAACATCCTGGAGGAAGGAGCGGGCCATAAGATTTATTCGTTTATGGACGGGTTTTCCGAAAACAACTAGATATCCATTGCAGAGGAAGACAAATTGAAATCGACCTTCGTAGTGGAGGATGGTGTATACACATACAATAGGATGCCCTTTGGCCTTTGTAATGTGTCGGTAACCTTCCAGCGCATCATTCTACACATCTTCAACAAGATGTCCACAGGAATCTTCAAAGCATTCGTTGACAACTGGTCCATATTTAGTAGAAAGGACAAGCATATTGCCGCCTTAGGAGAGTGTACGAAACGGTGTTGCCAGGCTCGCTTGGCACTTAACCCAAAGAAGTATCGGTTTATGGTGCCACAAGGGAAGTTGCTCGGGCACATAGTATGGCGGGCAAGATTAAAAATAGATCCTGATAAAGTATGGGTGATAGTCAAGATGGAGTGTTTACCGCATGGGGTAAATAGATTAATGCACACAGACAGTAGACAAGAACACCAGAACTCCTTGTATTATTTGCATATGCCAAAGACATTACATTAGGCTTCTAATGATGATTACAATGATCTCAAAGGGTGTATAAATACTTTCTGAAGAACCTTCTCGAAGGGGTCCGTCGGCTACATGACAATTACCGAAGGGCCCATTGGCTACATAATAAGAACCTTCTTGAAGGAGCTTGTTGGCTGAATTACAATTTTACCAACAACATCATCCCCCCCCCTCCCAAAAAAAAAAAGAAATGTCATCTCCGGACGACAATTACAAAATATCTGAGACAGATTAACAAAACAGAATACATTAACTGACTAACTACAACAAGATAGATTTGTTTCTGCGACACCACTTTCACATTTGTTCTGTGCCTGCACCAACTGGTCTCCAAAATACATTGCATCTGCAGCCTCTGCTAACACAATACTGTCCCTTAATCAAGCTGACCTTGATAGTCACCCCTGCTACTTTCTCTGCTTCCAACTCCTGGGTACCCTGAGCCAAGTGTCGCTGAATTGCCTTCAACTGGATGATTAGCTCCTCCCAAGCTCTCTATGCATCCACCAAGACAGCTTCACGTCCAACACCTACTCCAAGTGCCTCAAAGCGTATCACCCCTCTTGAAAGGCTTGCTCTGGTGCTCTCTGTACCTCTGGTACACTAGTACACTATGCTTGCAGCAGCTCCAGGTCTCATCAATTGGTCACACTTCCCACGATTGATAACTGCATCAACTTGGGGTCTAGGAGGCATCACTCCTAGTGGGGTCGAGGGGCAGCACCCCTACGGGGTCCTGTAGGGCGGGGTCGAGGGGCAACACCCCGCCGGCAAGACCAAATTAGCACTCTCGAATCCACACAAAATTCCATGGAATTCACCATTTTTGTGATTTTCTTCCGATTCCACACTCTTTTTGGCAACTACTTGCGTTTTCTACCTGTTTATGTCTTTCCCTTCCCTTTAGCATCATGCGTTATTCATTCTAAACATTTTTGATTTGTTGTCGTTTTTATTTTATTTTATAGCTCCACTTCCTCTTTCCTGCAGACTCCATTTATTTCTCTGCTGGATTAGGTCAGTTATTTCTCTGTAGAACCAACTATTCTACAAATTTATCTGCTTCCTAGGCGGCCATACGACCCTCTTAGTTGCTCTGCACTAGCCCTATATCACTTGATTTGCCTTACTGGGTGAATAACATACGCCGTATGGTCTCCTGTTATCTAACAATTTTCTCCCTTGGCCGTACACTGTGCGGTAACAGTTTCCCTCTCAATCCTCGTACGACTGTACAACACTCAATTTTATACCAACCTTGCTACGCGTACAGGTTTTAAACTTGTTGCGCTGCTCACTTTTTCCTCTGTACAGTTCTTTTTCATTCTGCTGAAGATGCTGTACGGTTCACTTCTTTTTTTCACTGAATACCATACTTCATGCCTTTATAAGCCCATCACCACCGTACGCTTGTGTTGCCGCCTGCTCTAACATCGTACGCTACTGGCAATATACAATATGATATTGTACGGTCAAGACCGTATGGGTGGAGGGCCGTACGGTGTTGTTCCTTTGGATGGCTGTACGGTTAGAGTATGCTTCTTGTTTCTTTTAAATGTTCCTTCATGTTGTACAGTGCTTGCTTTATTGGTTTAGTTGTATGGTGGGAGAATTACCTTTGGATGATGTTCTCTTAAGCTCCGTACAGTGACTGCATATTGCCGTACATATGATGGCCGTACGGTGACTCGTTTAAAAAAAATAAAAAAATAAAAAATAAAATCACCGAATTTTACTGATCCTTGATACGCGTCGATGATGGAACAGGTTGCGCATGATATACTTTCAACTTGGAGTCGTTCATCGTTTTCGAAATTTCCTGTTCGTCCAATGTCCATAACTTTATTGCTCCGTTGTCACCTACTTCCCGGATTTGATATGACCCGACCCATTTGACTTTAAACTTGCCTGGTCTAATTTCATTCCGTCCGTCGTACTTCAACACCGGCTGTCCCGGTTGGAACTTGTCCAATTTCAGGGGTTTATCATGCCATGCTTTGCGCTTGTTCTGTGTCACCTCTGTGGCCCATTGTGCCAATAACCGCTTCTCCTTGAGTTTGTTCAGATTATACAACCTTTCCCTTAGGCTTTCCATGTCGCGTACCATGAATTTCGTTGGCTGCCATTCCTTGCCATCAATAGCTGTATTCTTGATTTTAGAACTTTCATTCTGTATTGTTGAAGTTTTTATTAAACCCTTCCTCTTGTGCAGACTGTACGATGTGTTTTCTTTGCTGTCGGCACCTTTCTACTAATTTCGTGGTGTGGTGTATTCTTTTCTTTTTGCGTGTTTTGTTCATCGTGTAGCGGACGAGGGGACCTTTTCTTTTTTTGGGTTCGTACCTATATGTTTTTCCCTTTAGCTTCAGCAGTAATCGCCTTCCCTTCTTCCGCTTTTTTGTATTCCTTCGGACATTCATTTTCCTCTTCTTTCTCACCTTCGTTGACCCTTAACATATTACAGCTCGGAAAGAGCTCATAATCCTCCATCTGCTAGTGGAAAAGGTTGTTCACCGAATCCAAATCATCGTCCGTTGACCCACCTTCTAACCGTAGGACTCTTTTCTTATTGGGTTCCAATCGTTGCTTTCCGTCATCCTCTTCGTCGGAATCAGATGATACGGCTTCTTCACCCACCATGTGTGTGTAAATCAATAGTGAATCGTTGTCCCCAGTTTTCCATTGATAGTGTATTCTTCTTCCAGTCATGTTTGACCTTTGCTTGTATGAGTATCCTTGGCCCAAAATGGCGTCATATCCTTTCCTTTTCAGTGGGATGACGACTAAGTCGAGTACAAATGGCTGTGTTCCAATCGTCACTGGTTGTGCTATCACGATGCCAAGAGGTTTAATGTCGCGTTGGTCTACTGTTAGCAACTGGAATGTAGGTGGCCACAATGTCGTCCGTCTCAACCTCTTCCAAGTATCCTCCGGTAACACATTCACATCAGACCCTCCGTCCACAATCATGTTTGTCAGAACAGTTCCCAGAATTCCCATCTCGACGATTGTCGTATGTTGTTCGAATGAGAGGTCTAGCAGCATTGGATCCTCTGTACTTGTGCCACTTTCTTCTCCCTTCCTTGTTCTGCTGGCAATTTAGCAGACGGAGCGATGTTTGTGAGTGCCGATTGAAGTTGAGGCATTGTGAGTAGCAAATCATTTATCTTGACTGGTACTTTAGTTTGTAATATCTGTCGTATGATGTTCTATTCCGCACAGTTTCTTGTTGAGGTACCAGCAGTGTCATTCAAGTGTGCTTTCTCCGCCTGCATCGCCTTCTCAATTTTCGCCCGTGCTTCCTGTAATCTCTTCTTTTCCTTCGTTAGGTCAAGGTAGAGTTTTGCTTGTTTCCATGTGATTGCCAGAACCTCCTTTTCGTCCGTCCTGATGGTGATCAAATTGACTCCTGATTTTGGACACTTGGCATCTTCATGATATCCCGGACCACACCATCTACATAACAACTTTGGTGCACTTGCTGTTGTACAGTCTTGGGCAAAGTGGCCCCACAAATTGCATGTTCAACATTGAACCATCGGTCAACCGTTCGTATCATACTGAATTCGATTGCGGCTCCCATTATTATTGTTGGCATTGTTGTTGTTTTGCCCTCGCCTATTATTCCTATACCCTCCTGACGTGACACCCCCATTCCTGGTATTTCCGCTCCCTCCTGACGTGGAAGCCTCCAGGGTCAGGAGCACTTGTTGAGGCCCTCTTGTTTTCATATTGAAGGGGCATTCTTTTGTGGAATGTCCCATGATCTGCCAAATCTTGCAGAACTGGTTCTTTGGATAGGATCCCTTCGTGTGACCTTTTGTCTTACTTTCCGTGCACTAGAGGTCGTTTCCCTTCGTCTCTTTCTGCATGTTCTTAAATTCTTTCATCATTCGGATCATATCCTTCTGGAGAGCTCGAACCTTCTTGCTACCCTTTTCATCATTGTTGTTCTCTTCTTCCGAAGACTCTTCGTCATCTGATTCGGATGAGCTACTCTTCTTTTTCTTTTTTGTTTTCTGCTCACTTTCTAAGTTCATTGCTCGATTGTATGTTTCAGTGTATGACAACGGCGGCACAATCTTCATCTTCTTCCGCAACTTTGGTCGTAGGCCTTCAATGAATCATCTTTTTTTCAACCCATCTGCCGACTTATTTTTCATTTTATTTATTAAGTCCTTTAATTTTCTAGCGTATACTCAGATAGTTTCATTTTTCCCTTGCTTTGTGTTGTATATCTCTGCTACGATCTCATTGTTGTCGTGCAACAGTTGAAATTTGCTGATAAACTCCTTTTTAATGTTGTCCCAATTGATTAATTTTTGGGGATCTGTATCAGCGAACCAATCAATTGCTACCCCCTTAGGGTTGTCGAGAATTGTCGAACCCATTCATTTGTATCTGTTATGCCATTCGCCCTCCAAATTGTTTCGCATGTTTTACAGTGTCGGATTGGATCGACCATTCCATCACCATCAAACTTTGGCAACTTTTCCTTTGGTCCAGCCGTTACTATTCAAGGTTGAGGATTTGTTGTGTACCCTCGCTGTTTTGCACACCCGCGTTGTTCTGTACATCCACACTGTTCTGCATACCCGCGGTGTTTTGTACACTCGTGCTGTTCCAAACACTCGCGCCATTTCTGACAGTTGTGCTATTTGGCGAAGAAGGGTTTTCGTCAACCGAAGCTGTCCATTCCGGAAGTGTATCTCGGACGAAGAGTTCACTCCACGCTCGTGCTCCCTCGACACTTAGAGCTTTGCGAGTTAATCCCCTTCTGTTTGGATTCTCTTCCCTTGGCGTATGCAAGTTCAGAAACTCCTCCCTTGCTTCTTCCACCAAATCTAGCCGTTGTCGAGTCTCTTCCAACAATTCTTCAGTGCTTCGGTGTCTGTCGGCAATTTGCTGAAACCACTGTCTGTGTTCGGCTTGTTGTGCCAAAATTAAATTTTCTTGTGCGGTGCGTATTCCATCTTTTCCCTTTAGCTTATTTCTATCCTTGTTAAGCTGAATTAGCATTAGTCTGCATTCCTCTACCTTCATTCCAAGTCCATCAGGCAATGACGCCAAATGTTTACCACGTGGGGTAAATAGATTAATGCACACAGACAATGAACAAGAACAGCAACAACAATACTTATTTTATTATTCGCATGTGCCAAGAGATTACATAATACTGATGATTTATAATGATCCCAGATAGGGTATAAATACTTCTCGCCGAACCTTCTCGAAGGGGTTCATTGGCTACATAACAATACTAATCTACCCGTTGGCTACAAAATCTTTACCGACAACATAAACCCGTCGGCTATGAATTGCGCCGGTAGCAGCATTCGTCAGGATCACAACCTCCTCTCTAGTGTATATTCTTTCTATGTTGTATTTTGTGTTCTCCTTTTTTTGTTAGTTGTGAAGTCGCCAGGAGACGACTTTTCTTTTGGGGGGATGATGTCGGTAGAAACTGTGTAGCTGACGGGTTTTTGTCGTCGATAAAGATTTTTTAGCTGACAGGTAGATTAGTATTGTTATGTAGCCGACGGACCCCTTTGGGAAGGTTCGGCGGGAAGCATTTATACCCCATTTGGGATGATTGTAAATCATTAGTATTATGTAATCTCTTGGCACACGTGAATAATAAAAGGAGTATTGCTGATGTTGTTCTTGTTCATGGTCTGTGTGCATTAATCCATTTACCCCATGCGGTAAATAGGAGGCCCCCACATATGTGACTGGTGTCCTTCCTCGACCACATCAGCTATTATCGTCGGTTCTTCAAAAATTTCGCACAAGTTTCATTTCTGCTGGACAGACTCATGAGTAAGGGGGAGCCGTATGTTTGGGAGAAGGAACAGGGAGAGGCCTTTGAGGAATTGAAGTTAAGGTTGTTGGATGTGCCTATTCTGGCATTCCCTAAATGGGATAAAGAATTTTATGTGCACGTCGACAAGTCAAATCATGCCATTGGGGCCACCTTGGCTCAGGAAGGAGCCCACGGACTGGATCACCCAATATATTTCACAAGTAGGTTGCTATCGATTGTGGAGAAGAATTAGAACACTACAGAATGGGAGGCCCTAGAAATGGTCTATTCTGTCGATAAATTCAAGCATGCCATTCACTTTTTTTGTGGACCACCAGGCCCTCTTGCACCTAGTCAGTAAACCTATTATTTAGGGTAGGGTGAGCCGATGGCTTCTCTTACTCCAAGAGTTCGCATCCAAGATTATTGTACGACCAGGACGTAGTTATGTGATCGCCAACCATCACGAATCAAGTCTTGCGAGCCACCTGTTGGGATAAATGATGACTTTCCAAACCCGCTTTTGTTTTAGATTGCCATTCTCCCTAAGTGGTATACAAGTATAGGAGAGTATCTATCTACAACTCAGTTTCCTGACGAGATGCCTCTAGGGGAGTGAAGGAAGTTGGTCCTCAGAAGCAAGACTTTTCAATTAATAAATGGATTGTTGTATAAAATGGGCCTAAACCAAGTGTCGATGTGATGTGTGATGTAGGAAGAAGTACTAAGCGTGCTTCGGGAAGCCCTCGAAGGACTGATAGGGGGACATATGGGTCCCAACATGACAAGAAGGAAGGTACTACTAGTAGGCTTATGATGGCCAACCTTGTACGATGATGTGAGGGAATGGGTCGTCAGATGTGATACTTGCCAACGAGCAGGAAAACCACTCAAGCAAGACTTTATGCCACTCAATCCTTCCCATGCCTAGGAGCTATTTGAAAGATGGGGGTTGGATTTTGTCAGGCCGTTGAAGGCTAGTTGTGCCCGATGATGTCAGTATATTGTAGTCGCCACTGAGTACTTAATGAAATGGGTTGAAGCACGGGCATTGCCAGATGTGGCATTCCCATTCAGTTGATGAGCGATAGAGGTGGTCATTTTGTCAATCATGTCATTAAACTCCTAACTACGGAATTCAAAATCTTTCATACGCCATCGAGTCCATACTATCCTCGAGCGAATGGCGAGGCAGAGGCAACCAATAAAATTTTGGTGGGATTATTTATAAGTCTTGTGGAGTTGAAGGTGAAGATTGGGAAGAGAGATTGCCTTTAATGTTATGGGCCTACCGTACTTCCTCTAAGGTGACCACAGGGCAGACGTCCTTCCAGCTCATGCATGGACAAGAAGTAGTACCTGCAAAATTCATGGTCCCTAGCATGCAGATTGCTATTGAAAACAAACTTGGCGACATATAGAGTCTAAGGGAGAGATTTTATACCCTAAACAAGTTGGATGAGGAAAAGGCGATGGCACAATGAGCTACAAACGTGGTGCAACAACAGACAAAACTCTGGTGTAATGTCCCCGACAAAAATAAATGTATTTAATTAATCTGTGTAATGGGCTGATTATTTTCAATTTATCTCAGACCCATATTTATTTATTTTTTCTCTTAGTAGATTGTGTCGTCATCGGCTATTTTTGTACACCCTCGGAATGTTTCCTGATGGGTATTTAAGCACGGCTATAGGTTGTTTGTATGTATGTTTTTGGATTTTATCTCTCTGTACTGCGGATTCCTGTTGGAACTCGGCATTGTTCGCCATTTCGGAAGTGAAAGACCTTCCCTATTTGGCTTGCATGGTTTCGGTGAGATTTCTGCCCTCACCCTATTCCGTCGGTGTTTATTTGGTTTGTATCCGGCAATTCGGAGTGCTATGCAAATATTCTGGTGATTATTCTTCATTCCTGTTGGGGCATTACTTGGTGTTTGATATCTACAGTGGTTACCATTGATTGAATGATATTCTATGTTCATGTTCATTGTGCTTCTGTATTGCACCCATCTACCCTTCCATTCCATCTTTCCTCATCCTCCATCTATCTGTACAACTCTGAATTTTTTCCCTTGGTGATACCATACGGCCACCAATCACTCCTGCATGGGTCCCTGCCAACTCCGTCTCCATACTCTCCTGATAGCTCACGTACGACATCCTTACTCCATCGTACGACATTAAATTCCATCCCCTGCTCTTATTGTATGGTTACTCTGTATTACTGTACGACTTCAATGTTTTTTGTACGAACTCATCAAACACTACCACCGTACGACAATATACCGTAAGGCCTTTCTGTGCCCATCCACACATCGTACGAGCTTCTAAGTCTTGTACGAAAAATCTTGTTTTTCACTATACTATTGTCATCTCTCGTACAAACTGCTAAAGACACAATATTGTCGCTGTACGGCCTCTGTAACACCACTCCAGCCACTGTACATGACCTCCAGTTTACTTCTCCCATCCGTATGGATCACTAGTGGTAGCATTTTGTATCCAATTTGGGAATTCAACGCCTGTTAATTTCTCCATTGATTGGCCAGAATCATTACAGTGGTATCAAAGCCTTTGATCCTGCTAGCCTGTGGGCAGCGAATGAGAGTTTATAGCCGGAAGAGACGAAGGACACATTCCATTGATCAAATGGGTAAAGAACAGGAACGAAATCCAACAAGTGCCGAACTCGTTGCACTTCTGAGGGATCTAGTGTGAAACCAGGCACAAATCACTAATATGTAGCGGCTCATGGAAGAAACTCTCAATAAGTTAGCGAGAAACAAAATATTGGAGAACAGATTGGGCATAGCGCGGACTCGGTGGCGGGTAGATCACATCCTCACTCAGCACGCTCTCGCCTGTCCATGCCGACTTTCCCACCACGGACAGAGACACATCACAGAGAAAGACTTCCAACCTTCAAAGAGATAAGGGAAGATTGGAGGAATGTAAATCTTGAAGAGGACATTTCCTACAATGATTACACAGATCTAAGAATGAGATACGCGGGAGGTGGAAACAGAGGAGGATACTTTAACGATGATCTGAGGAGAAAATTGAGTAAAGTGAACCTATCTCCATTTGATGGTTCGGACTCCATTTCAGCACAGGCGTGGGTGATGAAAGTCGACACCTACTTCCAGCTAAATCCTATGCCTGAAGAAGAAGCGATCAAATTTGTCGGGTTGCACTTGGAGGGCGTTGCACACGAATGGTGGCACCACGACACTATCACACTTGGGCATGATCAAATAAAGACTTATGCAGAGTTCACGGAGAGATTAATTGAACGATTTGATGGAAAAGACCCTGAACTCAATTTCAAAGATCTGGCGCAATTGAGGCAAACGAGATTGGTAGATCAATTCATCTCAGAATTTCAGAGACTTTCCGTGTTGGTCACAAACATCTCTGAACGAAGGCGGGTCGTGCTCTTTATGGATGGGCTAGCAGAACCACTGATGGGTTGGGTGAAGGGATTTAATCCGTCAACCCTGTCGGGAGCAATCTGTAAGGCATGTAGCATGGCCTCGTCGTCGACATCATTCTCATCCTCTCGGAGTCGCTCACATCCAAAACCGTCGACGTTTCCAAGGGACAAACCTTCGCCCAAGAAGCCGTCATTGGATGAAGCATCCCAACAAGAACTTTGAAGGAAGAAGTTGTGTTTCAATTGCAAGGGGCCTTGGGAACCTGGGCATTGATGCCTCGGGAAAGGAAAAATTCATTACATTGAGGTAATGTTCGATGAAGAAGACGAACAGACACAAGAGGAAATGCCAGTAGGAGATATCCAACCTAGTGGTGACACCAACTTGGCCAATTTAAACTGTACGGAGAGGATTGTGGCCTTGGTACAGCGCGGTGGATCCATTGCTTTGGCTGGTAGTCCGAGATGCACAGTTTTTCGTGTGCGGGGTACCCTTCAGGGATAGAGGGTCACGGTGATGTTGGACAGTGGAGCTACATTGAATTTCATAAACTCCTCCTTGGTAAAGCGAAGAAATGTTTCGACAGAGGCACGTGTAGGTTTTCAGGTCAAGGTTGCCGGAGGGACATTCCTGCCTTGCACGCACCTTGTTCCTCAGTTGAGCATCACGATGCTGAATCATACGATGGAGGATTTTTTTATAGTGGACCTTGCCGACATGGAAGTCATTCTTGGCATACAGTGGATGGAGACACTTGATGAGTACACTTAGAGTTTGAAGCGAATGGACTTCACTTTCGTGGTTGATAGGAAGAAGGTGGTCCTCCGAGGGATGGCAAATGAAGGACTGAGGGAAGTGTCCGCGCATCGGATGGAGGCAATTCTGTGGCACGATGACGTTGCGTGGACTGCGCAATGCTTTATCTCGACGAAACTTATAAAGGGGCACCGAACACCTCCACAGGATAAAGAGCTTCAAGATATGTTAAGTAGACACGAAAGGGTCTTCATGGATATTCCTCCTGGCATACCACCACATCGAGGATTTGAACACACAATAGAGTTGGAATTAGGGGCGAAACTTGTCATAACCACACCATACCGCCACCCTAAGAAGTTTAAAGATGAGATTTGTTGTCCTGCATTTTGTCACCACAAAATGTAGGTAACAGTAGGAAACTTTTTCAAGTTAGTTTCGCATTTCTCTGAGTTTATTTCATTATTTAATTGGTTAATATTGATCAACCAATCGGTACCAATTAATACAATGAATCTTTTTATTGAAGGCCTTCGTCAAGTCTTTTTTGTTTTGCTTTTTATCGAGTCTTTGCTTGATTTTTGAAGCCTTCACAGTCCGTTCTTTGCTTTTGAGTTTGCGTTTGTTTGATTTTAGTCCTTCAGTTTTGCTCATGTCATGCCTTTCGTTTTCCCCTTCGATTCTGTCTAACCTAGAGGTCAATCGGAGTTGTCAGTCAAGAGATATGGTCATTTTAGTGCCTCAAAAGTGGACATTTTAAGTGCAACAGCACGAATTAAAAAAAAAATGATGTTATATTTTCATTTTGACATTCACTTTTTGACAATATAACATTTTATTCACTTTTTGTTATGTTTTAAAGTTACTTTTCATTTAAATTTATAACTTAAAGTGACTACAGTGCACTTTATGTTATAATTTTAAATTGAGTTACTTTTTAAATTTTTGATTTTTAAATCAAATACTTATATAAATGTCACTTTAACTTAATGTTTGTGGCTTATATTGATTAATATAATGCATAAATGTTATTTTCAAGGTTGCATGGGTACTCGTACCCACACCCCAGGGACTCGTACCCACGTACCCAAGTATCGGGTACACGTATCCCACGTACCGGGTACTCAGTGGAGAGCATCAAAGCTAAGGACCTTGATTAAGATTCTGATTTTTATTTTTGGTTTTTTATTTTTGTATTAGCTTGTTGTTTATCAAATTTAATTCAATACCAAATCAGTTTGAAACTTTGATACTCATTAACAATAAACTTTATCACTGCTCAAGTCATAAGTTTATCATTTGCAATATGTCATTGTCATATGATTTAGTATCTTCTTGTTCATGCTTAAAGTCTGCCTTCTTTGTTATGCATCTAAGCATTTATCATGGATTATTATTTTAAACATAGAGCAAATCTGAAACTGAAAACAATACATTACATTTGCAAACTTTATCACTTTTCTTGTTTTGAAAAACCACAGTCATGACTCATAATTTCAGATTTTTTATAAATATAAAAGTATAATTTTAAAATAAGTTTGACATACCCAAGTACCTCCGTCCCCTATTATGAAAAATACTTTAAACAGTAAACATTCAGCAATAGCATATATCTATTATAATTTGACTTATGGCTCATATTTTCAAATTTCTTGTTTTGAATGCTCAATGTCATGACTCATGACATATATTTTGATTTTTATATTTTATATAAAATATTAATTATATAGAAAAAATTAGGCATACACACGTATCTCCGTCCCCTATTTTGAAAAATAAGCATACCCGTTCCCGTTCCCGTACCCACGTACCCATGCAACCTTGGTTATTTTTGACCCATGTTGTTGACATTTTTATAAAAATAAGTGAAATGCATAACTTAAAAGCTTAAAAGTGGACATTTTATGTGCATATGCATGTAAAAAATCATGAAAAGTGGAAAGTTTTCATGCTAATGCATATGAAAACTCATTTTAAAGATACTTTTCATGCCATTACATCAAATGCTTGTAAAAGTGGACCTTTTTGATGCAATGACATGAAAAGTTGAGTTTTAATGCTTGTGCATGAAAAAGGTGAGATATGTTTATGAAATATGTAAGTGACTTCAAAAAGTGAGATTTTAGAGTTACACATTTTAAAATATGCAATGAGTCTCAAAAAGTGAGATTATGTCTCAAGACATTTTAAAACATGTAATGGACTCTAAAAGGTCCTCTTTTTTGCCTTCCAACATGTTTTAAAATATGTAATGAACATAAAAATGTTCTATTATGTGAAGAAAACATGTTCTTGCTCCAAAAACTTCCTATTTTGATCATAACTTTTGATTTTCTCCATGGAATCAAATCGTTTTGTTCCTATTTGCTGATTACATCACATAGTGATCACCATTTTTGTGTTTAAACATCAAAATGTTTTTCTTGTTTGGAGAAACACGTTTTTGCCTAAAATGCTTGGAAAATTGGGGTTTTAATCGACTTTTATGTGTTTTTTAGTCACTTTTTTGCATTTTGATCCATGTATATACATTTGGGGAAGTCGTTTTTGCATTCACAAGTCAAAAATGACTTTAAAACATGCATTTTTTAGTCACGTTTTTGCAAAAATGGCCCAGATTTTTGAATAAAAAAGTCATATTTTTGTTCAAAAAACTCAAAAAATTGCATTTTCAGTCCATACATTTGATCAAAAGGGATTGTTTTTGAGTTTTAAATGCATGATATTGTTTTTGGAGACCATTTATTTGGCACTTTCATGTCAAATCCGACCATTGAATGTCCATTACATGCAAGTGCGGAAAAAGTCAAAAGGTTGTTTGAAAATCCGGATTTAAGGGAGAATTGGTCTTAAGACTATAAAACTTGCTATTTTAGCTCTTTCTCCTTCATTTTTGGCACATATTCTTCATGTAAGTGGATTTCTTTTTTCTTGTGTTTTAATTCATGCTTATCTTTGCTGATTTGATGCTTGAAATCGTTTGGTGGATGCCATTTGTGAAAATCTTTGCTTTAGAATGCGCATTTTTTCTTTAAATATGAATTTCTTCTTCATTTTGATGTCTTTGGTTCTTCCCCAAGTTCCAAATTCGAATTTCATCTTTGGGAGTGCATTACATCTTGACATGTTTTGAGTTGTTTTCAAAGATCTGTTTTTCTCTTGTTTTAGTTTTCTGTGCTTGTTGCCGGTTTTTCTCCATTTTGGAGAAGTTGCAAGTTTTTTCCCAAAACTTGTTTTTCCTTCATTACATGCGAAAGCGTTATCATTTTTCACATTCCATTTCCATGTCATTACATCTCACATCTCATCCGACAAATGTGATTACATGTTTTTCACCTCATTTGCCATTCACACATGCATGTAATCCCATTTTCCACTTCCGTTTTCACCCATCTCACCTTTCATTTCCATTTGCACGACACGATTACATGAAATGTCTTACGTGTAATTGCATCTAAAAGGTCCAATTTTGACTAAAGTCACTTTTTGAAAAATCAAAAAGATGTCATTTTCTCCTCGCCATATGCATTTGCACTTCCACGAGCAAATACATGTTTCCATATCTTTCCATGCTTTTTATCTTAGCTTTCATCTGCATATGCATGTAAAGTGTATCTTTCACTTACACTTGCATCTCATGTCACCCTCTACCTTTCGTTACATGTTGCATTTACATGTAATCCATTTTCCGTGCAGTGACATCTTGAAAACCCAAGTCACTGTTTGAAAATCGGTAATCTTTATTTACACGCATTCCCATGCACCAAGCACTTTACTTCAAAAAAAGAAAAAAGAAAAAAAAACAGGAGTTAAAGATGCTGATGGAAAGTTGTTCTGAGTGTACATCCGAACATCTTCAAAAAGGTTTTCAGAGTGTCAAAGAGTGCATTTTGTGCTGATCTACAAAGGAGAATTCACGACAACTTGAGCGAGAAAAGATGGATCACATAAAGTTTCCACATAATAATGGACAATTCATCAAAGAGAGCTAGAGGTTGTCAAAAGACGCAACACTATGGTTATCAACGTGAATGCAGCAGTACAAGATACAGGAACTCCCAATCCTGTTATCATTTAGGATTGCATCATCAAGTACAAGGCCTTTCAGAATTGTTCTTTTCTCTTCCGTCTTCTTTCGTCTTCTTTCATGTTTGTAGTTGGAGAAGATGCATAACATTAAAAAGTGTAATTACATGTAATGCGAGTTGCATGTGCAGTTGCATTTAAACCTTTAGTTTCTGTAGTTAGACTTGGTCAAAGTTGGTTGAGTTGCTCTCACTTTTTCCTCCCCCTTTTTCTCAACTTTTTTGCCTATATAAAGGAGTGCCCCCTCATTGTAATAATTATCTTTTGTTGTATGCAAAAAAGCTCTGCCACATTTGTGCAAGCATAACTTTGATTGTGTAGTACGAATTTGGGAGAAAAGTGAATAAAAGAAGCAATTGGATTTGAAGCTTTGACTGGAAGCAATTGTGATGGAACAAATTAGAAGCTTTGACTATAATTTGTGTCTATTGTCTTGATTCATGTTATTATTGTGTGTTCAATAAAAGAGCATAGAGAGTTAAGAAACAATTGAAGCCCGAGCTTTGACCAGGAACAATTGTGAAAATCCATAGTTAGAAGCTTTGTCTGTGGTTTGTATTTTCATCTTAATTTGCAAAATAGTTAGAATTGTTGTTACTTTTAGGAGTCTTTGTGCCCTAATTGTAAAGATTTTACCACATAGAAATACAATAGGACTTAGAGCCAAACTGGTACATTTTGGCTAGCCTTTGACTTAGTTAAAATTTATGGGTATCACTGTTTCCAGCTCATGATAGAAGTGTAATTAGAGATTCACTTTGCCCATTATTCACCTTACGAATAAGTGGATCCTTTCTTGAAAATTAAGAAGAAAGGATAATAGTAACACCCTCTTTATAAATCTCTCAATTTCTTGCTTACCTTGAGTTGATCCAAGGAACAGTGAGAAGGGGGAGCCTTCCTTTTAAGGTAGAAGAGACTCTGTCTCACATGCTGTGGCTGGTCATCCTATTTTGCGACTGAATTTTTACCCAAAACTGTCGGTTGCAAAATATCCACCCAACAAGATTGAGCGGATGATTCAGGAGTTGCTTGAGAAGGGATGGATCCGTCCCAGTTCTAGCCCGTTTGCGTCATCTGCGGTGTTGGTCAAGAAGGACAGAACGTTGCGCATGTGTGTGGACTATCGCGCATTGAACAAAAGGACAATAAAGAACAGGGACCCCATCCTGAGGATAGATGAGCTGCTGGATGAACTACATGGCGTTGTCTATTTTTCAAACATAGATCTCTGTTCCGAATACCATCAGATCTGAATGAGGGAAGAGGATGTGGAGAAAACGGCCTTCCGCTGACACTACGGACACTATGAGTTCTTGGTCATGCTGTTTGGTCTGACCAACACACCTGCTACATTCCAGTCGCGCATGAACCGCATCGTTAACAAACAATTGCATAGGTATTTATTGGTATTCTTTGACGATCCTCTCATTTATAGCAGGACGTGGGAAGAGCACTTGAAACATTTGAACAAGGTTCTGAGTATCATAGAAGAACAGTCCCTGTTCGCCAAATAGTCCAAATGTGAGTTCAGAATGACAGAGATATTGTACTTGGGGCATGTTGTCAGTCAATACGGGGTTCAAGTGCATCAGGAGAAGATTCATACTATCCTCGACTGGCCTCCCTCGAAATCACTCACGGATTTGTGAGGGTTCTTCCGATTGTGTAGTTACTACAAAAGATTTGTCAAAGGTTTTTCTCAACTCAACGCGCCTTTAACGGATTTGACAAAGAAAGGGGCTTTCCAGTGGGGTGAAGAAGCACAACTCACATTTGATAAGCTAAAAGAGGTCATAAGCACTTGTCTAGTGTTGACACTGCCCGACTTCACCTGACTGTTCATTTTGGAATGTGACGCATCAGGGGAAGGCATTGGAGTGGTTTTGATGCAGGATAAACACCCCATCGCCTATGAGAGTAGGAAGCTTACACCAGCTAAACACCTATATTGTATTTATGATAAAGAAATGTTGGCCATTGTTCACGCACCTACCAAGTTCCGACAGTATCTGGTTGGTGCCAAGTTTGTTGTCCGTACGGATCACAATAGTCTGAAATATTTCTTGGAGTAGTGGGATTTGAACGAGAGGCAACAAAAATGGGTAAGGTTCAATCTTTTGATTTCGACATTGAATATGTAAAAGGGAAAAACAATATTGTTGTAGATGCCTTGTCCTGAAAACCCACCATTTGCTCACTAGAACAGATCTCAGTCGTCTGGAAGGCACAACTGTTGGTGGAATACTCCAAAAATATGTTTGCCTGTGAGGTAATGGATGGTCACATCCACGACGATTGATATAGGGTGGTGAATGATATCATCTATTATAAGGATCGGATCTACCTAGTGCCAGAATCCAAGTTGAAGTAGAAGATCTTGAAGGAAGTGCACGACTCCCCCCTGGCTGGACATCTTGGCTTCCTTAAGACCCATAGAAGTATTTGGGAGAGATTTTCATGGAAGGGACTGAAAGGGGACGTGTTGCAACATGTCAGAGAATGCACTGTTTGCCAACAGAACAAATTCGAACACACTCTTCCTGCTAGACTGTTATAGTCTCTGCCAATTCCCGAACATAAGTGGGAAAGTATATCAATGGACTTCATAACAGGTCTTCTTAGGGTAAACGGAAAAGACTGCATCTTCGGAGTAGTTGATAGATTGGACCTTCAAGCTGCACAGGTCGCCGAACTGTTTTTCAGAGAAGTCTTTCGCCTGCACGGGTTACCCTGAAACATCATTAGTGACCGGGATGGATGATTCGTCAGTATCTTCTGGACAAAACTGTTTCGGATGGCATGGATTGAATTATCACCGAGCACGAGCTACCACCCATAGATAGATGGCCAAACTGAAATTGTGAACAAACAGCTCAAAGGCTACCCATGGAACTACGTCTCGGCAGAACAACGGGCATGGGTAAAATGGATCCATCTCAGGGAGTACTGCTACAATACCACGTATCACATGTCGATTAGGATGGCACCGTTCAAAGCTCTATACGGGCACGAACCACTCTCCTTCATTGATATAGTTCTAGGTGACAGCCGCGCTCCAAGGGCGAAGGATTGGCTTCAGGAGGGACAAGACATTCTGAGGAGCTTGAAAGAAACCTTCGGTAGGCACAAAACCGACAGAAGGTGTACGTCGACAGACATCGGATTGAGAGGAGTTTTGAAGTGGGGGATCTGGTCTATCTCCGGCTTGAACCATACCGACAGTCCTCATTAAAGGGAACGGGGAAGGAGAAACTGAAGCCATGGTTTTATGGTCCCTACCGCGTGATCCATCGCATTGGTGAGGTAGCATAAGAACTGGAGCTTCCGGAGGGTAGCCACATCCACAATATCTTCTATGTTTCTTGTTTGAAGAAGGCTATCGGGCAAAACATCACCATCACTACCGACCTTCCACCACTAAATGAGGAGGGGAAACTCATTTTGGAACTTGCTGAGATTCTTGAAGTGCATGAAAAGGTATTGCGGAACCGAATCGTCAGGGAGTACTTGGTATGTTGGCGACATCTACTGCTGGACGACGCAACGTGGGAAGGCGAACACATTCTACAACACCCGGCACTGCACTCGCTTGGGTACGAGCAAATTTTGGGACGAGAGGATTGTAATGTCCTCGACAAAATTAAATGTATTTAATTAATCTGTGTAATGGGCCGATTATTTTTAATTTATCTTGGATCCATATTTATTAATTTTTACTCTTAGTAGATTGTTGCCGTTGGCTATCTTTGTACACCCTCAGAATGTTTCCCACGAGTATTTAAGCACGACTATAGGTTGTTTGTATGTATGTTTTTGGAGATAGACCAGATCCCCCACTTCAAAACTCCTCTCAATCCGATGTCTGTCGGCGTACACCTTCTGTCGGGCCGTTGAAGGCTAGTTGTGCCCGATGATGTCAGTATATTGTAGTCGCCACTGAGTACTTAATGAAATGGGTTGAAGCACGTGCATTGCCAGATGTGGCATTCCCATTCAATTGATGAGCGATAGAGGTGGTCATTTTGTCAATCATGTTATTAAACTCCTAACTACGGAATTCAAAATCTTTCATACGCCATCGAGTCCATACTATTCTCGAGCGAATGGCGAGGCAGAGGCAACCAATAAAATTTTGGTGGGAGTTATTTATAAGGCTTGTGGAGTTGAAGGTGAAGACTGGGAAGAGAGATTGCCTTCAATGTTATGGGCCTACCGTACTTCCTATAAGGTGACCATAGGGCAGACATCCTTCCAGGTCATGCATGGACAAGTAGTACTTGCAAAATTCATGGTCCCTAGCATGCAGATTGCTATTGAAAAAAAACTTGGCGACATATAGAGTCTAAGAGAGCGACTTTATACCCTAAACAAGTTTTACGAGGAAAAGGTGATGGCACAGTGAGCTACAAACGTGGTGCAACAACAGAGGGAACTTTGGCACGACAAACAACTCTGATGGATGAAATTTACACTAGGCTAGTTGGTATTGAAGTTTAACAAGCGAAATGAAATTAAGCCTAGCAAAAATTAAAGTGAAATGTCTAGGTCCCTATAAAGTTTGAGAAGTTGTAGCTAATGGGGCTATGAAGTTATGGACACTTGATGACAGGGAAATCCCAGACGCAGTCAATGGTTCAAAGTTGAAAGTCTACCACCAAAGGCAAGGATGTCAGAATAGTTAGGATCATCCTGGACATGGGAAATTTAGTTTAAAAAAAAATTAAAAGAAAAGAAAAAGAAAAAGATGTGTCATTGCCGAACGGTGACTATCATCGTTGGTGAAGTCAGTCAATGGTGACCATCACTACTGCAGATACAACCCCGCTGGATAGAGAAAAAGCCTGCGGATCAAACTTAGACACACAACCCCACAGACACCAAGCTAACAAACGAAGACTTGCAGAAAGAAGAGTCCGCAAACTACTAACCACGAAGAAAAGAGTACTTGCGCGGACATCTTTGACCCCTTACCCTGCGGGATACCTGATCAAACACCGACAAAATATAATAGGATAACTTTGAAACGACATATGCGGCATTCCCACCTCGACGCTCAATTGCGTTTACGACATTCCTTTCCACGGAACACAAGAGACCAAGTGTGAGTGAAGACCACATGGGAAGGGTAAGTCATCGTTAGGAACAATGAGTTTCGTGGAGGAGTAGACAAACCACGAATGACATCAAGGACTTAGTAGAAGACATAAAGCAGCCAGTCGCACCACGACAACGAAGGGAAAAGATCATACCACATTCGCATTGCCCCGTGGAAACAAAACATTAGATGTGCCGTCACAAATACGTAAGGGGTGCGAAAATAAAGTCAAGGTTGTGAAGACAATTATCATGTAGAGGAAAAGTAAAGAGAGCCACATAGAAATCACAAAGCTTGTAATCAAAGGGATAAGAGGAAAACACTGTCTGACAAGGAGGAGATTTGGCACAAATAATCCAGCCCTAATTGTTTTCTATATAAGGCCAAAACAAGAAGCGATTACAATATGCATTCCATAGGTAAAAGAAGGGGTTGGAAGGACCAATTGGAAGTCGATAGTGTGAGCATGGATAAGAACACAAGAACACAAGAGTTTTATCTTTAGGCATTCGAGTTGCAGGCCAAATGATAGAAACATCATCTAGTAGCAAGAAGTAGGTCCGTCCAAGGATTCAACAACCTTTCCAAAAAGAAGCCATCACATATCTTATAGTGCAATTTGAGGGACTGAATGGACTTGAATGCTAGGGATGGTGGCAAGAAACGCCTTACACACACCTAGTAAAGCAGATATTAAAATGGGCACAGGTACATCGGGCCATTCAAATGTTGGTATTCTCTATTCATCTATTCGAGCATATCCTTCAGTTGATGATCAAAGCATGCAACAACCACAATAGGAGCAACTCTTGTCAGTATAGGAAGAATCCTATCACCATTTCTTTCGGAGCCCCAGATTTCACCAGGGTTTTTGGCATTCCAGGATGGGGCGGACGTAAAGTAGAGAAAAAATACAAACTCAAAGGAATGAAAAGAGCATTTGATCAAGTTGGTTTCTCGAGAACTCACCCCCGTCGAATTTGACTCCATTGTAAAGGGCACAAGAAGCAGAGAAATGAGACGCTAGTTCATCAGTAAAGGGCTATGGCGTTGTACCCTCAACGCGCTAATGAGTCGACTACCTGGAGCAAGTCGGGCCTCAGACGTTGCTTTGCCCCGAATACTTTATATCAATGGTATTATGAACAACTTTGTTTATGATTGGGCATTCCTATTGGCAAATAGAATGTACGAGTTTATGGCATTGTAGCATCGTACTTTCTATATGCTGCACTTGTAATGTTCCAGGCGACTCACCTTGAGTAGGCTGAAGGTTCCCGAATGGCAGTATGAATGTGCAACAGGGTGTAGGAGGTATGATTACAAATTTGCTAACCGTACGTCAGGGATAGATCTCCGTATGGAGTTGCCAAGATGGGCTGCTAACAATCCGTACGCTTGCTAGAAGGTCGTACAGAATTGATGTGTTGGCCGTACGGTGACTATAAGAAGCCGTGCGGTTGCTATAGGAAGTCATACGGTGGAAAGCAATATGGGAGGGTCCTGATAATGTACGGTATTGTAGAAGGCTGTACGGTTGTGAGGAAAGGCCGTATAGCTAGTGGAGAATGTTGTACGAAATGCAGGAAGCCATACAGTATCTCTGGGTGCTTGTATGGTTCGAGTGGAAGCACAAAACTTGCCGTACCAAGCAAATTAAGGCCGTATGGAAGCCAGGAATGGTTTACGGTGAGTGTGGAGATTGGAATGTGTGAAGATGCTTCAAGGTGCAAGACAAATTAATGATGCTACTTAGAATTGCAGAAGGAAACATACACAAATTGCAGAAACAGAGCCAAAAGGTTCATTAATAGGTACTGATATGCAATTAAGTCCTTAACTTGCCAGATACAGACCAAGATAAACACCAACGAAGTAGGGTGAGGGTTGAATCCCACTGAAATCGTGCAAGCCAAATAGGGAAGATCTTTCACTTCCGAAATGGCAAACAATCCGAACTCCAACAGGAATCCGCATTATAGAGAAATAAAATCCAAAGCATGCCTACAGACTTCCTATAAGCCATGCTTAAATACTCGTGGGGGAAACCTTTTCGAGGGTGTACAAAGATAGCGAATGGCAACCCAAACTACGAAAACAAAAATAAAAATGAGTCCGAGATAAAATAAATCAATCGGCCTGTTACAAAGATTAAATTATTATTTGTTTTATAATGGGAACATTATAGTCCTCTTGTCCTAAAATTTGCTTGTCCTCAAGCAAGTGCAATGCCGGGTGCCGAAGGATGTGCTCGCCTTTCCATGTTGCGTCGTCCAACGGTAGGTGTCACCAGCGGACCAAGTATTCCCTCACGGTTCCAGTTCCGTAGGGCCTTTTCACTCACTTCGAGAATCTCAACAAGTTCCAGAATGAGCTTCCCTTATTGAGTGGCGGAAGGTCAGTAGCGACTGTGACGTTTTGCCCTATAGCCTTGTTTAGATAGGAAACATGGAAGACATTGTGAATGCAGCTACTCTTCGGAAGTTCTAGTTCGTACGCTACCTCACCAATGCGACAAATCATGCGATAGGGACCATGAAAGCGTGGCTTCAATTTCTCCTTTCTTGTTCCCTTTAATGAAGACTATCGATATGGCTGAAGCCGGAGATAGACCAAATCCCCCACTTCAAAACTCCTCTCTATTCGATGTCTATCAGTGTACACCTTCTATCGATTTTGTGCCTGCCTTTCAATCTCCTTAATATGTCTTGTCCCTCCTGAAGCCAATCCTTTACCCTTGGAGCGTGACTATCACCCAGAACTATGTCGATGAAGGAGAGGGGTTCGTGCCCGTATAGAGCTTTGAATGGCGCTTTCGTGCCCGTATAGAGTTTTGAATGGTGCCATCTCGATAGACATCTGATACATGGTATTATAGCAGTACTCCTTGAGATGGATCCATTTTACCTACGCTCGTTGTTGTGCCAAGACGTAGTTCCGAAGGTAGCCTTCGAGCCATTTGTTCACAATCTCAGTTTGACCATCCGTTTGCGGGTGATAACTAGCGCTCAGTGATAATTTTGTCCCTACCATCCGAAATAATTTTGTCCAGAAAATACTGACGAATTGTCCATCCCGGTCACTAACGATGTTTCGGGGTAACCCATGTAGGTGAAAGACTTATTTGAAAAACAGGTCGGTGACTTGTGTAGCCTAAAGGTCTGAGAGGATGGCGAAGAAGTGTGCATACTTTGTTAATTTGTCAACCACTACGAAGATACAGTCCTTTCCATTCACCTTGGGAAGACTTGTTATGAAGTCCATTGATATACTTTCCCACTTATGTTCGGGAATTGGCAACGGCTGCAACAGCCCGACAGGAAGAGTGTGTTCGGACTTGTTCTATTGGCAAACCGTACATTCTTTTACATGCTGCAACACATCCCCTTTCAGTTCCTTCCATGAAGATCTCTCCCGAATACTTCTGTAAGTTTTAAGGAAGTCGGGGTGTCTAGTTAGAGGTGAGTTGTGTACTTCCTTCAGGATCTTCTGCTTCAGTTTGGATTCTGGCACCAGGTATATTCGGTCTTCATAGTAGATGATATCATCCACCACTCTGTACCAATCATTGTGGGTGTGGCCATCCATTATTTTACAGGCAAATGTATTCTTGGAATATTCTACTAACAGTTGTGCCTTCCAGTCAACTAAGATCTGGTCTAGCGAGCAGATGGTGGGTTTTCTAGATAAAGCATTTGCAACAACATTGTTCTTCCCTTTTACATAGTCAATGTTGAAATCAAAAGACTGAACTTTGCTTACCCCTTTTTGTTGCCATTCGTTCAAGTCCCGCTGCTCCAAGAAATATTTCAGATTGTTGTGATCCGTACGGACAACAAACATGGCACCTACCAGATACTGGCGGAACTTGGTTAGTGCATTTACGATGGCCAACATTTCTTTGTCGTAAATGGAATACAGGCATTCTGTTGGTGTAAGCTTCCTTCCCTCATAGGCGATGGGGTTCTATCCTGCATTAGAACCGCTCCAATGCCCTCCCCGGACATGTCGCATTCCAAAATGAACGGTCGGGTGAAGTCAAGTAGTGCAAGAACCGGGCAAGTGCTCATGGCCTCTTTTAGCCTATCAAAGGTGAGTTGTGCTTCTTCGTTCCACTAGAAAGCCCCTTTCTTCATCAGATCCGTTGAAGGTGCACTGAGTTGAGAAAATCCTTTGACAAATCTCCTGTAGTAACTGCACAATCCGAAGAACCCTTGCAGATTCGTGAGTGATTTTGGGGGAGGCCACTCGAGGATAGCTTGAATCTTCTCCTGATGCACTTGAACCTTGTATTTACTGACAACATGCCCCAAGTACAATATCTCTGTCATACCAAACTCACATTTGGAGTGCTTGGCGAACAGGGATTGTTCGTCCATGATACTCAGAACTTCATTCAGATGCTTCAGGTGCTCCTCCCATGTCCTGCTATAAATAAGAACACCATCAAAGAATACCAATAGATAATACTTAGGCAACAGTTTGTTGAAGATGCGGTTCATGCATGATTGAAATGTAGTAGGTGCGTTGGTCAATCCGAACGGCATGGCCAGGAACTCATAGTGTCCATAGTGGCAACGGAAAACCGTTTTCTCCACATCTTTCCTCATTCGGATTTGATGGTATCCGGAACGAAGATCTATTTTTGAAAAATAGACCGCGCCATGTAGTTCATCCAACAACTCATCTATCCGTGGGATGGGATACCTGTTCTTTATTGTTCTTTTGTTCAGCACGTGATAGTCCATACACATGCGCATCGTACCGTCTTTCTTTTTGACCAACACCACGGATGACGCGAATGGGCTAGAACTGGGATGGATCCATCATTTCACAAGCAATTCCTGAATCGTCCGTTTGATCTCATCCTTGAATTTCTTAGGGTGGCGGTACGGTGTGGTTATGACTGGTTTTGCCTCTGATTCCAACTCGATTGTGTGTTAAAACCCTCGGTGAGGTGGTATGCTAGGAGGAATATCCATGAAAATTTTTTCATGCCTACTTAAGACATCCTAGAGTTCATCATCCTGTGGAGGTGTTCGGCGCCCCTTTATAGGTTCCGTCGAGATTAAACAATGCGCAGCCCAGGCAACATCATCGTGCCGCAAGATTGCCTCCATCCGATGCGTGGAAATTTCCTTTGGCCCTTCATTTGCCATCCCTCAAAGGACAACCTTCTTTCCATCAACCACAAAAGTGAAGTCCATCCGTTTGAAAGTTTGAGTGTACTCACAAGGGTCTCCATCCACTGTATGCCAAGAATGACTTCCATATCAGCGAGGTCCACTATGTAAAAATCCTCTGTCACTGTGTGATTCGCCATTGTGATGCTCAGTTGAGGAACAAGGTGCGTGCAAGGCAAGAAAGTCCCTCCGACAACCTTAACCTGAAAGCCTGCGTGTGCTTTTGTAGGGAGACTTCTTCGCTTTACCAAGGATGAGTTTATGAAATTCAAAGTAGCTCCGCTATCCAACATCACCGTAACCCTTTGTCCTTGAAGGGTACCCTGCACATGGAAAACTATGCACCTTGGACTGCCAGCCAATGCAATGGATCCTCCGCACTGTACCAAGGCAGCAATCCTCTTTGTACGGTTTAAACTGGCCATGTTGGTGTTAGTGTTAGGTTGGTCATCTTCAACCGACATTTCTTCTTATTCGTGTTCGTCCTCATCATCGGACACCACCTTGATGTAATGGATCTTTCCCTTCCTGAGGCATCGGTGGCCAGGCTCCCAAGGGCCCTTGCAATTGAAACACAATTTCTTCCTTCGAAGTTCCTGTCGAGTAGCTTCATCCAATGACGGCTTCTTCGATGGAGGTTTGTCCCTCGGAAACGTCGGTGGTTTCAGATGTGACTTCGAGAGGATGAGGTTGATGTCGACGAAGATGCCATACTTCATGCCTTACTGATTGCTTTCGACAAGTAGACGAATTGAATCCCTTCACCCAACGCTTCAGTGGTTCTACCAGTCCGTCCACAAAGAGCACGACCCGCCTTCTTTCGAAGATGTTCGTGACCAACACAGAAAGTCTTTGAAATTTCGCAATGAATTGATCTACCGATCTAGTTGGCCTCAGTTGCGCTAGATCTTTGAAATTAAGCTCAGGGTCTTTCCCATCAAATCATTCAATTAATCTCTCCATAAATTCCGCATAGGTCTTTATTTGATCATGCCCTAATGTGATTGTGCCGTGGTGCCACCATTCATGCGCAACTCCCTCTAAGTGAAACGCGACAAATTTGATAGCTTCTTCTTCTGGCATAGGATTCAGCTAGAAGTAGGTATCGGCTTTCATCACCCACGCTTGTGCTAAAATGGAACCCGATCCGTCAAATGGAAACAGATTCACCTTACTCAATTTTCTTTTGAGATCATCGTTAAAGTATCCTCCTCCATTTCCGCCTCCCGACTATCTCATTCTTAGATCTGCATAATCTTTGTAGGAAATGTCTTCTTCAAGGTTTGCATTCTTCCAGTCCTCTCTTATCTCTTCGAAAGCTAGTAATCTCCCTTCGTGTTGTGTCTCCGTTCATGGTGGAAAAGTCGGCATGGAAGGCCGAGAGCGTGCTCGCTGAGAGTTTGATTTACTCGTCACCGAGTCCGCATTGTGACCATTTTGTTCTCTAGATATTTTATTCTTAGCCAACTTCTTGAGAGTTTCTTCCATGAGTCGCTAGGTATTAGTGATCTGTGCTTGATTCCTGGCAAGTTCCCTCAGAAGAGCCACAAGTTTGGCAGTGGTTGGTTCCTGTTTGTCCACCATTCGATCAACAGAATGTGTCCTTTTTCGGCTATAAACTCTCATTCACTGTCCACAGGCTAGTAGGATTGAAGCGCTTTGATACCACTGTAATGTCCCAGGCGACTCACCTTGAGTAGGTTGAAGGTTCCCGAATGGCAGTATGAATGTGCAACAAGGTGCAGTATGTACGGTTACAAATTTGCTAGCCGTACGTTAGGGATAGATCTCCATATAGAGTTGCCAAGATGGGCCGCCAACAGTCTGTACGTGTGCTAGAAGGCTGTACGAAATTGATGTGTTGGTTGTACGGTGACTATAAGAAGCCGTGCGGTTGCTACAGGAAGTCATACGGTGGAAGAAGCCAACAGGCGTACGGTGGAAAGCAGTATGGGAGGGTCCTGATAACGTACGATATTGTAGAAGGCTGTACGGTTGTGAGGAAAGGCCGTACGACTGGTGGAGAATGTCGTACGGAATGCAGGATGCCGTACAGTATCTCTGGGTGCCCGTATGGTTAGAGTGGAAGCACAGAATTTGCCGTACCAAGCAAATTAAGGCCGTACGGAACCCAGGAATGTTGTACGGTGAGTGTGGAGAGTGGAATGTATGAAGATGCTTCAAGGTGCAAGACAAATTAATGATACTACTTAGAATTGCAGAAGGAGACATACACAAATTGTAGAAACAGAGCCAAAAGATTCATCAATAGGTACTAATATGCAATTAAGTCCTTAATTTGCCAGGTACAGACCAAGACGAACACCAACGGAGTAGGGTGAGGGTTGAATCCCACTGAAACCGTGCAAGCCAAATAGGGAAGATCTTTCACTTCCGAAATGGCGAACAATCCCGAACTCCAACAGGAATCCATAGTACAAAGAAATAAAATCCAAAGCATGCCTACAGACTTCCTACAAGCCGTGCTTAAATACTTGTCGGGGAAACCTTTCTGAGGTTGTACAAAGATAGCTGACGGTGACACAAACTACGAAAACAAAAATAAAAATGAGTCCGAGATAAAATAAATCAATCGGCCCATTACAAAGATTAAGTTATTATTTGTTTTATGACAGGAACATTACAACACCACGCCATCGGGTTATTCTTGGAAGCTGACTTTCAGCAGATTCCCATTGACGTGTTGGAGGTACTGCTGAAGGGAAAGTTGGCACCAAGAGAGCCGCCCATATTTTACTGGCGACATTTGGATACCGACAGAATGACGGCTGGTCAGAAGAGGGTGAGACAAGAGTTTGATGCCCATGATGACATAGACAACGATAGAGAGGATACCACCGATAGTAGTTAGAGTGCTTCGCAAGGGGATAACACTCCAACAGAGGATGATGAGACCGAGGCCGTGTTGGCACCTCGGGCATTCTTCACACATCCTATACTACCCACTTCAACACACTTAGTGCCTACTGCTTTACTGCCTTCCATTTTGCCATTCAAACATATGAGAGCACCAATTGATATGAGGCTACCATCTTTGACAACTGCGAGGGTTTCCTTAGTGCTCAAGACCACAACAGTGGGGACTACACAGGCAGCTCCTACAAAGGTAGAGGTAGGGGAGGCAGAGATAGTGGCAACAACCGAGGTAGCTTCTCTTGAGGCAATGGGGAGGAAAATTGTAGAAGCAACTTCCTGAGTAGACATTCATGAGAAAGAGAGCCAGATAGTGGAGGTTGTTCAGGCCGATATAGATGTGGTTGATGTAGTTCCTGCAGAAGGTGCAACATATTTGCACCTGGAGGGTGAAGAGATGGACATGCTAGTGACAAAAGAGAGTACACCACCGAAACCCCAGGTTAGGTTGGAGGTGATTGGTTTCGAGGCTGTGGTAACTATTGATTCTACCTTATTGACAGACCCAATGTCTATGACATCACCAGAGGTAGCAGGTGTCCCACTGGTGATGGATCGTGCCAACATGTTTTTGTGGCGATTACATGTGGATTAGGAGCAGATTTGACGCGCTTTTCAAGCTGATTTTGTTACTTATTCATTTATATATATCTAGATCAGCTTGTTTGATTTGTTTACTCATTTATTGACTCATTAGGTGCATCTACTTATTGAATTTTGCAAAAGCATTGCATTTTGATTAAATTTAAGTCATTTTAAAATTCCTCATATTTTTTCGAGAAGTTATTGATTTATCTCTGATATTTGCTGAGATTTTTTTTTTTGCCTAGCCGAGGAGTGGCAGAGAACGAGATTTTGAATTATGTGGTGGAGCATGACAGTGGTAGTGACTTAGAGGAGGACTTTGATTTTGATGTAGTGTTGGCAAATGTAGAATAACATCATTTCGAAGAACTAGTTTGTTGGTATGTCGAAATTTTGAAATGTGGTTTGGGCTCTTTTGGGTTCGTTAGTACAAAAACATGTAGAAATTATATACATATATACATACATACATACCTACTTACATACATACATATGTATGTAGCCAAGAAGAATGAATTAAGATTAGAATGCCACTTAGTATCATAAAAACAAGAAAAACACTATAAACTTGTAATGATAACATCATATCTATTATCAACACCAAAATATTAAAATAATATCGAGTCCAAGTATCATTGTTTTAACTTTCAACAATTAGAACGTTATACTAAGTTTTAATCATCTAATGGATTATCTAAATCTTGATCTTCTTCTTCTCATCATCAAAGACATTAATTGATTTACAAATAGTGCCAAGTCAATGGGATCAGCTGTACTAATGACTTTTTAATTTCTAAGTTGTTGAATCCTTATTACTTTTTCATCGTACAGAAAGCTTGTTAGTTTGTAATTAACATCCTACTTGAAATATGTTATATAAGTAGCCTGCAACTCCCTTCACCTATTGAAGATGTTGTTTAATGTTTAAAATATCATTTATCATGATACAAAGCTTCAAATTAATCGGTTAGGGGTCATTATCAACAATTGGATATAAAAATTTAATTGGAAGATATATTGAGTGCTAGTTTAATTTGATTTAATAAATATTTGAACTTGAGCAAACTTTGTTTTGGAATATTAAATATCTTTATTCATATTATCTAATAATCATTTTCTGCACTAAATTATAGAATGTATCTTAGTGGAATTGTACCTGATTAGCACTTGGTCTGCCTAGGTATGCATTGGTTCAGCCATGGTTCTACCTAGGTTCGGCCTGGAGGAACCAGCTTGCCTGGATTCGAACCCAAGTGGAACTAGGACCAGAACCAAGGATTGGTTTGAAATTCGCTTGGTTCGAAGGGCTAGGGGGAGAATTGGGTAACTAAGAGAATAAGAGTAGTACCGTGCTTTGTTTTTTTGTATTTTGATTTTGATATTGTATTTGAACATGAAACTATTTGGTAGTATTGTAGCCTTTGGGCTTTTTGTATGTTATTGTTTAATATCACATGCATATGGACAATGAATTCCAAAGTATGAATACATAGTGACTATTGAAAAGTTGTATGTAGAGTTGCCTGAGACTCCTTTGTCCCTCCTTGGGCGTGCATATCTCCATATCCAATTTGGAAATGTATCCAATACTGCTCGGATACACGTCGAATATTGTACCCATGTTTGACTTAAAACACTTGATTTTCCAATTGTGCCAAATACTATGGGATTTGATTTTTTTAAAGATTCGACGTAAATCTTTCCAAATTTTATTTTTAAAACAACTTTATTAAGCAAATATTTCAAAAAATAGTATATACAAAATCTACGTCAAATGAGAAAGACAAATAAAATGTTTTTCTATTTCAGCAACCCAGTTTTTGTGTTATCATCTAATACAATTCTACTATGTTTACATATTGTAAAGTGTTAAATTAACTTATAAAGATTTATGTAGCATTTTGTGTCAATATTGCTTTTGAAGTAATGAAAATCTCCTATAATAACTTTGAAAGCTGTGTTAAATATATGTATGTGTTATTCATTAATGTTGTGTCTAGCCATATCCATATTGGGTGTCTTAAAGAATTGTCTTATCCGTACCCAATACCGTGCCTGTATTTGTATCCATATTCGTATCTTTGCAACTTTGATTGTATGTTAATGATCTACGACGTTGAAATGGTATGCTTTATCCATGTTTTTCATATGAATGTAATGTTTGTATACATATTTCTTTATATATTTTAAAATATTCCTATATTTTATATAGCCATCCCCTTTGTTGTCCCAAATCTTGGCAAAAGAATTTGCCATCCTAGAAATTCCTCCCTTGTCCCTGTTCTAGAAACTTGGGCTAACTTTGGTAATTTGATGTTATCAGTGAGCTGAATTGATTTTGGAGGACTCATTTTAATGTTTTGAGATGTTACATCTATTTTTAGTAAGTCATGTGCTTGGGTTTGCTTATCATCATTCTTCATCATTATCGCTCTTGCTGATCAGTTTTTGATTCTGATGCATTTCAATCATCTTTGCTATTTTGGGTGTAATTTTGAGCTATATTTATTATTTAAATAATTTTACTAGGTTGCCATTGTACTTCAAATATTTTATCGGGTACCTCACCATTACAGCTTGTTGCAAAGTAAATGGAATTTTTTAATTGACAAGATGCTGAAAAGTGACTTTATGTGCTAGAAAAAGAAGAAGAAAAACTCACTTTTAAGTGTTAAAGGCTTATTTAATCAATACGACAATTTAATAAAGGAGTTTTTTGGAAAAGCTCTGGTATTTTTTTTACAAGGGGGGTTGAGAGTTATTTGGAGATTGAATGTTGTTCATCTTAGCCTTTGTGTAGAGTGGAAATATCGCTCAAGTTCACAGAGATATGCTAATCGTACAGAATAACACAATAAAGATACACAAGTAAAACACCAAATCTACCATTAATACCAAAATACCGGTAGGCGAGGAAATGGTTTCTATATTAATACCAAAAATAACATGAGTACATTGCCAATATTCCAAGTACTAATAGAAGGTTTGGTTGGTTGGAAACCAATTGATGCATTCCCTCACATCCTAACTACCCAGCCCGATTAGCTTTAACAAGTACTAAACACAATAGTTACTTTTTTCCGACTACATCTATCCCCCCCCCAAAAAAGAAGTTGTCTTCCAGACGACTGCTAAACATGAAAACAACAAAAAGAACTTTGACTTCAAGAAGAAGGATGGGAGGACATCCCTGTGCGCGGAGCTCTTCGTAGCCATTGTAGATCTTGTTCAGCTGTCTTTTTTTTGTCTGAACACCTTGCAATACCCTTAAAGTGCCCATCTTCTTGGCTTTCGCTGTGGCGATCTTGCTCTCCAATTCAACTTTCTTTATTTTCTAGGCTTCTTGCATTGCAACTTTTTCGGCTTCCCACGAATGTTGAAGATTCAGCCTTTCTAGCCCCCATGCCTTAGGTTTTTTTGTTTGTTGAAGTTCCTAGAAGGTTTCCCGAAAGGCAACTTCTATAGCTACAAGGGCCTCCATAAGAGACAACTATTGTTCCTGTCGACTAGAAATGATAGAACTGCTTGTCCACGTAGTGGTCATGTCCTCCTTTGAATATCCACCCTGCTCTAATAGTCCCCAATCTGTATGGCAGCTAGTCTGCATAAACGCGAAAGACAACTTCCATAGCTGCAAGGGCCTCCATGAGAGACAGCGATTGTTCTTGTCCACTAGAAATGATAGAACTGCTTGTCCACGTAGTGGCCATGTCCTCCTTTGAATATCCACCTTGCTCTAATAGTCCCCAATCTGTATGGCAGCTAGTCTGCATAAACCCGGCCAATGCTTCCACTGTTGTTATGACAACTTCTAGATTTTGAGACCTAGCTTGTTGCATGAGCTCCTTGGTAGAATGCTCTATGACATGCAACTCAGTGAAAAACAACTTTGCCTTGGCTGCTTTTTGCAGCCGTGTCTGGGGGTTCCCCATGCTCGCTTTGTATCTCTACCTGTACCTCAGCAACTGCTTGTAGAGGGGAAGACACCATGCCTTCTTCCTCGAGTAACCTGTCAGCCTCCTCTAGGGCCGTATCCGCCATAGCCACAGCCGCCATACTTTCTTGAGTGTGGATTTCCCCTTGCTGTTTATCCACTGCTCCTACTAGCTGTACCACGAGAGCAACAAGATGTACTACTTCTGGGTTGAGAGTTGTTTGCAACCTCACTTTATGCGCACACTTTGTCTGGCATCTCAAATCTATTACTTTAGTATGAGACTGCTGTTCCGGATAGATTAGTGGCACCATCCTCGGAAGTGATATTCTGGAAGCCGCCCATGTCAGAATTTGTTGCCAGCTGTTTGCTCCTTCCTTGACTCTTGCTTGATTTGGTTTGGAAATATCTGCTGTAGCAGTTCTTTCGGGATCACCAGTCATGTTATGGTAAATCTCTGGCGATTTTGATATTCCAGTTGGAAGCGGCCCCTCTGCAGGTGGTAAGAAAGTAACTTCTTGTGGAGTACTTGCAAGTGACTCAGGCGGATTTCTGCCTTTTGTGAGTAAGGAAGATGAATCTGTATCGCTGCCCTCTTGTTCAGAACTCTTTTCGTCTGCTTCATGCTCTTCGAGTGTCTTAGCCACAACTGCTTGATTCAGTTTTTTTTTTTTTGGTTTGCCCCCCTTGTGGGATCCTACACTTATGGTATCCATATGGAGCCAGTATGTCATTGCAGGCTTGTAGAGTTCCACCCTATTAGCCAGTATCAATGTCCCTCGGTGCTCATTGCTCACTTGAATTCGTACTGCTTCTAAAAATAAGGCTACGACATGATGGGGCATGTAAAAAACTGTGTTTCAACTCCATGAATTCTCGAAGTCTATCAAAAAGAAATTGAGTCCAGTTATACACCTGTCCTTTATACAGTCTATCCACTACGGGCAACATCTAAAGGGCAATGTTTGAAGTATGGCTGCTGGCTGTGAGCTTACTTTTCACCAAATCTATAATACATTGTCATTCATCATCTATAATGAAAATTTTCTTGAGACCCCTACTGTTCTTCAAAATTCCTTCCCATTCTAGACTTGTAATATCTTTTTGGCACATTAGTTTCAACCACTTCTTGTCTTCTACTATCATAAGGGTTTTTTCCAGTTTGTGCCCTCTATTGGGAATTCTGAACACCCTACTTATTTCTTTTGCTGAATAGGAAATTGTCACCTTTTGCTGGAAATACTGCACTAGAGATCTATGATATGATCTCTCATAACCTGTGATTAAATTCCATAGTATAGGTTCAAACTCTTTTAATTCAAAAATTGGCATGAAAATTATTTTCTCTACCTTTGCTGTGCACAATGCCTTCTTCAGAGGATGACCCCCTTCTGCTTTCTCCCACTAGGTCCTGCACTTACTTCCCATCACACTTTCAAATGTGATATTCTCAGTTGTGGTTTTCTGTGCCATTTTGCCCTTGCCTTTTGTTCTCTTATCTCTTTCAGTGCTTTCAGTGCAGCAGGCTTCTTTTTGGAATCAATAATGTTCCCTTTGCTGGGGTTTCCTATACTTAATTTCACCTTTGTGTGGTAACACCTCACTTCCCAACAAATTTCTTTTGTTTGTATGTGCCAACCATTTGTGTGACATGTTATGCACCATTCCGTATGGACCTCTTCTTGCTTCTGTACAACTATAGTGTCTATCCGTATGGCCAAGGAGTAAATGTCTCTGTACCTATTGACAATGAATAGTACATATGGACCTGTTATGGAGTATGGGTTCCTTACGGACTCCTTGCCTGGTGTCCTCCATATGGCTTATGGAATGCTTGCTAGATGTCTTCCTTCCGTATGACAATCTGAATGTCTTCCTTCCATATGGCAATTTGCAAATTTGTTGCTCCACATATGGCTTCCTCTGTACACCTTCCTTCTGTCCAGGTCTGTATGAGCTTGTTTCCTGTTCTCCTTCGTATGACTGCTTGTTCTTCCTCCTGTACGGATACCTGTTTCTCCTCTTGTATGAATGCTTCTTCCTTCCGTATAGATGTCCCCTCCTGTCGTATGGCTAGCTCCTCTTGGATTACTTCCTCCTGCTGTATGGATACTTGTTTTTCCTCATGTATGGATGCTTGTTCGTTTCGTACAGATGCCCCCTCCTGCCATACGACTAGCTCCTCCTAGATTGCCTCCTCATGCTGTATGGATGCCTCTTCCTGGAGTATGGCTACCTTCTCCTTCCATATGGTTGTCACTTTTGCTCCCTAGAACTGCCCTCGTACGGCCACTCTACCCTCTCTGTATGCACGTACGATTGTTGCTTCTTCTGGGATGTGAAGTCTGCTATGAATTATAATAGGGTGTGGAACAGCCTTTTTATAGGGATTAGGATGAAGGTTTTCTCGCTGGTCACTTTTTGCTTTCCTTGTTTATTTCCTCCTTCCGTACTAATAAACTAACTGGTTACTTGTTTATTCCTTTCTTCATATACTTTGACCCATTTACTAAGTCTTTGATAGGTTTATTATCTAGAGTAAATAACTTTATTGTGCCATTCTCTTTATACTCCGTTTACCCCTTGAGGTAGCTTCCTTTTGACTGAGATTCTTGTATTTGCAATTTATTACATTCTACGTGGAAAACTTCATTAGCTCCCATTTGCCAGTGGAATAATCCTTTAAGGGAACTTGTGTCATCGTCTGAGCATTACCCTAGTCTGAGCATCCGTTCCTCATTTGGTTCCATCCCTTCATAGTTTTCAACTTCAGAGTTTGATGCCAAGTCCTGACTTACTGACTAGTTCCTGAGATTTATGATGTACTTTCTTCCTTCAGTCTCAATAGATAGAGTGTTCTGTTTCCAGTTATGGGTAGCTTTTGCTGCGACCAACCATCCCTTGCCTAATAAAGCATCGTACCCTTTCTTCTTTAAAGTGATAACCACAAAATCTAGAAAAAATTGTTGTGTATTGACTATGACTTTTTGTCCCATCAAGGTTCTTATACTCTATGTTGGTCGGCTCCCACTAGTTGAAATGTCGGTGGCCAAAGTGTAGGTTTCCCTATTTCCTTCCATGCTTCTTCTGATAAAACATTTACGCTGGAACCTATATCAACAATGGTATTTGAAAGCTTGCACCCTAATATCTCCATCTCTACTACCACTGGTGTTCTCCCCATTCCTGTAGTGAATAGGGTATTGTCTTCTATCCGTACTTCTCCTTCCTTCTCTTTCTTTGAAGTTGTTCCTTTCAGGTGTGCCCCCTGAGTTAGCGCTACCTGCAATTGGGATAGTGTTTCTAATAAATCAGAGATTCTTACTGGGATAGTGGTTTCCAGTACTTGCCTCACAATATTTGGTACACCCCTATTAGAAGTAGGCCTTGTCTTTCCTTCCTCTCCCATGCTATTTTGAATGTCCTTTGATTCTTGAAATCTTTCCGTCTCCATGGTAACATCTGGATAGGTTAGTTTTCTAGCTTGCATCCTAGCGACTGCAAGAATTTTGCCTTCTGGGTATTCAATGTCTATCATATTTACCCCCTTTTGTTTCGGCCAAGTCACATCCTCATGATTGCCTGGCGCACACCATTTTCAGAGCATCCCTCCATTTTGTCCTCCTCAGATTTGGCAATCTCGTGCAAAATGTCCCCATTCATTGCATCTCCTACATTAGATCATAGGCCTCCCCTTGGAATCATACTGGATTGGATGTCGGGGTGTGTTATTGCTGTTGTTGTTGCTATTATTATTACTTCCTCTCCTGTTATTTTTGTATCCTCCTGGTGAGGCTTCGGTATTTGTATTCTTCGGAGGAGTGGAGGGTGGTGTAGTTTGCTCCACTTGGGTTAGGAATACTTGAGCGCTCTGTCTTTTTAAATTGTAGGGACAATCTTTAATTGAGTTCTCTAGTACCTGACAAATCTCGCAAAATGCTTTGTTCAGGCATGCTCCTTTTGTATGGCCTTCTTTTTCACAGTTAGTGCACCAAAGTTCTCTCCCTTCTTTTCTTCTTTACTTCTTGCCACTTCCTTCATTAATCGCCTCAGGTCTTTTCTTAGCACTCAAATGGTTTTGGATTCTTCTTCACTTTCTTCGGAACTTTCACTTGCGCTTCCATGCCTTCTTGCCTTGGAAGTTTTACTCTCGCTTTCTATATCCATGACGCGAGTACACACATCCCCAAAGGTTGATGGTGGGACTATCTTCATCTTTTTCCTAAGGGACGGTGTTAATCCTTAAATGAATTATCATTTCCTTAGTCCATCTGCGGCTTCTTGTCAAGTTTTCCTATTAGCTCTTTTAGCCTTCTGTTATAGGTTTTAACTGATTCACTCTTCGCTTGTCTTGTGTTATAAATCTCGGTTACTATTTCATCATTATCCCTCAGGATTCTGAATTCTTCCTCAAAGGTTGTGCAAATATTACTCTATGTGTTTTTCTTTGCTGCCTCCAGATCAGTGTACTAGTCAATGGCAATACCCCTTAGTGTGGTAGGGAAAGCTTTTAGCCACTTAGCTGGGTCATCATTTTCTCTGTTGGCTTGCCATATTGTTATGCATGTTTTATAGTGGCGAGCAGGATCCTCCGAGCTGTCCTCTGTGAACCTTGGTAATTTTTGTTTGTCTATTGCCATTATGTGAGGCTTTTTCCCTCCTGTCGGAACACTTCTTCCGGATGGAGCACCTCCTCTTGATGGAATAGCTCCTCCCGATGGAACACTTCCTCTTGACTAGAGGTTCGCTTTCGACGAGGAACCTGATTCTTGATTACTGACAATATCCTCTTCTTCTTGACTTTGCCCCTGTCGGAAATCTCTCCGTGCAAGTGTCTCTGGATTTTTGTATCCCAACTTCGTTGCTGGTGTCTTTGAGATGACCAAATTTTCTATACCTTCGATTGTGTGCTCGATCAACCCTTCTTGGATTCTTGTGGAATCCCCTTGTCCTCCCCTCAAGTTACGACGTCTCTCCTACTGGTGTTGGAGATGTAATCTCCTCAAGGCAACTTCTTCCTTAGTTTTTTCTCCTTGTACCCGCCTGGGATATATGTTTGGAATCAGGGGCATGAATCAGTTTTATTGTCTTTTCCCTTTTTGGAATTGTTACGTTCCTCGCGTTCCCTAGTCCTTTTAGCAAATAGCTGGAGTACTTGTCTCCCCCGTTCCCTTTGTGTCTCAACTCTTTCCTCTTTTACTCATAACAAATTGCGTGCTAACATGCGAGGAACCTCTCGTAGGAGATCGTACATCGCTGGTGGCATTGAAAGTTCATCACATACTGTACCTTAGGGGCCATTCTCTCATGAGCTTCCCTTTGTACATATTGATTGTAATAACCCGTTTCTGCAACTACTCTCAAAATTGTCACGTTTGAAGTTTTAGTGGGCAATACAAACATGTGAAGTTGGCATACGGATGCTAGGCGCCAAAGTACAGGCAAAGGGGAGGCCATACGGTGTAGTGTGGGGCAACAAGTTGCCGTACAATGATGGAGGGTGGTATGGGGTGCAGCTATAGCCGTACGATGACCTAGGAGGCTGTACGATAGATGACCAAGGTGGCCGTACAACAGATGAAAGGAGCCATACGGTGGGTGTAGACATCGAAATAAGAAGGCCATACAGTAAAATGAAGAGGGCCGTATGGTGATAGTAATGGAGGCCATACAGTAGGAGGCTGTAGAGAATGAAGTATTGAACTTGCAGTCAATAGAATGTATGGAAAATGCAAGAGAAACATAGAACGTCCTATAAAATACCTTATTCAACACAATAGAACTTGATCAATAACATAATGACTTCTCTAATTTGCAATATGATAGTGCTCTGATTTGGCAGATTTGAGCGAAGTGTCAGAGGCAACAAAATAGGGTGAGGGTTGAATCCCATCGAAATTGAGAACAAGCCAAATAGGGAAGATCTTTCACTTTTGAAATGGTGATCAACAGAGAATTCCAACAGGAATTCGCAATACAAGAAGTATATTCAAATCGCATACCTAATGACAACCTACAAGCCGTGCTTAAATACCCATCGCGGAAAACTTTTGAAGAGTGTACAAAGATAGCCGACGGTAACACAATTACGGAAACAAAAATAAAAATGGGTTCGAGATATATTAAATCAATCAGCCCAATTACAATAGCTTAATTAAAATTTATTTAATAACGGGAACATTACACTAATCAACTGCAACTTCCCAAGCCGTCACCAAATCATGTGTCAACTGGTCTTCCCTAGTTATTTCCTCCTCTTCCTGTCACTATTTGTTACTTGGATGAGCAGTACAAATGCCCTTCCCATTACTCCATCCTGCCGACCTCTAGGTTCAGACTTAGGCAACGACGTAAAAAATGTAGAGTGGAAATATCACTCAAGCTCACATAGATATGCTAATCGTACAAAAAAACACAATTGAGATACGCATAAGTAAAATATCGAATGTACCATTAATACCACTAGTAGGCAAGGAAATGGTTTCTTTATTAATACCAAAAACAACATGAGTACATTGCTAATATTCCAAGTACTTATAGAAGGGTCACTTGGTTGGAAACAGTGTTGCCCTAGAGAGGGGGTGCGGCGGTGCGAGGGGACGTTAGGATGAGTTTTAGTTGCGGGGAAAAAAGGGCCTCAATTTGGGGACAGCGGGGGCGCGGAGGGGGGGGAAGGTGGTTGCATAGTATATATAATATATGACTGAAAATGCTAATTATGAAATGATACTTTAATATATTATATAACATACCAAATCTAGTTGAATAGAGAAAATTCAAATGTGATTCACAAACCATAAGTTCAAACTTGAAACTTGAAACTTTATAACCATTACCAATGACCATTTAACAAATTAACTTAGTTCAATATGCAAGATTCAAAGTTCATTGTTTAAATATGAATATCATATATGATATATCATAATGAAGCTCATGATGACAATGAGCCGAGTAGCATGAAACAATGAAATGAAATAAATTATAATGTATCGTAGCCATATCAAAGTGAGTACAATCAACAAAATGACAAAATGTCAATAATGACAATGAAATCATCCCAAGTGCTCTCTAAGCTTGCATAAAAAACAAATAAAAAAAGAAAAGATTAAAAAAAAAAAAAAAAAACTTTTTGGGCCATTTAGCCAACTGCACCCCACGAGCATCCCACAAGCACCCCTACACCTGAGCACCCGCGAACCACCCAGGTGATTGACTGGTGCGGCTGAGGTGCGGTGGTACATTTTCGGCCAGCAGGGGTACTTTGGTGCGTGACGCACCCACACTGGGTTCATACGCTTACCGGGTGCTTTGGGTTTTTGACCCGGGTGTGCACACCCGCGTTACACTGGTTGGAAACCAACCGATGCATTCCCTCACCTCCTAACTACTCAGCCCGACTAGCTTTAACAAGTACTAAACACAATAGTTACTTTATTCCGACTACACTTTGGAAGTTGAAAGTCCCCTTGGAAAGATCAGTTCTATTGGTGATTTGGTGGAGTAGTTCAGATTTGCGGATGAATCCAAAAATGGAAGTTTATGTAGTCTCTTTCAAAGACAAATTTGCTAAGTTTTGAGTTTATTGCAAATATATTTGCAGGGTTGGAAGTCATTCAAGAACTTTATTTATTGCGCAATTGGATTTTCTTGTGTGATTAGTGTTGGTTTGACATTGTTAGCCTTTTGCCCCTAAAGCTAGACAGCATTTCAAATAATATGGTTTGAGATGATTCAAAAGGAGATTGAGAATTTAACATCAGTCTAGGTGGGGCATAAGACATGCTCAAGCTACATCATTAAGAAGAGTTTATGTATGCCTTGGTTGCTAGCTTTGGTCTTCATCAGCTCCTACCTCATTGAGGGGCCCTCTCATAATACAGCCATTTATACTCGTTTTGGGGTTACCATGTGAGATATTTCTCTGATTGTCTATTCCATTGTTTTCTTGCTTTTGCATCTAGGGCCTTGTTCATCCATGTACTTTGATATTATAACAGTTAAAAATTCCAGTTCCCAGAGCTATTCTTGGTCATTTGTGGACATTAAATACAACGTTTGTCTTTGTGGATTGAAGGCTTGTTTCAATACTGTAATACTGCTGATAAAAATTGTGACCCAAGCAAAATTTCTCATATCTAATGTATAACACGTGTTTCTTAGGATCTTCGAGACTTGTTGGCCAAGTTTAGTCTTGTTATTTGGAGTCTGGACATTATATAGATAAGGAAGCTTTTTCTTCTTCAGCTCTCTGTGTTAACTGTTAAGACTTAGGTTCATATCTTTCACTATTGTGATTTTGTTACCTATTTATTATTTGGAATATAACTACCAGCTATCTATTTTTTATAGTTATAACTTATTGTTATATGTCATGAATGTGAGAATGCCAATTAAGCTCTTTAAATGAATTTTTGAGTGAATCTGTAAATGCTAAGCTTTTACCTGGCATTTACATGCATACGGATGCCAACTGATCAGCTAATATTTTGTGAAATTTCCTTAAACAAAACTCTATGGTTAATTAAACAAATAATATTGATTTATTTAATTATGTAGCATTGGGTTGGTATTTACTATGGAAATTTATTGACCTTTAAGATAGGTATTGTTCAGACAAGGTTTTATTTTATGTAGTTCTTCTTTGTGCCATTTGCCTTCTATGAATTCAAATCAAGCTGTTTCTGGAGTGCTAATTGTGGCTTAGCTTTTCTAGTATAACTGGATTGTGGCTCACCCGTGGGAGCAAATGAGCACACGTTGAATAAAAACATATTCCCCTTTTATTATTCCATTGTAAAGCAGGATGGCCCTTTCTTTCAGGCCAAAAAATTACATTAGGAAAATAAATTCAAATAGCCAAATTAAAGTCAAACCTAAATGTCCAAGAAAACACAAGAACACTGACCTTTAGTCAAATGGTTAAGAAATAGAAGAACATGAAATCAGATTCTAAGATTACACAAATTAAATCAAGAAGAACATGATTCTAATAAAGTGTGCACAGAGTGAAGAACCCTCGAATTATAATTTTCAATTGCAATATCCCATGATCATGATGCATGGTACATATTCATAATTCAGCCTTGTCATTTTCTGTATCCTTTGCTCTCAGACGGTAGCAAGACTGAAATCAACAATAAGAAGCATGGTAAACATATGAAAAAAAAGCAAATCATTTGACAGACCTGAAATCTGCCAGCTAGAAAGGCAGTTGCCCAACATTTTGGAAAATCAATTCGTTGTTTCATCAAAAGAAAGATTTGGGACCAAGGGACTACCCATATTTTTATCTACCTTCCCATGATTGTTCTCTTTTGACCATCTCAAGTTCAACAAATCAGGTGAGCAAAATATCACTACATGACTTTAGCCTACAGTTAGATAATCTTAGTATTTGAAACCTGGCAATACAGAGACAATCTATTTGAACAATCAGAAAACTGTATCCTTCAAGCACTAACATAAACAGTGTCATCGGCAAAAATGTGTAAGAAGAAATTCATTTGTATTTGGCATAGACAGTCCCTAAAGAGGAGCCTTGATGCTTATATTTATCAATAAGCAGCACATTGTTTTTTTTTATTGTCATGAAAGAAGTGGCAAGCTGAACACCTTGGCTAATAGACTTCATTAAGGAGAAACAACTAGCCAGAGAGCAGTTATTTGTGATTATATTGACGCTTCAATCTATAATAGGCTTTCTCAAAATCAGGTAATGATGGTGAAGTATCACAACCTAAAACATTAATTGGTCCAATAGTCTCACTCTATGAGTACATTCTCAAGATTATATATCTTTCCTCTATAAATTGTGTTATACTGGGTGAGAATGGTATACGAAAAACCTGTTTTAATCTTCAGTATGCTTTATTTAGAAATTGAATGAGGCATTCTAGAATACAATAGGTTTCCTGTCTCCCACCAATCTTTTATGTTGAGACTTCAGGGTAAGGTTAATTAGACTTCCACAGATATAATTTGCTGGATAATTTCTCTAAATGGCCCTTAAATAGTAATTGTCCAAATTAACGAAAAACAATTCATAGTCAGTCTGATAGAATTCTACAGGAATAATGTTTATACCTAGATACTTGTCTTTCTCATTTGAGTTGATGTAAGATCCTGCAAGTAACATGTTCTGTGGTGCAGTTATGATCTGGATTGGTATGAAATCTGCATTTAGTTAGTGTACCTTTTTGGGCACAGGATTACAGGGGTTAAGTTATTTAGGGTGTTAAATATAAATACGATCTCTCTATCTAACATTATTATTCTTTTGTAGATTACTATAAATAGACCAGCAAGACGGAATGCTTTTCGGCCACAAACTTTAAAAGAAATGACACGAGCTCTTGATGATGCACGAGATGATATCAAGATCGGAGTTATAATCTTGACAGGCAAAGTAATATTAACTTTCCATACATTCCCTTTGAAGTCTTTGCTTTTGTTATTGGCATGGCCAAGTCAAATTCTATGCCTCATTTCATATTTATTATGGATCTGTAAAAGAGTTTGTGTGACAGAAAGTCTAACACTAATGCTTACATCTTGACATAAGATTTATTTGGATTCATTATATTCTCTGCAACAACTTTTGGTAGTATTCGATTGCTTTATGCTGTCATCACAGGTTTCTAGGTTGAAGTAGTCTAATTAAACTAAGAAACAGTTCACAGTTAATCCAATTTTTTTTTCTTGTGTCCCTCAATTCCAAAAATAAAAGAATTTGAGTCTTCACATAAGGAAAGGGATGATATGGATGTCCCTGTGTAACTGTAAACAATCAAATGGAAGATAACTGGGATTATGAGCTAGTAGAAACATGCATAAAGTAGGTTAGGGCCTTAACGGTAGCATCACCTGTCAGTAAGCATTGAGTTGTGTTTATGTCCAACAACAATATTGTTTTCCAAGATTTATAAAAGGGTGTCACATGAGGATACAATCCACTCTTACACAATTCTGAGCGTGTAATGTTCAAAATTATTATTATTTTTCTAATTTTTCACTTGTAACAAGTGTGAAATCTTAACAACTTTGTTCACCGTAGTAACAACTTTGATCACTGTAGTTTTGATGTGGGCATAGTTTGTGTAACCATAAACAATCAAATATAAGATTATTGGGATTATGAGCTAGGAGAAGAATGCAATTAGAAAGGTAGGGCTTTCATGATAGTATCACTTGTCAGAAGTCAACGAGTAGTTGTTATGTCCAACTACAATTGTTTTCCTATATTTATCAAATGGTGTCAGCTGAGGATTGTATTCCCATATTTATCAAATGGTGTCGTTTGAGAATTGTGATGTTCCCATTTTGAAACAAAATGTATAATAATTAGTGATTAAATAATAAGATTTTATTAAATAAAAAAATAAATAAAAGAGAATCTAATAAATAGGCAAGAGCCTACAACACAACGGTAAGTTGTGAGCCTCTTATCTGGGAGGTTTTAGTTTTGAATCTGCTCGAGCTTAACACATAATAATAATTAGAAAGGTAGGGCTTTCATGGTAGTATCATTTGTTAGAAGTCAACGAGTAGTTTTTATGTCCAACTACAATTGTTTTCCTATATTTATCAAATGGTGTCAGCTGAGGATTGTATTCCCATATTTATCAAATGGTGTCATTTGAGGATTGTGATGTTCCCATTTTGAAACAAAATGTATAATAACTAATGATTAAAAAATAAGATTTTATTAAATAAAAAAATAATAAAAAAAGAGAATCTAATAAATAGGCAAGAGCCTACGACACAACAGTAAGTTGTGAGCCTCTTATTTGGGAGGTTCTAGGTTTGAATCCGCTCGAGCTTAACACATAATAATAATTAATCTCAAAAAATAATAAAAAATAATCAAAGCTTCGGTCCATTACCTATCAAAAAAAAGATAATCTAATAAATAAACAATATTTAAAAACTAATAATTAGATAATAATAGTATCAATAAAAAAAAAGAAAAGAATAGAATTTGATTAAAATAATAGTAAGTTATAAATAAACAAATGATATAATACTTAATACATATGCAATGAAAGAGAGAATTCATTTTGAAATGGAAGAACTGCAAAGGTGCCATGGATTGATTATTGCAGAGTTCTATGGAGTGATGGTGAAATAAGGATTTCAATCAAACCTGCCACGTGATTGGATATATTCCAGATGTTACCAATATGGTTACAGTCAATGAGAGAAGTTTGGCTTAGATGATATATTTGGTTCAATTTAGATCGGGAATTATGAAATCGTGGGTGCCTGCCATTAGTCCTCAACCTCCTAATTCATATGTCCCTCATCTTCTTGATGTTAAAATCTAAGAGTTTCGTTGGATAATATATGCCGAAACTTCAAATCGGTTTATAAGTGATGATTAAACTAGAACTATGTATTATTGAATTAGTGAAAGGGTATCATATTTGGATTATAACTTCCATGCACCATTTATAAAGGGAAGGTGCTATTAACTTAAGGGAAATGATGGTTTCATATAAGATTGGCTATTTGGATAAATAGAAATTCATTGAGGACAGATGTGATTCAAGGAAGTTACTGAAGTGAGCATTAATTAAAATAATAGGAGGTGCTGTTTGGTCAAGAGATAATGAATATTAAGAAGTTCAGACTGCATACTTTAAGAGAAATGTCTTCTACATCCAAAGGATGTGGCTTCTCAAATCCAGTGTAACACCAACGTTTGGGTACGTCAGGATGACAGTATGCTGGGATGAGTTTTCGGCACGGGAGGACAAAGGGCCACAATTTCAAGGCGACCAAGGGACGACAGTGGGGGGACAGCAGGGCAGGGAGGGGTGTCGTGTACTATACATATAGAACTTGAAATGTCAATTATGAAATGATGTTTCAGTATAGTAATATAGAACCTAGCCAATCAAAAATTGCAACACAATCCAAAACCATTCAACACTCAACATAGTAATATAGAACCTAGCCAATAGTAACATTCTAAACTCAAAAATCAAATAGAAATTTAAGTACCAATCTGACAGTGGCGTGGTTGCGGAATAACGGAGGTGGGGGTACTTGGGTACTCCAAGAACCCGGTGCGGGGGCGTCTTGGGGACAGGTACTTTGAGGATTCTGGGGGGGTGTGAGTCCCTGGGTTTCACTGTTCAAATCTCATATGAAAATGTATAAAAGGAGGATTATAAAAGAGCATTGAGGAAGGAGGTGAATATGACACATTCAGAAAAGATAACAAAAGACAATGAAATAAGATTGATTAAGACCATAAAAAGGAGAATGAGGTACAAGAATATGAATACCTCAATCAGACAATAAACTATTCAATAGACTATAGCAATCAGCAGTATGATACACCAGCCACCCAATGCAGCAGCATAAGGAGATTCTTCAAACATACACATAAACTCTATTTATCTGTAGAAATATAAAGATTGAATCTGCAGAGTAAACATTCATTGACGCCAAATTCAAACAATCAGGTTGCATATATCTAAAGATATCATTCAGGAACAGCACCAAATACATCAGCATTTGAATAAATATATCAGACAAGTGATTATTTGAAGTAGTTGGTTTGATCAGACCCAAACCACATTGTCATTACACATTTCTAAAGGATTATCCGAAACATTAATTATTGTATAATTTATACTGTCATAATTGAGACAGCAGGATTAACTCCATTACAGATTGAGTATAGTATACATATCAGAGATCCCCATTATATAATTCCCGTTGGCATGTTCCATCATATCAAATTGATAAGATTCATTTATTGCAGATTTGAATATCAGTACATAGATATTTCAATGACATTCCTCAAGTTAAGCTATATCAATTATCATTCTTACATAAGTGATATCAGCAATATAAGCCTTGCAAAGTACCAATTTTGCCTTCTGAATCAAGTGTTTGTTTTGAAGGAAGGCTCTTGCAATTGAATTATAATAGAATTGTCCCATATTTTTAAGAATTTACATAAGGGGACATTACAAGGATACTATACACTCTCATGCAATTCTGACCGTGTGATGTGTCAAATTGCAAATTTTGTAATTTTCACTTTTTAAATGAACAAGCGTGAAATCTCAACAACTTTTGATCATCAAGATTCCTAAGTGGGCATGGTGAGAACATACAGTGAAAGAGTTGCATGATATTATAATAAGATTCTTATGGGCGACAAGCTACGGAACTCTGAAAGTAAGTTATGCTCAATCCATCTGCAAGCTTTCTTGATCAAATGCAAATAAAAAATGGAAATCATTAAAATTTGTGCTAGCAGGAAGCCTTCTAGAACAATTACAAATACTGAATTTGCCAATGAGCCACACATATTATCATTAAAACTAATAATAATGCTGGAAACAGAAAATGTTTTCCTAATGTTGTGGTGGTATAGCTTTTTATACTTGCAATACTAAAATCAATTTCAACTTTTAAAGTGTGTTTGGTAGTAAACTGGACATAAATTGAGAATATTTATGGTTTTAATCTAACTGAATTGGAGTTGGTTATTGTCGTCGGTAGAAATTGTGTATCAGCCGACGGGTCCCTTCGGTAGAAATTGTGCATCGGCCGATGGGTCCCTTCGGTAGAAGTATTGGTATGTAGCCGACGGGTAAAACAGTTTGTAACGGGTATAATGTACTTGGCCGACGGATAGCTTCGGGAAGGTTCGTCGGAAAGTATTTATAACCCCTTCAGGAAGCATTGTAATCATGGTTATCATATATCATATGAGAAAAGCATAATGTACTGTTGGCATATGCGAATAATAATAGAAGTTCTGCTATTTGCTGTTCGGTGTTCGTATCGATTTCCTGTGTGCGTTGCTTAATTAATCCATACGGTAAACATTTGGCGCCGTTGCCCGATGGATCTGGCACGCAGGCAGGCGGAGATGAATTAAATGCCGAATCAATTGAACAAAGACAAGAGTAAGCTAAAGGAAAAAGATGACATACGCGTTGCGCAGGAAAATTTAATTTTGGCTCAGCAGATAGAGCGTCGAAGGAGGTTTCAGAAGATTTTCGACGGAAGCAAGAGTGCGGAAGGATTGTTGAAGGAGACTCGACAACGGCTTGATTTGGTGGAAGAAGCGAGGGAGGAGTTTCTGAACCTGCATACGCCACGGGAAGAGAATCCTGACGGAAACAGATTGACTCGCACGGCTTGGAGTGCAGAAGGAGCACGAGCGTGGAGTGACCTCTTCGTCCGAGATATACTTCTGGAACGGACAACTACGGTTTACAAACCCTCTTCTTCACCAAACAGCGTGGAAGCAGAAAACTGCGCGGGTGTTGAAAACAACGCGGAAGTAGAAAACAGCGCGGAAGCAGAAAATAGCGGGGGTGTGCAGAACAGCACGGGTGTCCAGAACAGCGCGGGTATCCAGAACAGCGCGGGTGTTCAGAACAGCGCGGGTGCTCAAAACAGCGCGGGAGTGCAAAATAGCTCAGGTACACAACAGAACCCTCCACATACAGTAATAATGGCAGGTCCGAAGGAAAAATTGCCTAAATTTGATGGTGATGAAGTAGCTGATCCCATTCGACATTGTAAAACATGTGAAACGATCTGGAGAGCGAATGGCATAACAAATACAAACGAATGGATCCAACAATTTCCCGCAACCCTACGGGGCGTTGCCATTGATTGGTTTACTGATGCTGATCCACAGAAATTGAATAGTTGGGATAACATTAAGGAGTTCATCGTAGAATTTCAACTTTTGCGTCATGACAATGAAATTGTCGCAGAGATATTCAATACCAAGCAAAAGAAGAATGAAACTGTACGGGTCTTTGCCAGGAGTTTGAAGGACTTAATCAGTAAGATGGAGAATAAGCCAGCTGACGGGTTACAGAAACGATGGTTCATTGAAGGCCTTCACCCGAAGCTGCGGAAGAAGATGAAGATCGTGCCACCATCGACATACATTGAAGCTTACAACCAAGCAATGAACCTCGAAAGTGACCAGAAGACAAAGAAGAAGAAGAAGACCAACTCGTCCGATTTAGATGACGATGCATCCTCAGGAAATGATAGCAGCGATGACGAAGGAAGCAACACGACGGTTCGTGCCCTTTAGAAAGACATGATTCGGATGATGAAGGAATTCAAGAACATGAACAAGGAAACTAAGGGCAATGAACTATGGTGCACGGAGTGCAAGAAGGAAGGCCATACGAAGGGATCCTGCCCAAAAGAGCAATTTTGCAAGATCTGCCAGATTATGGGACACTCAGTAAAGGAATGCCCTTTCAATTTGAAAACAAGAACACCGCAGCAAGTGTTCCTGACACAGGAGGCCTCTCCGTCCGGAGGGAACGGGAACACCAGTACGGAAGGTGCCACATCGGGTGGATACAGAAACAATCGGCACGGTCAAAATAACAACAATACCAGCAACAACAATAATGGCGGAAGGAGTCGAATTCAGTATGATGCGAATGGTCGGCCGATAGTTCAATGCCGCGCATGCAATCTGTGGGGTCACTTCGCCCGAGAGTGTACAACAGCGAACACACCGAAGTTGTTATGCAGATGGTGTGGACCTGGTGATCATGAAGATGCTAGGTGTCCGAAGTCGGGAGTCAACTTGATCGCTGTCGGGACGAACGAAGAAGAGGTTTTGGCCATCACACGGAAGCAAGCAAAAGTGTACCCCGACCCGGCAGAAGAAAAGAAGAGACTGGAAGAAGCACGGGTAGAGATCCAGAAAGCAACACAGGCAGAAACGACACACCTGAAGGACACGCCGAGTACTTCCGTACGAGACTGCGCAGAACAGAACATTGTCCGGCAAATTTTGCAAGCCGAGATACCTGTCAGGATAAGTGATCTGTTGCTCACTATGCCTCAGCTCCGATCGGCACTCACAAACATTGTTCCTGCTGCTCAACTACCAGGAGAACATGGAAGGAAGCAAGAAAGTGGAGCAAGTACAGTGCACAAAAAGAAGGAAAGTGGCGCAAGTGTAGAAGATCCGATGTTGTTAGCCCTCTCATCCGGACGCCATCCAGCAGTTGTCGAAATGGGAATTCTCGGGACTGTATTGACGGAAACAATTGTGGACGGAGGGTCCGGTGTCAATGTGTTGCCTGAAGACACTTGGGAAAAGTTGGGATAGCCGACATTATGGCCGCCTACATTCCAGCTGCTAACGGCCGATCAACATAGAATCAAGCCATTGGGAGTCCTGACAGCACAACCAGTGATGATTGGAACACAACCGTTCCTGTTGGACTTTGTCGTGATCCCACTGAAGCGGAGAGGATATGATGCCATTCTGGGCCGGGGGTGGTTGATACAAGCCAAGGCAAAGCACGATTGGAAGAAAAATACTTTATCACTCGAAAGCAAAGGCCGAAAATATGTCATCGATCTACACACTCAGATGGTTGGAGAAGAAGCTCTATCGTCAGATTCCGAAGGAGAAGATGATGAGAGGAGGCAGAGTATGGAACCCAATCAGGAGGGAGTCCTACGATTGGAAGGAGATGACGATCTGGATTCAGTAAATGGTCTTTACCACTGGCAGATAGAGGATTATGAGCTCTTTCCAAGTTGTAATATGCTAAGGATCGACGAAGGTAAGAAAGAAGGAAATGAATGTCCGAAGGAACACAGAGAAGCCGACGGAGGAAATGAATGTCCGAAGGAACACAGAGAAGCCGACGAAGGAAATGAATGTTTGAAGGAACATGGAGAAGCCGAAGGAAGAAATGAATGTTCGAAGCAACATAGAGAAGCCGAAGAAAGGAACACGGGTATGACTGAAGCTGAAGAACAGAACATACAGTACGAACCCAAGAGAAGGAAAGATTCTATTGTACGACTGCGCCGGAAGAAAGTATTACGTCGAACCACAAATATAGCAGAAAGGTACTGGCAGTCAGGAAGACACACGATACCGTCTGCACAGGCAACAAAGAGGAAGGGCTCAATAAAAGTTGTAGCAGTACAGAGTGAAAGTGTTATTGACGGACAGAAGGGGCAGTTAACGGAGTCCATGGTACGGGGCTTCGGGAACAAACTGGGCGATATGGAGATGACATAGAACAGGCGTAGCAGGTTTCCACTCGGACAGTGGGTGTTGTACGACGATCAGAATGAGATCAAACCAGGCAAGTTCAAAATTAAATGGGTTGGGCCATACCAGATGCGGGAAGTAAGCAATAACGGAGCAATAAAACAGTGGATGCTAGACCGAAAGGAAGTATTCGATGTAGTGAAGAGGTTGAAGTTGAATGTCTGCAATGAAAGAAGTAATGCACCCCCGTGGACGAATAACTGAGAGAAGACTGTAAGTACTGTATATATGTAAATATTGTAGATAATTGTTCCAGAAGTGAGATTTAAAAAAAAGAAAAAAGAAAAAAAAAGAGCACCGTACGGTTTCGAGGAAGTACCATACGGATTTTGGAAAGTACCATACGACACTGTACGGTTCCATATTTGTAGGAGACAACATCGTACGGATTTAACTTATTCACCATACGGTTTTGGAGGAAGTGTATGGATTTTCCAGCTCAATGTACGGATTTTAAAATGATGATGCAGTGTACGAAATTTATTGGTTCACCGTACGGATTTTTATAAGAAAGCAATGCATGGTTTTTAAGTTGCAGATACCGTACGGTTTTTAGCAGCAAAGTTACCGTATGGATTTTAAAGCCAGTTCTTGTACGGTTAATTTCACGGCTGCCGTACGGATTGTGGAGACAGCGTACGGATTTCGTGCTTGCTGTACGGTTTTTTTAAAGACAACGTACGGATTTTAAAGACAATGTATGGGTTCCATCTTCAAGTTGGTGTACGATTTTGCCATGGTACGGATTTTTCTTGCACTGTACGGTTTTTAAAAGTCACACTGGAACCACCGTACGGATTTTAATAGCCTCAGAAGGGTGACGTACGGAATTTGATAGCCTCAGAAGATTAACGTATAGTTTCTGGAGTCAAAATTTGTTTATTTTCATTGTACGGATTTTTCAAGACGGTGGGATATTGCAAAAGGATTTTTTTTTAAGTAGATTGGAATCCAGATTGTGTCAAGTTGGAAGTCGTACGGATTTCATCCCAGCAGGATGGCAGGAGGTTTTCTAAAAAAAAAAAAAGACGACGACAGAATCAAGTTGTTCAAAATGAGTGTCAGATGATGCCAAAGGGAAGGGGACGCATCCATGGTTGCCAGAAAGAGTATAGAATCGGCAGAAAATAACCCTAAACCCCTGGACCCCCAGTCGTTGCGGATATCAGTCGTGGGAGTCTGACCAGTTGAGAAGAATTGAAGTTTCTGTAGGCATGGACTTTCTGTGTACCAGAGGCAGTGGGAGCAGGTGTTGGCCATGAGGCTGTCTTGGTGGATGCGTAGAGAGCTCGGGAGGAGCTGATCATCCAGTTGGAGGCAGTGCAGCGACACTTGGCTCAAGATACCGAGGAGTTGGAAGCAGAGAAAGCAGCATAGGTGGCTATCAAGGTCAGCTTGAGGAGTCAGTATTGTGTTAGCAAAGGCTATAGATGCAACGGGATGAATGTGAAAGTGATGTGGCAAATCAATATTGTTGTTTGAGTTTTGTTTTGTAGTCGTCAGGAGACGACTTTTCTTTTTGGGGGGGGATGATGTCGTCGGTAGAAATTGTGTATCAGCCGACGGGTCCCTTCGGTAGAAATTGTGCATCGGCCGACGGGTCCCTTCGGTAGAAGTATTGGTATGTAGCCGACGAGTAAAACAGTTTGTAACGGGTATAATGTACTTGGCCGACGGATAGCTTCGGGAAGGTTCGTCGGAAAGTATTTATAACCCCTTCAGGAAGCATTGTAATCATGGTTATCATATATCATATGAGAAAAGCATAATGTACTGTTGGCATATGCGAATAATAATAGAAGTTCTGCTATTTGCTGTTCGGTGTTCGTACCGATTTCCTGTGTGCGTTGCTTAATTAATCCATACGGTAAACAGTTATAGGCATGTACAGTATGCCAATATGGTAATTTATTTTGGTGGAGATTCGTTATGTTTGGATATGTCTGTACAAAACAATATTAAAATCATGTATATATCCTAAACAAATAATTAAATTTGAAATACTACATAGCATAAATATACTGAAAAGAATGACCATGAGTATTATAAATTCAAAACCAAATTCTAATTCTGTTGAAATAAGTAGTGTCGGTAGTATGAAACTTCACATAATTCACCATATTGTCTCAAGTGATGCTTCACATCACTTGAGATGCTAAATAATATGCATTAAATTAAAATAATAAACCAAAACTACAATTAATAATATTTCAAGGAGTATATGATGAAAAGGAGACAATCTCAGTATGTGATCGGCTAAACTTAAAGTAACTATCCTCTAGCAAAAAGATAATGGACAAGTAGTTACCAACGAAAGGTTGCAATTAAGATATGAACAGACTTCACACTTGTTCATATGGGTATGTATAGATGAATCAAATTGTTTTCAAAGATCACTGAGGAGTGCAAATATAGGGCTATCATCTGCAATCATTTACAGATGTGCAAGCATACAAAGGAGATAATTGTTTTTTCATAAGAGTTCTATATCCCAGTCATCGCACATATGTGTCAAAGGTGATCGTTGCCGAATAAGGATTTCTATAGTCAAGTCATCCGATTTATATATTAAGAGATCATTGACATATATCAGAGGATTCGTGTGTATATATATATTCAGAAGATCATTGCTGTCCAACTATATTGCAGAGGATAATTCGGGTATATATCTCTTATTGTCACTGCAATGTAAACATTGCTGTAGATGGTAACATACTCAGATTGAGATCAGCCTTGCAAGAACTTTCATATATTCCAGTGAAAGTGTTTACCAATTGCAGGAATTAACAATCAATATATATTACAGACAATATAAGTACCGTATTGCAGGAATTCACATATTTTGGTATTTGTTTAACAGTCAAAGATCTACTCATATATATATTGCAAATAATGATCTTGGCAAAATTGTAACTAGACTTTTGTTTACCGTACAGGTAAATGAAATGAACGCATACAGACAATGAACACGAACAGCAGAATTATATTCGCAATAGTAGATGAATGATTTACAATGATCCTGGACGGGATATAAATACTACCGCTGAACCTTCCCAAAGGAATCCGTTGGCCACAATTATTCTATCCGTTACAAACTATTTACCGCTGGACCGTCGGCTACAGAATACAGAAACACCGCCGGACCGTCGGCTACAGAAACACCGTCGGACTGTCGGCTACAGAAACATCGCCGGACCGTCGGCTACAGGACACCGCCGGACCGTCGGCTACAGAATACAAAATAACGCCGGAACCATCCAGTCGGCTAACACCATCCCCCCCAAAAAGAAAAGTCGTCTCCTGACGACTGACAAAATATCTGAGACAAATTAACAAACAAATTACATTAACAGAGTGACTACAACAAGAGAAATCTGCTTCTGTCACATCACTTCCACATTCATCCCGTTACATCTGTAGCCTCTGCTAACACAATACTATCTCCTCAAGCTGACCTTGATAGCCACCTGTGCTGCTTTCTCTGTTTTCAATTCCTCGGCACCCTGAGCCAAGTGTCGCTGCACTACCTCCAACTGGATGATCAGCTCCTCCCGAGCTCTCTACACATCCACCAAGACAGCCTCACAACCAACACTTGCTCCCACTGCCTCTGGTACACAGAAAGTCCATGCCTGCAGTAACTTCAACTCTTCTCAACTGGTCAGACTCCCACGACTGATATCCGCCACGACTGGGGGTCCAGGGGGCAACGCCCCCGGCGGGGTCGAGGGGCAGCGCCCCTCGCCGCCAAGACCAAATTAACACTTTGCAACCCACACAGGAATGCACGGATCACACCATTTCTGTCATTCTCTGCCGATTCTGCACTTTTTCTGGCAACCACGGATGCGTCCCCTTCCCTTTGGCATCATTTGTCACTCATTCTGAACAACTTGATTTTGTCGACGCTTTTTTTTTTTTTTTTTTAGTACTGAACCTCTGACTGGTGCCCGTGTCCTACTCCACGGCCTTTCTGTCCTCACCTGCGACCTTCCTGGCGTCGCTCGCGGCCTTCCTGTTTTCCCTGCAGATTCCTGTGTCACCCGCGGTCTTCATGTTCTCCTTGCGGCTTTTTGTTCTCCCCGCGGCCTGTTCTTTTCCTACCCGCGGGCTTTGTTTCCTTACCCGCGGACTATTCTTTCACTGGCGGTTAACGGCGAGGATTTTATAAAATATAATGCCCGCGGGGGCTCTCTCTTCTTTTTTTCTGTCAGAGGAACTTATTCTGTCAGTCCTCCTCCTTTCTCTGCCGGAGTAAAGTTATCCCATGGGGCTTTACCCTCCGCGGGAGTCTCTTGCCCGCGGACCCGCGGGACTTTCAGTCCGCGGGCCTTCCTGCCCGCGGGACTTCCCGCCCGCGGGACTTCCCGGCCTCTACCTTTTTTTTTTTTTTCAAATTTATTTATTTGTTCCTAAAAGAAATCAAATAACAAAGGTACCTCCGTTTTGTCTCTCGGCGTCGCCATTCTGCAACGACGATGGAGTCAGCTGGCCATCTTGTGACAGCGACGGAGTCTTCCCGGCCCCAAATATTTTAAATTTGGATCTGTTGACTGCCGAAGGTACTTTCTGCCTGTCCAAAGTTGATAATCTGATCGCTCCATTGTCGCTGACCTTCCGAATCTGATATGGTCCAACCCATCTGCCCCTAAACTTTTCCACTTTGATTTCATTCTGACCGTCGTACACCTTACGTTTGTTCTGTGCCACCCCCGTCGCCCACTGTGCTTGTGGTCGTCGCGCAACTAGATTATTTCTTTGCTGTCGGTGCCCTTCCACTAATCTTACGCTGCGGTGTAACCTTTTCTTTCCGCGCGGTCCATTCACCATGTACCGGACAGTGGAATTTTTCGTTTTTCTGTGTTCAGACTGTATGTTCTTCCCCTCAGCTTTAGCCATGGCAACTTTTCCTTCTTCCACTTCCCTGCATTCATTTTCTTCCTTTTTCTCATGTTCGTCGACCCTTAGCATATTGCAACTCGGAAAGAGTTCGTAGTCTTCTATCTGCCAGTGGTAAAGGCCATTAACCGAGTCCAGGTCGTCGTCATTCGATCCTCCGTCAAGTCTCAATACTCCTCCTTCATCCGGTTCCATTCTCCTTTTTCCTTCGTCATCACTTTCGCCTTCACTGTCAGAATCTGACAATGCTGCCTCCTCGCCAAGCATTTGCGTATGCAGGTCAATTATGAATCTTTTGCCTCCGCGCTCCATTGATAGGGTATTGCGTTTCCAATCATGTTGTACTTTTGCTTGCACCAACCAATCCCGTCCTAGAATAGCATCATAGCCTTTTCTTTTTAATGGAACGACCACAAAATCCAATAAAAATGGTTGCGTACCAATTGTTACCGGTTGCGCTTTCAGAATTCCCAACGGTTTGGTTCCATGTTGGTCTGCCGTGAGCAACTGAAATGCAGGTGGCCACAGCGTCGGCTTTCCCAACTTCTTCCAAGTATCCTCCGGTAAGACATTCACGCCGGACCCTCCGTCAACAATTGTCTCTGTCAAAACATTTCCCAAAATCCCCATCTCGACGACCGCTGGATGCCGTCCGGAGGTGAGTGCCAGCAGAATTGGGTCTGTTGCCGTCACTTCCCTACTGTCCCTTCCTGTGTCCCCCGTTGCTTTTGAAAACGATGTATGATTCAAAATGGCCGTCTGTAACTGGGGCATTGTGAGAAGGTCACTTATCTTGATCGGTATCTCCGTTTGTAGGATCTGTCGTATAATGTTTTGTTCTGCAAAGTTCCTTGCCAAGGTGCCGGTAATATCCTTCAACTGAGATGTCCCCGCCGACGATGCCTTTGCAATTTTCGCCTGCGCTTCCCCCACTTTTCTCTTTTCCTCTGTTTGCCTCCGTGTAATTGCCAGAACCTCCTCTATATCCGTGCCAACAGTGATCAAGTTTACTCTAGCCTTTGGACACTTGGAATCTTTGTGATCGCCGGGTCCGCACCATCTGCATAATAATTTCGTGTGTTTGCCGCTGTACAATCCCGTGTAAAATGACCCCACAAATTACATGCTTGGCATTGAACGATCGGCCGTCCGTTTGCATCATACTGGGTTCGACTTCGGCTTCCATTATTGTTATTGGTTGCATTGTTGTTATTTTGCCCTCTGCTATTATTCCTGTATCCTCCAGATGTAGCACCGGTGGTATTCGTGTTTCCGCTACTACCCGACGGAGAAGCCTCCTGTGTGAGAAACACCTGCGGAGGTCCTCTTGTCTTCATGTTAAAGGGGCACTCCTTTGTCGAATGGCCCATGATCTGACAAATGTCACAGAATTGGTTCTTTGGACACGATCCTTTAGTATGCCCGTCTGTCTTACACTCTGTGCACCACAGCTCACTGCCTTTTGGCTCCTACTGCATGTTTTTAAATTCCTTCATCATGCGAACCATATCCTTCTGTAGGGCACGAACCTTCTTGCTGCTGCCTTCGTTGTCGCTACTATCATCTCCGACAGGCTTGTCGTCATCAGAATTAGAGGAGCTAGTTTTCTTCTTCTTTGTCTTCTGCTCACTTTCAAGGTCCAGTGCTCTGTTATACGCGTCCACATATGATGATGGTGGCACAATTTTCATTTTCCTCCGCAACTTCGAGCGTAGGCCGTCTTCGAACCATCTTTTCTGCAATCCGTCTGCTGGCTTGCTTTCCATTTTGTTTACTAAGTCTTTTAATCTCCTGGCATAGACGCAGACAGTTTCGTGCTTCCCCGCTTGGTATTGAAAATTTTCGCTACGATTTCATTATCATCCCGCAAAAGTTTAAATTCTGCCAAGAACTCCTTTTTAATGTTATCCCATGTATCCAGCTTCTGCGGATCCATATCCGAAAACCAATCAATCGCGACACCCCGTAGGGTTGCCGGAAATTGCCTGACCCATTCGTTGGCATCTGTGATTCCATTTGCCTGCCATATCGTCTCACATGTCTTACAATGTCGGAGGGGGTCGGCTATACCATCGCCTTCAAATTTCGGTAATTTTTCTTTGGGTCCCGCCATAACTCTGGAGGTCTGCACTCCTACAGTGGTCGGCACTCCCACACCGGCAGTCTGGAATCCCACACCGGCGGTCTGCACTCCCACACCAGCAGTCGGCACTCCCACACCGGCAGTCTGCACTCCCACACCGGAGGTGTCGACAGCTGCAACCCTTGGTGAAGACGGAGGATCCTCCGAAATTGTTTCCCGCGGAAGTCTATCCTGGACGAAGAGGTCACTCCACGCTCATGCTCTGTCGGCACTGCGAGCCGTGCGAGTTGATGCTCTCCCGTCTAAATTTTCTTCCCTCGGCGAACACAAATTCAAGAACTCCTCCCGTGCTTCTTCCACCAATTCCACCCGCTGTCGAGTCTCCTCCAATAATTCCTTCGCACTTCGGTTTCCGTTGGTAATCTTCTGGAATCTCCGTCGGCGTTCGGCTTGCTGTGCGAGAATTAAATTCTCTTGCGCAATACGGATTCCATCTTTTCCCTTCACCTTATTTCGATTCTTGTTAAGCTGATTTGGCATTAATCTTCATTCCTCCCGCCTTCCAGATTCATAAGGCAACGGCGCCAAATGTTTACCGTAGAGGTAAAGAAGTCAAAACATACAGACAATAATAGCAGAATAGCAGAATTATATTCGCAATAGTAGATGAATGATTTACATTGATCCCGGACGGGATATAAATACTACTGTCAAACCTTCCCGAAGGAATCCGTCGGCCACAATTATTCTATCCGTTACAAACTATTTACCGCTGGACCGTCGGCTACAGAATACAGAAACACCGCCGGACCGTCGGCTACAGAAACACCGCCGGACCGTCGGCTACAGAAACATCGCCGGACCGTCGGCTACAGAATACAAAATAACGCCGGAACCATCCAGTCGGCTAACAACTTTGAACATTCTGATTATTATATTCAGAAATTATTTTTCTGTTTTCATCTTCAAGATTGAAGTTTCCTCAGCATACCTACTGCGTTTATTATTGTTGAATTGACTTGTTATTAATCTGATACAGAAACAACATGCTATCAGAGCCAGTTTAAATGATCGCGATTTCCCAGGCAGCAAAGTTCTTCAATTCTCAAGGTACAATATTAAGCCTCGAAATTGGTGAATGGTCTCAAGGTCGAAGACAGACTAGAAGGTATTACGGAGGTAATTGGTAAATACTTGCTTATTATTAATAGAGACTAGACAGTCAATTTATACAAAAGAATGAGACAATGTTTCCTTAGGAAACGATCATAAAGAATAGAAACATTCTATTCTAGAGAAAGCAAAAACCGAAAGCAAACTAAAGCTAATTAGATATTTACAATAGATAACCATTAACTAATAATAGACAACTTATCTATTATTGTAATACCCTCCCTTAATGGTTAATCTATCTAGAACACCAAGCTGGCCTTTGAATTTGACAAACTTGTCAGGACCAAGAGGCTTGGTGACAATGTCTGCAGTTTGATCTGTGGTAGGAACATACTGCGAATCTATAGTTCTGTCTTCAACAAGTTGTCGTATGTAATGACAGTGAACACCCACATGCTTGGTTTGTTCATGGAAGACTGGATTTCATGCTAACTTGATAACGCCTTCGTTATCAACAAACAGAGTAGTCGATCCTGTCGGTGACATCTGCATATCCCCAAGCATTTGACGAAGCCAAATAGCTTCACATCCTACCTTAACAGTCCCTCTGTATTTGGCCTTTGTAGAAGAGAAAGAAACTGCCTGTTGCATCTTACTAGTCCATGTGACTGCATTGAATCCCAAACTAAACACATATCCAGATGTTGACTTTTTATCATCAACAGAGCCTGCCCAATCTGAGTTTGTGAACCCACTAAGTTTAGGATTAGAACTTCGAGAGTACAGAAGTCCATAATCTGAAGTGCCCTTCACATAACGAAGCACACGCTTTGCTGCCATCCAATGATCAGCCTTAGGAGCTATCATAAAGCGTGAAATATAGCTGACTGCAAAGCTGATATCAGGCCCAGTAGCAGAGAGGTAGATGAGGCTGCCTACTAGTTGCTTCTATGAAGTATCATCAATGAAAGGGGAATCAGACTTTGCTGATAACTTGAGACCTTTCTCCATAGGTGTAGATGCAGGTTTGCAATCCTGCATACGAAATTTGTCTAATAGGGCCTTGGCATATTTGGATTGAGAGATGAATATACCAGAAGACTGTTGCCAAACTTCAACACCTAGGCAGTAATGCATGAGCCCAAGGTCAGTCATATCAAAAGACTGGCATAAATTCTGTTTGATTCCTCGAATCAAAGATGCCAAACTGCTAGTGATGATCAGATCATCCACATAAATAACCAGAGGGATGATGTCACTGTTAGTAGTCTTGATGTATAGATTTGAGTCTAAAGAACTCCTCTTGAAGTCTTGATCATTGAGGTACTTATGAATTTTTATGTACTATGCTCGAGGGGCCTGGTTCAAGCCATGGAGAGCTTTTACCAATCCGAGAACCTGATGGTCTTTACCAGCAACCTTGAAACCAGGAGGCTGCGTCATGTAGATCTCTTCATGGAGATCACCATTCAAGAAAGCACTCTTGACGTCCATCTGATGGACCTTCAAGCAAACTATGCTACCATGGCTAGGACTAATTTGATGGTGCTCATCTTTGCAGTAGGAGCAAAGGTCTCCTCATAATCAATGCATTGACGCTGAGAAAAACCCTTCGCCACTAAACGAGCTTTATACTTATCCAAAGTACCATCTAATTTGTATTTGATTTTGTAGACCCATTTGCAACCAATGGGTTTTTTCCTTGGTGGAAGATCAGAAAGGACCAAGGTGTTGTTCTTCAGCAGGCTCTGGTGTTTAGATGTCATGGCCTGTTCCCATTGTGGAATTCCTTTAGCCTTGGAATATGTTTGAAGTTCAAACACACTGTGAATGTTGGCAATGAGAGCAAAGTTAACATAATCTGTAGTTTTGCTCTTTTTTCGAGCAGTTCTCACATCAATGAGCTCATCATCACGAAGATCGACAAGTGTCTTAGCCTTAGGCCGCATAGGAGAATGACCAACATTAGTACTAGGAGATGCTTGATCAACAGGATCCTCATCAGAAGAATTTGGATCAAACTTAGGTCAAGCATCTACAAAGCGAGGTGATCCTGTAGGAGAAGCCGGAGGTGTTTGTACAGGTATCACCAGAGGTGTTTGTACAGGTATCACTAGAATAACTAGAGCTACAAGAGCTACTGGAGCCCTCCCATTAGGTGGACCTAATGGAAGCCGAACTCCCAAATCATGAACCATGATAGGCTGGTTTGCTGGATCAGGAACAGGAGAAACTGGCATGAATGGTCCTCGCTGCTCGTCAAAGACTACATCTCAACTGTAGATGAGACGAGATGTCTCAACATCGATCAAGTGGTAGGCTTTGTGAAGATTGCTATATCCAACAAGCATGAGTTTCTGACTCTTGGCATCCAACTTGGTGCGTGATGCATTAGGGATCCAAACAAAAGCAAGGGAGCCAAAAACCTTCAAGTGACTGATTTTGGGTTTGCAACCTAAGCAGGCCTCTTCCAGAGTTTTACCTTTGACCGCCACTATTGGTGACCGGTTCAACAAATAAACTGCAATGTTAACTGCTTCTGCCCAAAACTGCTTCCGAACATTTCTGTGTTCGAGCATGGATCGAGCCATCTCGATGATTGTCCTATTCCGACATTCAACTACACTATTTTGTTGTGGCGTGTGGGGTGTGGTTAACTGGCGCTTGATGCCATGTGTATCCAAAGAATTGGAGAAAACATTAGAACAAAATTCACCCCTATTGTCTGATCTAAGAGTAATAAGAGATTTCCTAGACTCTTTTTCAACTAAAGGTTTAAACTTCTGAAATACAAGAAATGCGTCTAATTTCTTTTTAAGGAAATACACCCACATTTTCCTACTAAAATCATCAACAAACAATAGGAAATACTTGGACCCAAGAACCAAAGGAGTGGCCATAGGGCTGCAGATATCGACATGTACAAGCTAAAGTACTTGAGAAGCTCGCCATGAGTCGCCACAAGTAAAAGGTGTGCGATGTTGCTTCCCAGCTTGGCATGCGTCACAAACTCCAAGCTGTTGAGTTTGAGTCTCTAGCAATCCAAGAACAAGCTCATCCTAAGCAAGTTGTGATAGATAATGCACATATAAGTGCCCATATCGCTAATGCCAAAGTGTGTTGACAGAAGACCGCCGAGCAGCCAGAGCTAAGTCCTGGGAATCAACAGAATCAGTAAATCTGAAAAAACCATGATCCTCAAGACCCATTGCAACAGTAGACTTAGTCGCTCAATCAGTGATGGTGCACTAATGTGAACTGAAGGTGACTGCCAAGTGTGGAGAATGTTGCAGCAACTAACTGACTGAGAGTAGATTTAGTTCCATCCCTAGAACGTAGTACACATCAAGGAATATGAGATTCCTCCCAACAGATTGAATCTTAATGTTGCCTTTACTAACAACTGTGTACTCTTCTCTGCCACCAAAAATAACAGAGTCTGAATAAGGCTGGTAGTCAGTAAACCAGTCTCTGCGGTGAGTGAAATGACGAGAGGCACCTGAATCAATGTACTAGGCAGACGACTTCACATGATCTGTAGGTCTTTTAGCCATGAAGGCGTAAAAGGTAGATTTCGCTTGCTTAATGTGCTTTGCACTATTCGCTTTGTGCTGCGATCTTGATTGCTTAGATTGTGTAGCTAAGCGTTTCCGACATTCAATCTTCATGTGTCCAAGCTTGTGGTAGTAGTTGCATTGAATGTGCTCCTTTCTGGAACCATCTGATGCTAGAGCAGAAGACTTCTGCTGAGATGACTACTGGAACTTGCCTTTATCCTTCTGAAAGGCTTTCGTAGCAAAGGCTTGCTTTGGGGAGGTGGAACTGGAGTTGCTACTAAACTGTTGTTTCCATCGATCGTGCTGTAGTAGCAGTGTATAGAGATCAGTGAACTTCAAATCAACACTAGAAGATGTGATGTTGAGAGTCTCGATAAAATGCTCATAGGATTTTGGTAAACTCTGAAGAGTGATAACCACAATATCCTCTTCCTCCATCTTGTGACCGATGCCAAGTAATTGATCACAGATTTCTTGAATCCGATTCAGGTGTGCTTGGAGCGAGGTGTGCTCATCCATGACAAAATAAAATAGAGTGTTTTTCAGAAAGAAGGCTCTGCTTTTGTCAGAAGTCTCATGAAGACCTTTGAGATGTGGCCAAATCTTGGCAGCTGTCTTGCCAGATGGAATCTCTAAATAATTTGAGAAGCATTACTCTCTTGGTTATTTAGATCCCATGTATCTTGATTAGGACTAGGAGAAGTCAGACACTTTGTAACACCCAGAACAAGTTGATAAGTGTTTTGATATTAAAAAATTGCGATGATCCACTGCTTCTAGGTGCCATAATTTCGACCATTGAATTTGGATTTGTGCTTGAGCAGAATGTTTGTCAGAGATGCCATGGCACATTTTTCAATGAAAAACTCTGAAACTCTGTGAAGGCATGTTCTTCGAGGCAAAAAATCGAAGACCTAGAAATTGGAGAGTGACCCAAAAGAAAGCTCCAAAAATGCAGAAGGAATATGCTGTCATTTTCTGGATCTGCTCAAGGCATGAAAATCGAGGCACCTAGAAAAAATGGACAACCTAGTTGAGCTCTCGAAAAACCCACCAAGAATCTGAAATCAAAAAATTTTCCAAACCCAAAAATTAGGGTTTCGGGCAAAACCCTATCCGGCAGCAAAATAAGCTCCAAATAATGGTGGTTTGGGCAAAAATGTTGCAGAAACTTGGTAAAAAATTAGCAGTTTTAATAGGTGACCAATGCTAGAAGATCACAATAGTATGGAGGAGAAAAAAAGCATGTTAACTCAAAAAACTGTTGCCTAGAGGTCACGCAAATAGAGGAGAAAGGGCATGAAAAACAACTTTCACCAGCAGTTCAATCACGCGACCAGGAGGAAAAATGACTGCAAAAGCCTCGCTTGACCCAGTAAACCACGATTTTCAGATACCAGTCACGAATTGCAAGGAGAAAATTGCGATTTGGAGATGATTTGCACAGACAGTTGCGATTTGTAAAACCCTAGTTGAGTTTTTAGGCTGATTCAAATTTCTCTAGGTAGAAAACCCTAGGCAGGTTTTAGAGAAATTGACGGAAATAATTTTGAAAAAATTTAAACAAATAATTTCAAGAACGAATTATAATTTTTTTCGAAAAAATTTAAGCATTAGCTCTGATACCATATTACGGAAGTAATTTAAGTATTAGTTCTGATACCATATTATGAAAGTAATTGGTAAATACTTGCTTGTTATTAATAGAGACCAGACGGTCAATTTATATAAAAGAATGAGACGATGTTTCCTTAGGAAACGATCATAAAGAATAGAAAGATTCAATTCTAGAGAAAGCAAAAAATGAAAGTAAACTAAAGCTAATTAGATATTTACAATAGATAACAATTAACTAATAATAGATGACTTATCTATTATTGTAATAGAAGGAGCCTCAAACTTCAATTATGGAAAGTAACAGTCCTCACACTTGAGGAAAACGATTTACTTCATTTTGTAGAAGAAAATCAATCTGGGCCTGATGATCAAGTAGAGAAATTAACATTTTGAAAGAATGCTCTCAAGGCCAAGAAACTGTTGATTGACTTTGTAGAAGATCACTCAGTACCAATCATTTCAAAATTATCTAATGCAAGAGATGTTCGAATCTTTGGAAAGCATATATGAAACTAATAACACAAGTCAAGCTCTTGCATTAATGCAGCAATTACACCAAGTGAAAATGACAAAAGAAGAATCTCTAATGTTCTTTATGAAGTTATCAAAGTTAAGAGACCAACTGAGTACTATCGGAGGTCAAGTCTTAAGCAAAGATCTTGTTATGCTAGCTTTTAATGGACTGCCACATTCTTGGGAACCATTTATCAAGGAATTAGTGCAAGATACAAACTACCTAAGTTTGATTGCCTTAGAACCGATTGTATTCAAGAAGAACCCAGATTGGCTGCAAGAGGATTAATCAAGAACACACCAAATGAAGCTCATGCTCTTACAGCATAGTCCACCAAAAGGAAAGGGAGCAAACGGAAGAGAGGAGGGTTAAAAAGAAAAGGAGAACAAATTACAAGTGCGGTCCTTGATTCCAAGAAGGGAAAGAGATCTCTCTCCCACATTCAATGTTTCAGATGCGACAAATTTGATAACTTTGCAAAGGATTGCTATGCAAAACCTAAACCAAAAGGTGCAAATATTAACGAAGTCACAACTCAAAAGGATGAAGCAGACATCTCCAATGGATTTTTATTCAGCCTTATCAAGCAATGTTCCCTTAGATAGTGAATCTTGGTTGATTGATAGTGAAGTCTCTGGACACATCACAAGTTATCAAGATCAACTATCAGGTCTAATGGAGAAAGATTCTAGTCTTCAAGTAATCATTGGAGATGATGCACACTATTCAATGAAAGGGTTTGATACTACATCACTCAATCTTGAATCAGGGATTTCTCTTCATTTCAGTAATATTTTATTTGTATCAGGAATCTAAAGGAATCTTTCGTCCATTTCAGCCTGAGAAGATGATGGTTATCAAGTGACATTTTTTGGAAGGGAAAGTTCTAGCATGGCCAAAGAAGTCCAGCACTAAGACCGCATGTGTGATAGGATATCAACATGAAAGTTTATACAAACTATCCATTAAATTAGCTCAAGCTCTCCTTCATAATAGAACAAACTCCAGCGAATTATGGCATAGAAGACTTGGTCACTTGCATTACAATGCCCTTCCCTATTTAGACAAGATAGTGAAAGGCATACCTAAACTAGGCCATGTTTATGTTGGTACTTGTAAAGGTTGTGCCTTGGGAAAAAAACACTAAGGGCCTGTTTGGTAGCAGGAATTGGAAAATCCAAATACCCAATTTCTAGAATTTGTTGTTTGTTTGAAAAAATTTAAAGCAGAACTGGAATTCGCATATTCAATTTTTTTTCCCAAAATGAGCATACCAGTCTTCACTCTCAAAAGGTGAAATTGGAAAACCAATTCCAATTCCACCTTTATCTAAACCCAATTTGATGCCTTGGCGGGTCTGGGCTAAAACATTTTTGTAAATCTCGTTTGCGGGTTGAAGTTGACTGATCTCTGTGGGTCAATGACTTTGGATTGGATCATTGTCGCTACGCTTTTCTGCAGATCTAAGGCACTGATTAGATATTTCTGCATATATGTTTGTATTTTGCTGGTTTACGATCAACCTAAAGACCAAACTCTGAAATGCTAGGGAGCAAATAAAGCTTATTTATTTAAAAATCAGAACGCTAATTAAAGATACCTTGAGTAAAAGTTGGAAATTTAAATAAAGAAAAGAAAAGGTGAAATGTTGTGCTCTGCAGATCTGATCGAAAAGCAATGTGATCTCTTGTAGGGATGTTTGTTTGCTGGCACAACCAAAAAAATCTAAGCTTCTATCGGGTGTCGTTGCCGTCAGAAGAATGAATACGATGTTGCATTGAATGAGATGCTCATAGTTACTAAACTATTGTAGAGCCACCATTTTTCCATTGTTGGCAGGTTTTGCCATTATTTAATATGTGGACGCTGATAAACTATTTCTTGCTTGCATTTCTGCACTCTGCTGTTGGACTGGAGAATTTGGAGATCAGATCTGTGTAAGATTAAAAAAATTTGCTAGTAACATAAACCATAAATTTGAAGATTATATAATATATTTTACATCGTATTTTGATCACATTCGTAGGTTTTGCCATTGTTTGCAGAATGTAGAATGTAGAATGTAGAATGTAAAACTTATTCCAATTTCAATTCTTGCTACCAAAAGCAGAAAATGCATCTTCCTACCCATCTTTCAGGTCAACCAAATAGGTCCAAGTCATATTCCGAAATTTTTTAATGGATTTGCAAATTCTGGAAATGAGCTAATTCCAGAGTTGCAGAATTCAGCATTTTGCAATTCTTGCAACCAAACGGACCCTAAGAGTCCATTTGGTGCTAGTGAAAGTAGATCTAAAAATGTATAAGAGCTTGTACATTTTGATTTATGCAGACCAATGTCAATGTCGTCCCTAAGTGGATTTTGTATTATATAACTCTAAGTTGCCGGTTCAGGTTCGGTTCCAAGTTCGAAGTTTGAGAACTGGTTCACAAGTTCGTCAAAATTTTGGAAAGGGGTTTGGGTTTGTTAGTACAAAAACATATATATATATATATGAAGCATGAGTTAAAATTAGAATGTAGCGTAGTAGCATAAACACATTTAAACAACAAAAACTTTAAAACACCATAAACAGTTAAATTTGTAATCATAGTGATCATACCATCATATAGTAACATAGTTCAATCAACTTCAACATCAAAGATTCAAAACATTTAAAATATCAAGTTCAAGTATCATTGTTTCATGTTTATTGTTTAACTAATATAATGAAAATCTATTAATATTCTCAGTTCTAAGTTCTTCATATTCATCATCTTCTTCATATTCATCATCTTCTTCTTCTTCATATTCATCTTCTTCTTCTCCGGTATTACATCCGCTAAGGCCAATGGGATCAGCAATAGAAGCAACAATGGTATTTACACCAAAGTCATCAAAATCATCAATTGGAAGCTGAGCAGTGGAAGCATCCAAGTCCGCAATCTCTGCACTTACATCCCACTTCTTTGTCTCCCCTTCTTTGTATTCTTGACTCTGGTGCAAAAGAAGGCGCAAGTTGTTATGCACAAATACCGGGTTCTCTACTTTTTTTTGATTGCAATCCATTACGCTTCACCGAGTGGATGAAAGAATAGGTGCTCCAATTTCTTTCTGATGCAGAAGAACTAGCAACCTATGAAGACAACATAGGGTAAGCAATCAGCAAAAGAATTAATTCAATCTTACAAAAAATTTAAAGTCACTTTCTAGTCATGATTCTTTTGAAGATAAAGTGAGCTAATTTTTTAAAAATAAAACTTACTTGTGATATAACTTTGATTGCAAGGGGCTGAAATGTTTGAAATTTCTGGCCATGGAGGTATGACCAACCATGAGCATCCTTCTTGAACCAATGATGAAGAGTGTTGTTACTTAGACCTCTAGCATTGACAAACTCTATGAACTCATCCATGATTACATCTCTTATATCATTATCAGTAAATATTCTTCTAAATGTTGCCTAGTACTCGTCAGACACTTCCATATCTCTATATGGTGGTAACCTTCCTGGTAGACTACAATATTGTGAGCTATAGTATTTGGGGGTCAAGGCATAGGCAAGCAACTGTAATGAAGTGGTCATGTTGTTCTATTTATCAAAAATATTTTTTTTGCGGATCTTGCTTCTTGTTTATAACTTGCTTCATCTTCTCAAGAATTGAGACTATGCCATCATAGATCTCTCCAAGGCAAGGCCTATCCATGTCAGTGTACCTAAGCATGCTCATAATGGGCTTGGTGATCCTAAGAAGATATTCCACACGTTCCCACCATGACTCAATGAATAGCCTCTCCTTTATTTTGTTTGCCCTTTCAGTGTTCTTTTGCTTCCATACACCCCAATTGTGGCTGATTACCATATCTTGAAGTGCATCTATCACTTGCACAAGTCGTCTTTAGACAATTATATGTGATGCAAAATGGGTCTTAGCAACCTGTGACATAAATTAGAGCAAAAAACAACTATTATATGCATATTTTAGAAAAGTATATACATTGCACAAGTAAAATATGAAAAAAAAAAAATTGTCAGATATTAAAAATTAAATTACTAACTTGAGTTCAAGTTCATTTACCTTCAATAGCTCCAATTTTGAGTGATTTCTAAAAAGAGATTGAGTTATGTGGTGGTTTGTGACAAACATTTAGATGCCCTCAGCCTCTTCATACACTGTTTTGATCGACTCAATTTGGTTCCCTATCTTTTGTAGCATAAGATTGAGTGAATGGACTGCACAAAGTGTCCAAAAGTATGTTGATATTGCGATTCAACCAATAAACCAGCTGCTCTACAATTCTTTGCATTGTCCATTATGACTTGGAAAACGTTTCTTGTACCCACTTGTTCAATGGCCTCAATTATGATATAAACAATAAACGGCCCATCTTTTACTTTGCCCTCACAATCGACCGCTTTTAGAAACATTGCCCCTTTAGGAGACACTGCAAGGACATTGATCAAGGGACAGTTCCTGGAATCCTTCCACCCATCTGAAACAATTGTCACCCCTGTCTCAACACATGAGTCCCTTATGGGCTTAATTGATCTTCAATCCGTTGGACCTCTTGATCCAACAAGGTGGTGTACACTTTCTTATACTTGGGGCCACAATACCCTTTTGGAGCTTCATTGGCACCCATCAACATGTCCTTCCAAAATTTAGAGCGGACAACATTAAAGGACAATCCATTTGCATACAGGCATCTTTACACCTTAATCTCAGCAATTTCTTGGCTCTTATTTTGAAAAGTAGTTTCTAGTGGCCCCTTTCTTTTGTGTATAAGGGGGACAGATTCAGTGTCAGTGTCTGCTGTTTATGAAAGAAGGGGTGGTCTTGTGCTATAACATCTTGTGGGGGCTGCATTCCTTTTGCTCTTTTACTTTTACTTATATTGCTACTGAGTTCTGTTGCCCTGCATCCTTCTCTCTCTTTTGCTACCTCATGCCCTTCAATATATTTTAACACAGTTTCATTTGGTATAGGGGCACCTTTTTTGCTAGGGCATTTCTTGACTCCTGTTCCAGTGTAACCATATAAATGACCTACCACACAATAATAAGAACTATTTCTTTGTACACCACAACCCTGACATCTCCAAAAGAATGCACCACCTCCTGGAAGGGGTTTTATAATGTCTACATACTTCCATATAGGAGAATTAGAGTTGGGTTCCATTCTTTTTTTGGTATTGCCTATTGATGAAGAGGTAGATGCCATTCCTTTCCCTATGGCAAGAAATTAGATACATGTTCATAATTTATATGTAAGAAAATGACAAATTTTGGAAAAATGGAAAAGAACATATGAAGATTGAAAGAGAAATGGAAAAATGAAAAAACTAGAACTAAAACAATAGCAAATGGAATAAGATCTTACATTTTCCAGCCATTGCAAGCTTGCAAATGTGTATGAATGATGCATAAATACTTGAAGAACACCAATAAATCGATCTTCAAACTCCTTGCACAACCGGATGCTTGTTAAAAAAATTATGTGCTCTTCCTGAAGACAAAATAACTAATTTGGAAACATAAAATGACAATGAGGGCCACCAAAAGCAATTCATAACAACTTACAGGGTTGTGGACACCAAAAAACGTTTAATTTTTGCCCAAAAAACACTTTTCCATCCGTCCGTGGGGCCTAGTTCGTTGCGGGTTCGAAATTTTGGTGTTGATTTGCCCGTGTTCAATCTCAGTTCGAACCCGATCAAACCCGTAGTGCCAAAACAACACCTTGGTCAAACCAATTCCAAACCGGTTTGAATGTTTTTGGGTGTGGAGTGGAGGGGGAAGGTACTCGTGCAACTTAGATGTAACTTTCATAGATGACTACTCTAGGAAGACGTGGATTTATTTCGTAAAGTCCAAGGAAATCTAGTAGAAAATTATTAGCAAAAAAGATTAAAACATTAAGGTTTGATAATGGAGGAGAATACACTTCTGCCACTTTCAATTTTTGTATTGAGGTAGGAATCTTTCAAGCATTTGTATTTCAACTTTCAAGATTTTCATATACACCTCCTATAGTTGACTCCATTTAAGCCTTCGAAAGAAATATTTTGTGGTGAGAGCTGCAACGGCTGACTATGCTACTTGTTTGCCCTTCTTTTTGCCTGTGCTTGTGCTTGTGCTTGTGCCTCCTACAACACAGACACCTGAAAGCAATGTCTTGACATTTCGATTCATCTTCGTGCTGGTGGTTGAGTCTTCTTCCAATTTTTTCGTCCAGGCTCTCTTTCCTGTTGACTACATAATAGTCTCTTATTTTGTCCTTTTGTGTGCCAAAAAATGGTTAGGTTTTTCATACCTCACCAACTCCGTATAACTCCTTTAAACTGTACTGCTTCTTCCCAACAAGTCCGTACAATGATGTGCAACTTGCAATGACGTATAAGGTCCATACGATGTGTTGCTTAAGTACTCATCGCTTTCCCTAATTGCTCTTATGCGCCTATTTTCTGTGTGATCATACTGTCGTTCACAACGTTATTGAATTTTGTTGTCGCTATCCCCTACCAATTTGTGTGCAAAATGCCTTGATTTGAATGATCACGATACCATCCTCTTGTTGCTCACGTTCCTCACATGCTACTTAACCATTGTACCAAATCTTCCTACTCAATGCCTTCACTGTACAGTGCTCGCTTAATAACCTCTCTTGCTTCGTTTTGTGTGTAATCCGTATAATCGTACGACATGTGGGCTCCTGATTATGATCGTGTGTTGTATTTAATTGATGTTCGTACAGGGTCATATGTCGCTCAGCAACTTCCTCTGACGATGTGCCTAGTCGATGATATCCACACAGGGCGTACGTTGAACAACTTCTCTGAACGTTGAACAACTTCTCTGATCGTACGATGTCTTCACATTGGCAAGGTTGTTTGTTTGTGTCTATACGCTACTTGTTTATGCCCACACAGTTTCTTGTTTACGTCCGTACGGTCTTGATGCATGGTGCACATTCCTCTGACCATATGGTATCTATTCTGTTTTTGCCGTACAGTATCTTAATTCCTTTGCCTTCTCTTCCTGCAATGTGCTTATACCATTTATGCTGTTCAAGTCGTAGCTACAGGTGATTGTACATTATGTGCTTACAGGTGACCGTATGGTGGTTTTCTCTTTCTTGGCTGTGCCTTCAGTGGCTGTATGGTAGTGTTATATAGGTGGTTGCGATCTTAGATGTGCCTATGTTTGTATGACCATCATTCATCAACTGTTTTTATCATGGTCCATACGGTCAATGATGTGTTTCTCTTGAATGATGCTTCCTTCGATAATGCAGTTGTATGGTGGTGCTCATTTCCCAATTTCCCATTGTTGCATATGGTGTTGTGTCATACAGTAGGCTTTCCTTGTTTTGGCTGTATAGTCGTACGATAGTCCTACTTTTGTTTCTTCTTTTTGACAAGTTTACTTAACTCGTACAATGCTGATATAATACTGACAATTATTATTATTTATGTATTTATTTATTATTGAATATTCATATTCTATTCTAGATTGATCGTCGGAGTCCCATTATCTCCTCGGGCTTCGTTCCTTTTATGGTAGATTTTTAACTTTGAACCAATTATTGGATTGGTCACTTCCTTCCTGTCCAACATCCATAGTTTAATTGCTTAGTTATTGCCCAATTCACGAATCTTGTATGGTCCAACCCACTTTACTTTGAATTTTTTGAGTTTGATCTCATTCCATCCGTTATATTTCAATACTAATTGGCCTGGTTGAAATTTTTCAGCTACAAGTGCTTGTCGTGCCAAACCTTGCGCCTATTTTGTAAAACCTTGATGGCTCATTGTGCTTGTAATCTTTGCTCATCTAACTTGTTCAGGTTATACTACCTTATGATAATCCCTAAGGAAATAGATTATGAAATAGGACAGGAATGATGAGTGGGTTTTCTTTTCCCAGATTATCATTAATAAATTAAATTCAAAAAAATAAAAATAAATTATTATTTCTTTATTCTTTCCCTTATCCCTTACTTTTTAATTCTTTCAAATATTAAATAAACATAAATAATGTGATCATGTATTTTGTTAAAGGATAACGTAGTGTCCAGACTATTGTTAAAGAATAGTAATAATTCTTATTTTAAATTCTTTGGAAATGTATATTGTAAAACATTGAAGATGATCGACTGGTCAAAGGTCACGACTCTCCGAACAGGAAGACTCTTCCATGTAACTAGCAAGCCACTATGGGAGGAAGGGGATCGAAGAAAAAGAAGGAATCAAGCATCAAGCATTAACAAAGAGGGCGTCGAACAGAGCATGACATCACACAACAACTACATCAGAAGATTACAAATGTAAACAATCCACGTCACCCATCCTTCACGTAAGTCCTAGGTCATCGCAAGGAAGCTGTGGACAAAGTGCCGCTAGGGATATCAACCAATTGTCATCAGTTTGAAGAAACGTATAGTAGCCAGTAGGAGATATATTCAACAAATCGAATGAGGAATTGAATTTCATATAAATCATAGTTCATGGCCAAAAAGGCAGTCACCATCCACAGACTAGTAGAGAGAGTCTTACTTCCAACAGTTTCCTCAACTGTGCACAAGGATTCATAGCACTATCAACCCACTAGTGAAGAAGCTCCCAAAAAATGGGAAAGGAGCAAGTTACAGAGGTAATCGCAGTCAGAGGGAAGGAGCCAAAAATCCACTTCTAAGTTGTCATTTATTCTTCCACCATAGCAGTTACAAAACCACCAGGCAGATAAAGATAATCATTAGATTACTATATTGCAGAGAACTAGAAGGTCACCCATAAAGTTGGAATACTGTGACAACTAAATAAGTTCAAGGTTGAGATATACAGCGCTAGGAATCACATTGACATAGTAAGCTTAGAATAGCTCAAAATCCAAAGGAATAAGGATTAAGGTAGAGGTCACCTATCTCTGAAGGTTAGTATATTGAAACTTACAGACATATGCATATGATAGGATGGATAAATCCTTTAAGGTTATCCATAAGGCCTAGATTGAGAAATCTTCTAGGAAGGATGGATAAATTAGGGACGATTATCCACAGGTCTTAAAGAGGGGAAGTAGAGTGGCTGGACGATGCTTAGTGGAGAGTTATTCTAACCCAGCATAAGCTACAAGAAACTTCCCTCAGGAACTAAGTATCTGATCGCAACCTTTGTTTAAGAAGGGAAGCCAACATTATTCTCTAAAACAGAAAAATAATTTTATATTTTAATTCATAATTCCACTAGAAATACTAACATCTTTGTAGGTACAGGAGACAAAAGCGGAATATTTAGTCAGATGATTAATGGACATTACAAGCCTCTCCCTAAGATTTTTCATGTCTCCTAGTTTGTTTTCAATTGCTATTCACGAACTTAGTACCATGAACTCTACTAGTACTACAGCCTCCTACCCATACATTACTGAAATAGAGTGTCCCGTGGTAACTTTGTAAGAGGTATGGTATGCCCATAACACCAATGTCAACTTTTTTCCCCAATCGTCACCTTCAACTACAACCAAGATTTTATTTATTGATTCCGCATGCCCATTTGTTCTCGAGTAGTACAAGCTTGACAGGGAATGGTAGAATTTGAATTTTGTGGTGAGTAGTCGGATGACATGGTTGACAAAATACCCTCCATGGTCGCTTGTTAGTTGTATTGGGATTCCATACCTTGTAATGATCTGCTTGTAGATGAATCTCGCCGTGCTCAGTGCAAAGTTGTCTGGTGGGGCCCGTGCCTCTACCCATTTTGTAAGGTACTTGGTTGCTACAACAATATATTTGCATCTCCGGGCTTTGCTTACCTTTAGTGGCCCGAGAAAGTCAAGCCCCCATTGTTTGAATAGTCCATGCACATGTGAGGGGTTCAGAGGCATAAAATCCCTCTTTAGTGGCTTCTTGGCTCTCTGGCATGTATCACATGCAATGACCCACTCCCTGGCGTCGTTGTGCATGGTTGACCACCACAATCCTGTGACAAGTATCTTGCGTGTAGTTGTATCCAACCCCATATGTCCACTTGCGGGCCCTTTGTGTGCTTCTTTCAATACTTTTGGTATTTCTTCCTCTAGAACACGTCGCCGTAGAATCTAGTTGGCTCCCATCTTGTATAGCAACCCATTGATCAATTGGAACATTCAACTAGTCAATATGAGTTTCCTTCTCTCGTTTGGTGGCATTTCTCTAGGGAATTGCCTCGTTGAAAGATACTCCCCAATACTCGCGTACCAAGAGTATGGCAATCTAAAATAGTTGTGCATCCAGAAAGCCATCATTGACTCCCTCCGGAGGTTCTTTCGACTTGGTCCTAGATAGATGATCCGCACTCACGTGGCTTTTCTCATGTACCACAATTTTAATGTGAATTCCTGCAAGAGTAGTAACCATCTACTTATCCGTCCTCGAATGATTGGTTTATTTATGAGATATAACAAGGCTTGATGGTCTACATAGAACATGAATTGGGTCACCAGTAAGTAGTGTCTGAACTTCTATATGACATACACCATTCTGAGAGCCTCCTGCTTTGTCGTGCTATAATTTTTTTATGCTTTTGACAATAGTCTACTTGCAAAGTACACCAAGTGGTTCAATCCGTGATCACTTGTTGGTGCCAACGTTGCTTTGATTGCGTAGTTTGATGCATCGACATGTAGATGGAACTCCTTGTCCCTGTTTGGATAAGCCAGAATAAGTGTTGTGGCTAGTCGTGTTTTCAATCCCTAAAAAGCTTCATCTTGTTCTATCTCCCATTTGTAGGGTTCTCCTTTGCAAGTTAGCTTGTCGAGACGGTAAGATATTTTGGCAAAGTTTTTAATAAACCTCCGATAGTACCCTATGTGTCCTAGGAATGATTTTACTTCAGTCACATCTGTCGAAGATGGTATTTCTCGAATCATTCGGACCTTATTTGGATTTGTCGTCAAACCTGCCTTGCACACGATGTGCCCCAACAGTTTTCCCTAAGGTACCATAAATCTGCACTTCTTAGGGTTTAGTGCTAGTCGTGCACATCTGCATCTTTCCATACATTCCTTGAGTGCGGTTAGATGCTTGTCCTCCGCATTGAAAACTGACCAATCATCCAAGAATGCTTTGAACTTTCCTACTGACATCTTGTTAAAGATGTGTAGGATGATTCTTTGAAATGTTTTCGAGGCATTGTACAGATTGAACGACATCCTGTTGGAGGCGTACACTCCATCTTCCACAAAGGTTGTTTGAGCTTATCTTCCTCCGCGATGGATATCTGGTTGTAACCGGAAAATCCATCCATGAATGAGTATATTTCATGCCTCACAACTTCCTCTAAAATACTGTCAGTAATGATATTGGAAATGGATCCTTAATTGTTACTAGATTCAGACAGCAAAAATCTACACATATTCTTATTTGAGTGGTATCTTTTCTTAGTGATATCACAATTGGGGATACTCATTCACTTGTCTGTACCCGAAAAATAATGCTTGCATCAAGCATTTGGTTAAGCTCGTCTATGACTCGTGCGGCATAGTTTTTGTTCTTGCGGTATGGTCGCTTCCGTATGGTTATCACTCCTTGTATTAGTGGGATGTGGTGGACACACAAGTCTAGTGGTAACCCCTTCAGGTCTTGGTATGTCCATGCTAAAACATCCTTATACTCCATGAATATTTTAATTGCCGCTGCTTTCAAAATTGGATTTCAGTCGTCTCCCGCAAATATGTTTATTGGATTAGCCTCATCTCCTAAGTTCACCCTCTTCACCCTGGGTTCTTCGTATTCAATAGGCTTTCTCGTCGCTGAATGTATGTGCAGGTGTTTCATCTATCTGCGCCTCCCCTTCGTTGACTTCTTTGTATTTCGTTGGAAATTTGTTCTTTTGCTCTCCGTTACTTCCTTCTTCAACCCCTAACATGTGATAGCTCGGAAAGAGTTCGTGGTCCTTGTTAAATATGTTAGCCTTGTGAGAAATTGAAACAAAATAAATTGTGCCTATAGATCTATACATTATCAGAATATTAGATTTGCCCATTGATAGTATATCTATCATATACATATATATAATATTATATATATAATATTATATATATAATATTATATAAATATAAATATAATATTATACATATATATTTTACTAACTTAAGTCAGGCATTCTCTAATACTTTCTAATAACTCCTTATCATTACCAATTTGCATCGGGTTCCATTCATATTATTGGTTAACAGAGCTATTGGTTCATTGATGGCATATTATTGTCGGCCCCGCAGTATATTCACCCTTTGTCTATTGTCGTTACCGATATGACAGAGGTCCCTTTGTTGGGTCATGTCTTTTCCTCATAACCACTTCCAATAATATATAGATGTGATGGAGGACTACGATCAATAACCGTGCCAATCAAAAGTCTTTGTCTCATCGCATTTCAAGTACAAGACACTTTCAATACTTAAAACAAGATATTATCATAAACCATTTTCTTATATTAATTATTTGAATTTTGAATTCTATCATAGTAAATTATTATAGAATAGTTATATCCATCCTAAGTATCTAAAGTCCTTTAATTCAATATAAATAGAAATTGAGATTTACGCCAAAGAAGAAGATCTATTTAAACTTTACATGGTATCAGAGCCAGGTTGGTTGAGAAATCTCAAATTTTAGTTCAATTAAAAAAAGGGAAGACATAATGACAAACAATGTCAGAGTGGAAGATAGACTTGAAGGTGCATCAAACTTTTTCTCTTGGAAAACTCGTATTATTAGGATTCTTGAAGAACTAGAACTAGAAGCATTCGTTGAGAAAGATATTCCAATACCTCAAAGTGAATCAGAAGGACTCACCCGGAAAAGGTAGAACAATAAAGCAAGGAAAATTATTGTCGATTCAGTAAAGGATCACATCCTTCCTTCTATATCAGATATCAAAAGTGCATGTGAGGTATTTAAGACCATAAAAAATACATTTGAGATAAATAACTCAAGTAGACTGATCACCTTAAAAACTCAACTACTGAATACTAAAATGGAAAAAGGAGATTCTATTCAATCTTATTTCGAGAAAATTTTTGAAACCAAGAAACTCTTATCGTCTATTGGAAACAAAATAGAAGATCAAGAGCTTTCATTAATAGCTCTTAGAGGACTACCAATGTCTTGGGATACATTCATCCAAGTGGTAAGTAGAACTTCAATTCCTACTTTTGATCAGCTAAAAAATGAATGCATATCAGAAGAGTCAAGGTTAATCTCTAGAGGAATCACATCAAACCAAGGAGAAAGTCAAGCTCTTCACACTGTCTCAAATAAACAAAAGAGAAAATTCAATAATAAGAAACAAAATTTTAGAAATAATGATTACTCCAAAGTTAAGTGTTACAAGTGTGAGAAGATGGGACACACCTTCAGAAACTGTCCATAGAGAGAAAAAATACTAGCCTTCCTAGTTGAAACAAAGGAAGATGATAATCAACTATACTATTCTGCACTTTCAAGTGAAGTAAATTCAAATAAGGAAGCTTTGATCATAGACAGTGGTGCATCTTGTCACATCTTTGGATTCAGAGATATGTTTGATACATTTGGAACTTATATTACTGAAGGAGTCACGATTGGAGACAACTCCACCTATCTTGTCAAAGGCATTGGGACCTGTTCTATCAAATTAAAAGATGGAGCTACACTTAATCTCAAAGATGTCTTATTTGTACTAGGTATAAAGAGAAATCTAATTTCAATCTCGAGTCTTACCGATGATGGATATCAAGTCACCTTCAACAAAGACAATGCACTATACTATCCTAATAACTCAAATCTAACAAGAGGTATTATTGTAGGGTCCAGAATTGGAACATTATATAGATTAAGCAATATTCAAAAGCAAACCCTTAGTCATTAAACATCAAATGTTAATGAATTATGGCATAGATGACTTGGGCATATTGGGTTTAGCTCACTTCCAAATTTAGAAAAGATCACTTCTGGAACCCCTAAACTAGACTCAACCCATATAGGAACTTGCAAAGGGTGTGTGCTAGGGAAAATCATAAAAAGACCATTTTCGTCTAGTGAACACTTTTCAAAATCAATTTTGGAACTAGTCCACTCAGACCTATGTGGACCCATGCCCACACCATCTCTAGGGGGATTCCTTTATTATATATCTTTCATTGATGACTTCTCTAGGAAGACTTGGATCTATTTTTTGAAAGTCAAAGAATCTAATGAAGTACTATCAAAATTCAAAACCTTCAGAGCCTTAGTAGAAAATCAGACCGGTAAAAGGATTAAAACATTAAGATCAGACAATGGAGGTGAATATACATCTGAAATCTTCAAAAGTGTTTGCAATTCTATTGGGATTAAGAGGGAGTATACAGTACCTTATAATCCTCAACAAAATGGAGTTGCAAAAAGAAAAATAGAACCATCATTGAAGCCACAAAAGCTATGTTACATGATCAAAATATGCACGCTTCATTTTGGGTAGAAGCCTCTAAGACTGCAGTATACATTCAAAACAGATCTCCACATTCAATTGTAAAAAATACCACACCAGAAGAAGTTTTCTCAAGGACTAAACCAGATTTAAGTCATCTCAGAATATTCGGATATCCAGTCTACATGCACATACCCAAAGAAAATAGGACTAAACTCAAACCTTCTGGAAAGAGAGGTATATTTATAGGATACAGTGAAAATTCCAAGGGCTATAGAATTTACATTCCCAGACAAAGATCAGTTGAAATAAGTAGAGATGTAATTTTTGAAGAACACTCTGCTTTAAAACTTTCAACTGGCATAGAAGATGAACCAAACTCAGATGATGAAGATTCTAGACAAACTGGGACTCAGAGGGAGAACACATCTGAAGGAAGAGAATAAGATATAGCTAATGAGGAAATTACTAATGGAAAGAAAAGACCATTATGGGCAAGGAAGATGATTGAAGAAAACAATGTAGAACTAGATGAGATCTCAAACGAAAGCACGAGAACTCGAAATCAATCATGTTACATTGCTTTGATAACTGAGCCAAATACAACCAAACCATCAACAACTGAAGAAGCTCTAGATTCACAAGAGTGAAAAGATGCCATGGTGGAAGAATACAATTCCATACTTCAAAACGATGTTTGGGATATTGTACCTAGACCTAAAGACAAATTAGTTGTATCTTCAAAATGGTTATATAAAATCAAATACGCCGCAAATGGAAGTATTGAAAAACACAAAGCTAGATTTGTTGCTCGAGGGTTTTCTCAAAAAGCTGGCATTGACTATGACGAAACTTTTGCTCTAGTAGCCCATTACACTTTTGTAAGAACAATCATTGCAATTGTAGCATCCAAAGGATGGAAGATTCATTAGATGGATGTAAAAATTGCATTCCTAAATGGGATCATTAGTGAAGAAGTCTACATAGAATAACCTGAAGGGTCACTGTGAAAGATAAAAAGTTGTATGAATGTAAACTCAAGAAGGCACTCTATGGTCTCAAACAAGCCCCTCGAGCTTGGTATGAAAGGATAGACAACTATCTATCCAAACTCGGATACTCAAAGAATGAAGTTGACTCAAACATATACTTCAAAACCTCAAAGGATGAGATGCTAATACTTGTTCTATATGTTGATGATTTACTAATAACAAGAGATGATAAATTGATTGAAAAATGCAAACAAGACCTCATAGCCAAATTTGAGATGAAAGATCTAGGGTTACTACACTACTTCTTGGGACTAGAAGTTAATAGGAAAAAGGACCACATCTTCTTACATCAAGGAAAGTATACTCAAGATATTCTGACTAGGTTTGGAATGATGGATAGTAAACCTTTATCTACTCCGATGGAAACAAACTTGCATAAGCTAAAAGAAGAAGCTATAAACTCTGAAGACATCGATCCTACTCACTTCAGACATATTATTGGATCACTTATGTATTTTGTAAATACCAGACCTGACATATGCTATGCTACCAATGTCCTAAGTCATTTCATGTGTAAACTAAAGAAGATTCACTTAATAACTGCCAAACACGTCCTGAGATACTTACGAGGAACTATTGGTTTTGGTTTAAAGTATACGAATGTTAAGATAAATCTTGAAGGATACACTGACTCAGATTGGGTAGGTTGCTCCACAAATTGAAAAAGTACTACAGGTTGTTGCTTCAATCTTGGGTCAGCTATGATATCTTGGTTTAGTAGAAAACAACCAGTTGTTGCTTTAAGTTCTACTGAAGCTGAGTATGTAGCTGCCTCCATGGGGGCATGTGAAGTAGTGTGGCTCAGGAAACTACTATTTGGGTTATTCGGAAAGCCCCTAAATCTTATAGTAATTCATTGTGATAATCAGTGTTGTATCAAACTTTCTGAAAATCCAGTTTTCCACAACCAGTCGAAGCATATCAAGACCCCTTATCACTATATAAGAGATATGGTTGGCAGAGATGTTATTAAATTAAGTTACATTAGTACAAATGAGCAGAATGCTGATATTTTTACCAAACCTCTTGCGAAGTTGAAAATTGTATACTTCAGAGGTAAACTTGGTATGACATTGTTGTAAATGCATTTACTAACTAATATATTCATGAATATAAAATTTTTGCTTGCAAGCTTGTGTCGTGAAAAGTGACGACTTTTCTTGTCAAAGGTGATGACCTTTCTTGTGTTCTGATCCTATTATAATGTGACGACTTTATTTATAGTTGATCTTTCTTCGAACATAATTGTTTGAAGTTAGGGTTATCCTTGTTCTTTAGGCCGGATTTTGCCAGACACATTGATAACCTTCATGGTTCTTTGGGCTGGATTTTGCCGGACACCATGAAAATCCACTGGGTTTTGATTTTTGGGTTAAACCTTATCAAAGCACTATGATGATTACACTCTAATTGTGTAAGTTGTTTTATTCTCTTTCAATTTCCCTCTTGCTAAAGAGGAAGTGTTAAATATGTTAGCCTTGTGAGAAATTGAAACTAAATAAATTGTGCCCATAGATCTATTATGTGGATCTATAAATTATCAGAATATTATATTTGCCCATTAATAGTATATATATCATATACATATACGTACATACATACATACATACATACATACATACATACATACATACATATATATATATATAATATTATACATACATGCATACATACATACATACATACATATATATATATAATATTATACATATATATTTTACTAACTTAAGTTGGGCATTCTATAATACTTTGTAATAACTCCTTATCATTACCAATTTGCATTGGGTTCCATTCATATTATTAGTTAACCGAGCTATTGGTTCGTTGACAACATATTACTATCGGCCCTGCAACATATTCACCTTGTCTATTGTCGTTACTGACATGACAACGGTCCCTTTGTTGGGTCGTGTCTTTTCTTCATAACCCCTTCCAATAATATATAGATGCGATGGAAGACTACAATCAATAACCGTGGTAATCAAAAGTCTTTTTCTCATCGCATTTCAAGTACAAGACACTTTCAATACTTAAAACAAGATATTATCACAAACCATTTTCGTATATTAATTATTTGAATTTTAAATTCTATAATATTAAATTATTATAGAATAGTTATATCCATCCTAAGTATCTAAAGTCCTTCAATTCAACATAAATAGAAATTGAGATTTACACCAAAGAAGATCTATTTAAACTTTACACTCCTCCATTTGCCAATGGACTAGGCCATTCATTGAGTCCAAGTCATCATTGTCAGATCCTCCTTCCAGTTTTAGGATTCCTTCTTCGTTGGGTTCCATTCTTTTCTTTCCTTCATTGTCTCCTTCTTCACCTTCGGAATGTGATGATGCCACATCTTCTCCCACCATCTGGGTGTGTAGGTTGATTACGAACCAACGACCTCCTCTTTCCATGGACAAAGTGTTCTTTTTCCAGTCATGTTTTACCTTTGCCTGAACTAGCCAACCTTCCAAGGATGGCATCGTAACCTTTCCTTTTCAATGGTGTAATGTTCCCGAACAGTTTCGGAGATGCTCCTGTGCTACGCAGTCACTTTCCCGTGCTGCGCGACTACTACCCGTGCTACGCGGCTACTACCCTTGCTGCACGACTACTACTTGTGCTGCGCGGCCACTACCCGTGTTGCGCGGCCACTTTCCTGAATGGTTCCGGAGATGCTCCCATGCTGCGTGACCTCAACCCGTGTTGCGCAGCCTCAGTTGTTCATGCTGCACGACCACTGCTCGTGCTGTGTTGCGTCAGTTGCCCGCGTTGCGTGGCTACTACTCGTGCTGCGCTGCTACTTTCTCGAACGGTTTTAGAGATGCTCCTGTGCTGCGCGGTCACAGCTTGTGCTGTGCGACTACTACCCGTACTACGTGGCCAGTACCCGTGCTGCGCGGCCTGAATTGGAGGAGTGAAACAAAGCCGTATAGCTGAAATTTAGAATGTTGTACATTGTGCCCGGAAGGCCGTACGGTTGAATTAGAGCAAGCCGTACGGTGGATTAGAGATGGCCATACAGTGTCTTGAAGCAGACCGTACGGTGATTGTAGTAGGGTCATACAGTGATGCAAAAGACGTATCTCAGTATGGAATGTTGGGTAAGTCGAGGTGTATACATGGTGAAAGCTGTGAGGAAGGATAGTACGGAGAAAGGGGGATAGGAACTAGAATCCAACACAGAATGTAATCGTAGTTCATACATAGTACACCATAGAAAAATCCACAATAATAGAGACTTAGATGTGAATAATAATTACCAAAGATACTCCAACTTGCTAGATCCGATTCAAGTAATACATGCAACAACTGAATAGGGCGAGGGTTGAATCCCACCGAAACTGCACGAGCCAAATAGGGAAGATCTTTCATTTCCGAAATGGCGAACAATTCCAAACTCCAACAGGTATCCGCAGTATAGAGAAAATATAATCCAAAGCATACTTACAGACTACCTATAGTTGTGCTTAAATACCCGCCGGGAAACCATTTTGAGAGTGTACAAAGATAGTCAATGGTGACATAAACTACGAAGACAAAAATAAAATGGGTCTCAAGATAAATTAAATCAATCGGCCTGTTACAAAGTTTAATTAAATTCATTTATTTTATGATGGGGACATTACAGTCCTCCCGTCCCAAAATTTGCTTGTCCTCAAGCAAATGCAAACTCGGTTATAAACCTTCCGTAATCAGCTCCTTCAATTCCGAGTCAGGTACTAAGTAGATCTTCCCGTCGAAGTAAATGATATCATCAATAACTTTGTATCTTTCATCGCGTACACAACCATCCATCAACTCACGTGCAAAAGTGTTATTGGAATACTCGGCCAATAGATGGGCCCACCAATTATCCATGGGATGTGGAGAGGTGTTGACTATTTGGTTTTTTCTTGCAGCGTCTAGGGCCAAATTATTTTAAAAATTGCCTCCATCTTCTTGATTGTGACTTCGCTCGATCCTTTGTTTGACATTCCTCTTAGCAACACTTTCTTGCCATCCGTCTCAAATGAAAAGTCCATCCTTTTGAAACTTTGAGTGTACTAGTCAAGAGTTTCCAACCACTGGATGCCCAAAATGATATCAATATCAACCAAATTTATGACAAAGAAATCATCTGCAAGGGTATAGTTTGCCATGGAAATCTGTAGCCATGGAATCACATGAGTGCAAGGTAACAAGGTTCCTCCTGCAACCTTAACCTCAAGTCCTCCATGCTCAACTGCGTGCAGGCCGTTGTTAGTGACCAAAGATGAATTGATGAAATTGAGCGTGGCGCCACTATTAATCATGATTGGGACTCATTTTCTGTAAAGTGTGCCGCAAACTTTGAAGATACCACCTCTAGTCGGTGTAGTGAGGGTAGCAATGGAACCCCCTTTTTGTATCAGGGCATTTATTCTCTCTTGCTAGGTAATTTCTTCGTCAATTGCTACAAGTGTTTGTTCTTTGTCGTCATCAGGCATCACCTCAATGTAGTGAATCTTTCCCTTCCCGAGGTAGCAATGACTAGGACCCCATGGTTCTTTGCATGTGAAACAGAGCTTTTTCCTCCTGAGCTCTTGCCGAGAATCTTCATTAGATTGAGGTTTTTTCTGAATTGGCTCCTTGTCTTTGTCTTCTTGTGGGGATGGTGTTGGTGTAACTGCTTGAGTTTTGGAGGAAGATGCGGCCATGTCACATACCTCCTTAATAGCTTCATTGAGTGTACATGTGTTGAACCCTTTGATCCAGCCTCTCAAAGGCTCTCTTAGCCCATCCATGAATAACACAATCCGACGTCTTTCAGAGATGTCTGTGACTAAGACTGATAGCCTTTGGAACTCAGTGACGTAGTCGTCTACTGTGCCCGTTTGCTTCAGTTGAGCCAAATCTTTGAAGTTTAGCTTAGGATCCTTCCGGTCGAACCAATCAATGATTCTCTCAGTGAACTCGATATAAGAGGTCACTTGGTTGTGTCCGAGAGTGACCAGTCCATGATGCCACCACTCGTGCACCACTCCTTCCAGATGAAGTGTTGCGAACTTGATTGCTTCCTCTTCGGGCATTGGATTGAGTTGGAAATAGGTATTTGCCTTTTGGATCCACGATTGTGCGGTAATGACTCTAGATCCATCAAATAGCGATAAGTTTACCTTTCCGATCTTTCTCTTGAGCTCATCATTAAAATAACTGCAATTTCCTCCACCAAAATATCTCATTCTTAGATCAACATAGTCTTTGTAAGATATATCACCTTCCATATTTGCGTTCCGCCAATCTTCTCAAAGTTTTTCTTGCATTTCCTCAAAAGTGGGCTCTCTTCCTTTGTGTGGTGCCTCCTTCCTTGGAAGAAAAATGGGTATCGAGGGTCGAGAGCGAGAGGGTTGAAAGTTTTTCCTTCTCGAAACAAAATCGTTGCTATGCCCATTTTGTTCTACTATTGTCTTTCCCTTGGCCAATTTTTGTAGAGTTTCTTGCATAAGCCTTTGGGTTTCGTTGATTTCCCTTTGATTTCTGTTGAGCGCTCTTAAAAGATCCATAAGTTCTGTCATAGGATCCTGATGATCTACCATTATATCAATAGGGTTATTTCGTCTTCTCCTCCGAGTATAAACTTGCATTCACTTCCACAAGTAGGCAAGATCAAAGGTTTTGATACCACTGTAATGTTCTCGAATAGTTTCGAAGATGCTCCCGTGCTGTGCGGTCACTTTCCCGTGTTGCGCAACTACTACCTGTGTTGCGCAACCGCTACCCGTGCTGCGTGACTATTGCCCGTGCTGCGCGGTTACTACTCATGCTGCATGGCCACTTTCCCCAACACTTCCGGAGATGCTCTTGTGTTGTGCGACCTCAGCCCGTGTTGCGCGGCCACTGCCCGTGCTGTGCGGCGTCAATTGCCTGTGCTGTGCGGCTACTTTCTTGAATAGTTTCAAAGATGCTCTTGTGCTGCGCGGTCACAGCCTGTGTTGCACAACTACTAACTATGTTGGGCGGCCACTACTCGTGCTGCGTAGCTTGAATTGGAGGAGTGAAAAAAAGCTGTATGGCTGAAATTTAGAATGTCGTACGTTGCGCTAGGTAGGCCGTACGATTGAATTAGAGCAAGCCGTATGGTGGATTAGAGAAGGCCGTACAGTGTCTTGAAGCAAACCGTACGGTGATTGTAGTAGGGCCGTACAATGATGCAAAAGATGTATCTCAGTACGAAATGTTGGGTAAGTCGAGGTGTATGTACGATGAAAGCTGTGAGGAAGGACAGTACGGAGAAAGCGGGATAGGAACCAGAATCCAACATAGAATGTAAGCGTGGTTCATACATAATACACCATAGAAAAATCCACAATAACAGAGACTTAGATGCGAATAATAATTACCAAAGATACTCCAACTTGCCAGATCCGATCCAAGTAATACATGCAACAATGGAATAGGGTGAGGGTTGAATCCCACCGAAATCGCATGAGCCAAATAGGGAAAATCTTTCACTTCCGAAATGGCGAACAATTCCAGACTCCAATAGGAATCCGTAGTACAAAGAAAATATAATCCAAAGCATACCTACAGACTACCTACAGCCGTGCTTAAATACCCGTCGGGAAACCATTCCGAGGGTGTACAAAGATAGCTGACAGCGACACAAACTACGAAGAAAAAAATAAAATGGGTCCGAGATAAATTAAATCAATCGGCCCATTACAAAGTTTAATTAAATACATTTATTTTATGACAGGGACATTACAAATGGAATGACCACAAAGTCGAGTAAGAAGGGTTGTGTTTTGATTGTTACGGTTTGCGCCATTAGAGTTTCGAGGGGTTTGATTCCATGTTGATTGGCGTTAAGCAGTTGGAATGTAGGCAGTCATAGGGTAGGTTGTCCCAACTTCTTCCACGTTTCCTCAGGCAATACATTTATGCCCGCGTTCCATCTATGATGGTGTCCGTGAGGATAGTCCCGAGAATACCCATCTCAACTACTACAGCGTGTCTTCCTGTATTCAATGCGAGTAGCATTGGGTCTACTGTGATAGTTCTGCTTCCACCTTGTGTGTTCTTCCCTAGCTCATCCACCACCTTCGGGGATGGTGTCATGTTTAAGGTTGTGGTCTGAAACTGAAGCATTGCAAGAAGAAGGTTGTTTAGTTTGATAGGAACCTCAACTTGCATTACCTGCCGTATGATGTTTTGTTCTGCCTGGTTCCTTCTTGAAGTGCTGGCAGTGTCTTTCATTTGTGTTTTTTCAGCCTTCATCTCTTTTTCCATTTCTGTTTTTGCCTGCTGCATCCTTTTCTTTTCCTCTTGCACATCTAGGTATGTTGCCTTCTCCGCTTGTGTGCGAGTGATTGCTAAGGTTTCTTCGTCACATGTTTCTATGGTCCGGTTGTGCTCACCCTAGTAGGACGGACACACCTTGTGTATAGTTTTGCACGGGATGTCTGCTTTGCTCGGTTCATATATATATACTCGTGAGTCATAATGAGAAAAAATATTTTACAAATCCACAAATCCAATTCTCGAACTCGAATTCGTCCTCGATCCCAAATCAACAACTTAGGGAATAAATCTTTAGAAAGAGGGAACTCTTATGATTCTATCAAGCTTACAATGCATATTGAACAATATAATAAATATTAAATAGTTTCAATAGAGGTCTCAAGAAATCGTGTAACATCATCATCGCTGTTCTTACATCAAATTTGATGTAATGTCCCCGCTTTGGAGGTAATTTGATTTAATTAATTAAATTAATTAAGTTGTCCAAAATAATGAATATTTTATGAGGATGACTAATTAATTATTTTAATTAAATAAATAAGTGGTATTAAGTTAATTATTTATAAAGTTATCAAATAAATAAATATTAAAAGGTAACTTTATATTTAATTAATTTAATAAAGTGACTTAAATAAAATAATATATCATAAAGTCACTTAATAAAAAGAAAATAATTTCTGGAAGCTTCTAGATCTTGGGCCAACCTCTTGAGGAAAAAGTATAAATAGACATCATTGGCCTCATTCTCATCATCCAGGAATTGATGATTGTTTGATGTGATTATTTGGTGGAGAAGCTAGCTAGGGTTTCAGCCATTGGAGGATCTTTGGGGACGAAAACCGTCATTGGTTACGCAATTTTGAGGCTGTGAGATACCAGCTGAATTATTGCTGATTGTGGGCTTTACTTCAGAAGTCCAATCTTGTGCTTCACGGTGGAGATTATTTGAGTATAATAGTTGATGTATTATTGTACTTGCAACAATTGATGTATTGTTGCATTTGATGGAGAAGTTACTTAAGCAGCTGATGTATTGCTGAGATTGATTATGTTATCGAGCAGGATTATTACAGACCTTCATAATCTGCTGTCATGGAGGTTGATCAGCCTATGTGAGTCTCATGTTTTTGCTCATACCTTTCGATTGAGGAGGCCAATCATTCTGGGTATTGTTGCATTCAATTTCTATTGTCAAGACAAATGTTTTAGGGGCAAATTGAAAGGCGTTTGGTGCTGCAATTAATTATCTAAACTTTTGCCAGGCAAGAATAGGGGCAGCAGCTTGAATATTTCAATTTGAGCTTGGAAGGTGCCTATCCCATTGGATTTTTATTGTTTCTTCATCAACAACATTGGGTGTCATCGTTACCAGGTTCTTCTTGCATTCACTAAGTAGTGTGCATTGCCATTATAGGCATTTTAATTGCTGCTATAAGTGAATATTCAGAAAATCAAATTTGACACTATTGTCAAACAATTGTAAGCCAAGAGTCTTGACCAATTCATAGCCTCACTGTAGTAGACATTTTATTGCAAAGAAGGAGATATAAGTTGTTGGTCAACTACTATTGTAATTGAATATGTTATTGCCATTCATGATCAACTTATTAGTTTGCAGGCCAATTGTTTGTCAAAATGTCAATTGGCTGTAGGTTCTCTTTTTTGGCATAAATAATGTTATAATTATGCATACCAAATGTTTTTTAAAATACCACTTGGCTATAAGTCCATAAATGTCATCTTAGGTTGCATCTAAAGTGTTTATCATAATTACTAGTTGCTGTAGCTGCATATTGCAAGTAGTTTCAGTCACATATATGCATTGAATATTGTCAAAATAAGTTGCATATTCATGTTAGGTTATTGTTTAGTCAATTTAGAGTCATTTGTAAATATTCTCATTGATGCTAATTGAAGAAAAGAGTCATTAAAGCAAACTGAAATGTTATATCAGTCATATGACCCTTGTATGTGAAGTGTTTGACGAAATTCCTTGAGCCTTCAATCAACATTTTGAGGTCAGACTTGAGCAGAGTCATTACAGTGGTATCAGAGCTCTGATCTTGCCATCCTGTAAGAATTGATTTCATTATTTGTATGAGATTATTATCAGAGTGATCAGTATGTCTATTTCCCAGCCATGGATAGATACAGGAGGTCGAGTTCGGGAAGTCAACACAGTAGTAGGGGGAAGAGAACAGAGTTAGATGCTTTGGTGGAAAGTGTCAAGAAATTAAGATTGCATCAGCAGCGACTTGCAGAGAGATTGTCGGATCCGGCTATAGTTGATAGGGCAGCGAGATATTTTACTTCTGCTTTTAATAGGCCGACATCGGGTTCATAGGGGAGAAGACTTGAGTTTTCTCTGGCCGCTGATTGTGATGCTGATGTACTATTATCTAGTTTAGCACCTGCTATTACCATCCGTAGTGCTGATGATAGTTTTGTTGCACCAAACTCAGTAGATGTTTGTGTGCCACTGGAGAATAGTAGTGTCAAACATCACCTGGTTGAGGTTCCCAGAGTAGTTACTATGGGTTCTATAGAAGCAGTTGATGCTGTAGTCATCTCTGATCATTCAGATTCTTCTTCGGAGGGAATTGTCATTGGGGATGTCTATGTCAGCTTCAGTAGCGTGGCTCTAGTTCAAGAGGCAGTGGCTTCCTTAGATAGGCCCGAGGCTTCTATGGAGTCTCCCAGTGGTGTACTTGGTGATCAGAGTATTATAGAGGGGACACTTGATTTCAGTTTGGGCTCCAGCATTGTTGGTGTACAGGTTGACGATGAGTCATGTGTACAACGATCCGTGTTTGCAGTTGAGATTCTTGCAGGTGATGTGAGAGTCATTAGTATGGACACATCTGAGGACACTTTCGAGGATGCTGCGAGTTGCATTGGTGACGATGCCCCTTGTATGATATTGAGTGATGACTACGAGGAGAGTTTGAGCTCTGACAGTTTTGATATTTATGATAGCAGTTGCAGTATGGGTTCGGTATAGGAGACAGTGTTATATTCCTGTGCTGAGGATTTGAGCATGGAGATTTCTAGTGACGACACTCAGGATGGGAGTGTTATAGATGTTTTGTCTGATGACACTCCATGCTACAATATAGCTTATTCACAAGTCGACGTCGAGTTGTGTACGTGGTCAGAGTCGGTAGAGGAGATGCAATTAGAGGATATATACACTAGCATTCCAGATTCATCTATTGCTGTGAGTGAGGATGATGAGTGCTGTAGTGTATTTGGATTTTTATTTCTGACTTTGGGCATAGATTTAGCGTCGACAGTTGGTGGAGATGGGTTCCTTGATTTAGTGTTGCCAGAACCCATAGATGAGGATGAGGTAGAGTTTGAGTGGCAGGAGTTTGTTTCAGCCAGGGCTACCTTGTCAGTTGAGGGAGTTACTTTATCAGTGACCCCTGATGATATTTGTCCGGATTTGGACTCTCAGTTAGTTGTAGAGGATGAGGGAGCTGGAGATTGTGATGATGAGATAGTTTTAGTAGCAACTTCTTCGGAGTTAGATGAGGATGAATCCGATGCTTGCATTCAGAGTGTGGAGGTGTACTCAGATGTAAGTACACTGAGCGTTGATGATCTTGAGGGGAGTTCGTTTGATTCAACTTTCTCTCATAGTGTGTATAGTGTATTTGAGACAATTCATAGGAGGCTTGTAGTACAGAGTCACCATGTGACTAGCCATTTGAGAGCTGGCGAGAGAGATATCACTATTGTTCTTGAGCATTTTGATACTGCTCGTCAGTTGTTGATCATTACTGGTTGGGGTGCTTCTATGACAGATGAGTCCAGCAGTGGTTACCTTTCTTTGGCAGAGGTTCATGCCTTACGTGAAGCTGTCAGGGTTTTGAGATAGGATTACTTATAGTTGGTAGCCAACCGTGATCACCTGGTTGAGTGGGGGAGTACAGCCTATAAGGCACTCTTGGATCGTGAGGAGGAGGTGAGTGAGCTTACCCAGTAGCTCATAGCGACTACTAAGGCTTTGGAGGACACACAACGAGATCTACAAGAGTCGCAATTTCAGTTAGAGGAGGTGACCGTGGAGTTGGAGCATTTGCAGTCTACACCAGCCCCAAACCTAGTTCATTTGTATATTGAGGTGGTTGGTGGTGAGTATGCTCCTGCAGTTGTTACTGAGGAACATGTTGGGGTTGACACACATGTTCAGGATTTGGGAGTACTTGGTCCTGATGAGTTTGGGATACCACTGGAGTCGAGTCTCCAGATTGATTCTTCTTACAGAGATGACAGTATGTTACAGTTGGCCGTGCCACCTTTACAGAGGGATCAGTTGTGGTATGCGGGGGAGTATGTTGATGCTTCCTCGTACAATTTTTATTGCACTGAACCATTCATGGAGTATTTGTTGGATAGTGCAGGTGTTCATCTAGACTTGCATAAAGTGTCAGAAGGTGTTCTCATCCAAGGTACTAGTGCTATTCGCAGATTGGTTGGGGAGATTATAGTGATCCTTTCTACTATGCTACCTCATAGGGATTTTGAGGTGGGGTTTGTTGAGCGGATTGCACAGGGTCCTATCCAGCCTACAGCCACTTAGAGTCAGAGATTGGAGCCATCTGCTGATTCCCAGTTCAGTGATGGTGAGCCAGTAGCGGAGTTTGGGGGTTCCTACCAGCATTATACGGTGGTGTATGCTCATCATTTTTCTTTTGAACCAGAGATAGAAGATTTGATTTCACGCAGGTGTAGATTGGCTCTAGTTTCTTACCATCCATTATGAGATGGAACAGTTGCAAGTTACACAGCCTGCAGTATCGATACACCTAGGACAGTTTATCAGAGATTGGATTTGGTGGCAGTGACTCAGGTACCTATGGCTGTTGTCATATCCACAGTGCAGTTGGGTGTGAGTGTCAGTTAGACAGGAACTTGAGTTTTGATAGAGTCGATGTTTCAGTTGGCTTGAGTTCCGTAGAGTGGTTTCTTGTATCGGCATCTACAGTTGGTTTTCAGATGATTTTGTCAGTGATGTTAGTTGTTTTGGTGTTGAGTGCAGTTTCTCAGTTGCTGATTTTTGTACTGTTGATGCTGATGATTTCTTCACAGGAGCTGTTTGGTGATGATTGAGACATTAAATAGGTCTTCACTTGGGATTCAGGTGGAGGAGAATGGTACTTGTTGCTGAGATTGCTTGGGGACAAGCAATTTCAGGAGGGGCGGACTGTAATGTCCTTGTTTTAGAGGTAATTTGATTTAATTAATTTAATTAATTAAGTTGTCCAAAATAATGAATATTTTATGAAGATGATTAATTAATTATTTTAATTAAATAAATAAGTGGTATTAAGTTAATTATTTATAAAGTTATCAAATAAATAAATATTAAAAGGTAACTTTATATTTAATTAATTTAATAAAGTGACTTAAATAAAATAATATATCATAAAGTCAATAAAAATAAAATAATTTCTGTAAGCTTTTAGATTTTGGGCCAACCTCTTGAGGAAAAAGTATAAATAGACATCATGGGCCTCATTCTCATCATCCAGGAATTGATGATTGTTTGATGTGATTATTTGGTGGAGAAGCCAGCTAGGGTTTTAGCCATTGGAGGATCTTTGGAGACGAAAACGCTCATTGGTTACGCAATTTTGAAGCTGGGAGATACCAGCTTAATTATTGCTGATTCTGGGCTTTACTTTAGAAGTCCAATCTTGTGCTTCACGGTGGGGATTATTTGAGTACAATAGTTGATGTATTATTGTACTTGCAGCAGTTGATGTATTGTTGCATTTGATGGATAAGTTACTTTAGCAACTGATGTATTGCTGAGACTGATTATGTTATTGAGCAGGGTTATTACAGACCTTCATAATCTGCTGTCATGGAGGTTGATCAGCCTATGTGAGTCTCATGTTTTTGCTCATACCTATCGATTGAGGAGGCCAATCATTCTGGGTATTGTTGCATTCAATTTCTATTGTCAAGACAAATGTTTTAGGGGCAAATTGAAAGGTGTTTGGTGCTGCAATTAATTATCTAAACTTTTGCCAGGCAAGAATAGGGGCAGCAGCTTGAATATTTCAATTTGAGCTTGGAAGGTGCCTATCCCATTGGATTTTTATTGTTTCTTCATCAACAACATTGGGTGTCATCGTTACCAGGTTCTTCTTGCATTCACTCTGTAGTGTGCATTGTCATTATAGGCATTTTAATTGCTGCTATAAGTGAATATTCAGAAAATCAAATTTGACACTATTGTCAAACAATTGTAAGCCAAGAGTCTTGACCAATTCATAGCCTCACTGTAGTAGACATTTTATTGCAAATAAGGAGATATAAGTTGTTGGTCAACTACTATTGTAATTGAATATGTTATTGCCATTCATGATCAACTTATTAGTTTGCAGGCCAATTGTTTGTCAAAATGTCAATTGGCTGTAGGTTCTCTTTTTTGGCATAAATAATGTTATAATTATGCATACCAAATGTTTTTTAAAATACCACTTGGCTGTAAGTGCTTAAATGTCATCTTAGGTTACATCCAAAGTGTTCGTCATAATTACTAGTTGCTGTAGCTGCATATTGCAAGTAGTTTCAGTCACATATATGCATTGAATATTGTCAAAATAAGTTGCATATTCATGTTAGGTTATTGTTTAGTCAATTTAGAGTCATTTGTAGACATTCTCATTGGTGCTAATTGAAAAAAAGAGTCATTAAAGCAAACTGAAATGTTATATCAGTGATATGACCCTTTTATGTGAAGTGTTTGACGAAATTCCTTGAGCCTTCAATCAGCATTTTGAGGTCAGACTTGAGTAGGGTCATTACATTTAACTTTTTATAGTGTTATTACAAAACATGAAATGCCGAGGACTACAAAGTATTTTGACCTTGAAGCTATTTTAAATCCTTGTTATCTGACATATGTTGATGCCTTCCAATCAAGGACACATGAACTGACCTGACAAAAAGAAAATAGTGAATATTAATGAAAGGACATATATACACAAGGAATTGGCATTTTTCTTAGTATAATTGACCCGACAAAAAGAAAATAGTGAATATTAATGAACGGACATATATACACAAGGAATTGGCATTTTTCTTAGTATAATTGGCAGTATTCTTTCTCATATTATGGATGAAAATGGTGAATAATACAATGTTGCACATGTGTTTCAGAAACCCATTATGATTTTGTGAGAGAAATCAGTGTGATGCCAACAACCTAAGCTTTTCCTAAAATTCTGATGCACATTAGATCTTATAAGATGAAAGAGGCTTTAAAGCATCATATTTTTCTCTTCTTAGTTTTTCCTCAAAATTTTGAAACTATGAATGATCCTAGATATGTTTCTTGTTTTCTTCCTTAAATGGCAGGGTAATGATGCATTTTGTAGTGGTGGGGATCAATCACTGCGAGGACCTGACGGCTATGCTGATAAAGATAGCTTTGGGCGGCTGAATGTTTTAGATGTACAGGTATAAAACAAGTTCTAAAATGGGAATGTATTTAAGGTGTGGTTAAGGCTTAATAGTGTTTCTTTCTTTCATTACCTAGTCAGTGAGGTTTTTATTAAACTATTTGTTTTTAATTATTGAAGGACATTTATGCAGAATTGTAAAATGATGTCTTTTGGCTTTAAGACATTGAATCTTTTGTTAGTGTATAATAGATATTTTCAATTTTTCATATTGATAGCATTTTAATTTGTTGAAAACAAAATAACGTGCGAGGATAAATATCTCTTCAAATAGTGTTAATGCTTCCTGAAATCTAAACTAGATGTCATTCCCCCACCACAATCCCGGAAGATTATTACAAAGAAACACTAGATCACACTTTTCAGGGGAAGAAGAGACTCCTATATGCTTATTGGATTCTTGAGAATAATCTAACACTTTAAAAATACTGGTTGGTGATCCTAAATACTGGTCAGCCATTTTCCATCTTAAATACTAGTTGGTTACACTTAGATTTGTTCTAATATGTGGCCAGTAAATAATTAATTAATAATTACAGAATGTTTGGAAAGGGATGCGGTTCTTGTAGGGTCAGATCTCCAAACTAAAGAATAATGGCCCAACTGCCAATGAGGGTATAAGCAAAGGGAATTACATGTAATATCCAGCCCGGATATTTAATCCAATCTCTCACACAAAACATTTAGAAGAGTGAACAGATAATTCATGCAAAAAACTTTCAGATCTAACAAGTAAAATATCATCAGATAACAGTCTCAGAAATTCTATTTCATTCCACTTTCCAGAGTACATGTAAAAGTACCAGCAACATTGTGCTTTCCCAAATGGTTATCAAAATCAAACTTTATAGTAAAAATAACATTCAACTCCAATCGTAAGCACAGAAAATAACTGTCAGATTGGAGAATAAGAGAGAAAATATAAGCCCAAGTGAAACACCTGAAATGACTTCTCCCACGCACAATGGTTTCTCGTCTGTCTTCCAGGTCAAGGGTTTCTGTGGTCAAACTGGTTGAAGTTGAGCTTCCAATTCTTAAAGAGAAGAAATTTGAAAATCCAATCCAATATCTAATCATGAAGAGATTAAGCCTCTAAAAGTCCTTTTGTAGCCATCTCTATGTCTCTTCATTTTCTTCTGAGCCTTGTTCACTTTAACTAGTGTCTCCATTTAATAATAAATTGGCATGAAAATCCTTCTGGCATTAAATAAATATCCTATCTTAGAAACCCATGTATAGTAGCTTACCAGAATGCTCTCTGCAAAATGCTCCAAGTCCAATATGACAATGGCCAAAAGATAGAACCTTGTTGACTTACTAAAATTAGTAAGCATCTAGAAACCCTATAGAAACTACTACGATTGGCTGGTAATTGAAAATGCCTTAAGCCAAAACTCGCACAAATCATCAATAAAGACCAAATCAGCCCATAGAACCACGATGAAAGGGCTAACGATGCATCAAAGAATAATGGCCCAGAATAGGGGACGTTACAACCCTCCCTTTCTAGAGATTGCTTTCCCTCAAGCAATCAACATCTGCATGCTATGACTAGAATACCTAGATCCCATACCAATCTTAGAAAAATTGCTTCATTAGTCCGTTGTGCTACTTTGATATAAGTAGTGTATCTAGAATGGTGAAGCCACTCATCAATATAACACTGAATTAAAGCATCAATCATGTCAATACCAAGATCCCACGAAATTATGTTGTCATGGGTATCTATCATGTTGGTCCATCCTAAACGGTTGATCAATGAACCAAACTGCTCAACATCTAAAATCAATACCAAAGGCACATGGAAGCTAATACTACCATCATCAATCTGAAATGTCCGAGTATATAGGTGTGATGGGTAAGGAAAGGGCTGAGAACACACTCCCTATGATGAAGATATAACTCTTATCAACCCCCAACCAAGGTGATCTAGCTGCTAAAGCACAAAAACCATCCAGTTCATGTATAAAATAGAATCTGAAATAGTGTATAAGCTTAGAGTAGTAGTACTAATTCTGGAAATCACCCCATCATTGTAGTCTTGTGAGCGAGTCCATCACTAGTACATGCACCTGGGTCCCAAATATGGCAATCGATCTCATCCTCATCATGTGAATCAGTTGGATCTTCCTCATCCATTATAAAAAGTGGATTATAAAAAGTCACATCAGCATTCACCTCAAAACAATTGTCAATCATTGGATGTTTTCCATCTCAACTTGACGCGTGAGCAGTTCCAACTTTTTTGAGGCAGCTACCCAAGCCATAAGTCTGCTGAATGCTATCAAGTTCCTTAATCACTTCTTGGAAATACTCATGCCTTCCTATGATCTCTTGTTCCCTAGATTGATTGGTGGAAACAATCTGATTTTCCGCTTCACAAAGAGCAACTCGTGTATTACCCAGTGCCTCTTGAGTAACATTAAGCTCCCTGTTGAGCTTATTAACCTCTTTCTCTTTTCCCTTCAATTGTTTAGCATATATTTCAGCTCCCTTTAAGATGCAATCCTTGTCTGAAAGTAGACATAAGTAATCTGATTTCAAAGACTCAAATGCTACTTTAAACCTTTGTAGATTAGCAACAAAAGAATTAGTTTCCATTCCCACTTGCCTCTTTTCCATTTGTGTCTTCCTGTAAAGATCCTCAATTGTTTTGTGAGTGTCATCGTAACACACTAAGGCTGCAACAGTCATATCTTCAGTAACTTTCAGCTGCTTCAAGGCATGCTTCTCATCATTGTCATTTGAAGTACATTTTCTGAATGGTCATCCAAAATGCCATCATCCCTGAATACCATCTTTGTTTGGTACACTAAATCACTATGATGATAAACAAGTTGCTGATATAAGAAACACACAATTCATCACACCACTCAAGATGTCATCATATATCTCAGACTCCCTAATTGATTGATTCGTGTGCAAAAGCAAGTTTGTTTTCATGACATCATTTTCAAGAAGATTCTTATCATGTGAAGTCTCCAACACACCCTTTCCTTAGGTAATGCACGTTCTTCAAGATTCTTGTCTTTAACCACCTCCAAGTCACCAATATAGAGAGTTGTATAACCATATTTGTATTCTTTTGTAGGGGCAAAGCTGTGAGATTTTTATCTTCTTCAATGCTGGTCTGAATTTCTTTGTCTTCGTTATCTTCATTATAAACCTCACAAACATGATTTAGTATTCAAGTTCACTGACATGTAAAACAAATCTGCTCTTCTCATTTGGTTCTTACTTTTCTTGGATGTTTCTACAAGCCGTAAACTCATAATTCATTTTTAGACATGTGCTTCTTGAACTTTTCAATTTTGTGCACAATCAATTTTTTAATGTCTTCCTTGCCATTCAACATCTCCCTCTCTTGTTTTTATTCATGCTGTTGCAAAGTTTTTGTTTTTAAATGTAAAATGCTTTGTTTCAAAAAACAGGCAATTAAAACTCAAATGTTGGAGAGAATTTTAACTGTCAACAAATTTATACAATGAATTAATCAAGTCACATTATATGGGTTTGTGAATCTATATTCGTCCAACAACTCCATATTTTAATTCTCTTAATTTTCTTTTTATGAAAGGAAATTTACATTTTTGTGAGCCTAGAGTTCCACTGGTTGCTTGAAAAGTCATGCTGTTTGCATAACTATGTTTTCATTGCAAATCTTTTCATAAAAAATGATCAAAATACTAGGAACAATCTCATGAAATTTCCAACAAAACCATTTTGTTCCAGCTCCGTTTCCATAAAAATCACACTGAAAGTTAAGCTCTGTTAATTGGAGAAATACATGGCCACATAAACTTTCCATACGAGGCAAAATAAATATACGAGAAATCTCTATAAAAGGATTTTACTCCATGACTTATATGATGCGGGGGCATCATATAGTGCTTATGGTTATTTTTTGTTTTTAAGTTGTTTTGGATGTGGTTGGGTCCAATAAGGTCGTTTAAGACCATTTGGGATCATTTTGATCCATTTTAGCATGTTTATATGTCAAGTTGTCAATGTTGCAACAAAAGTTAAGCAACAGTGCCAAAATTGTCATAATTGTTATGATTGTTAAAAACATGATTAGGTGGCAGTTGGAACAGTTGGAAATGGTTGTAAATGCACAAATATGTAATCCAAACTCGAATGCCAAGGTTGGAGAATGTGATGAAGAAAGAAACTGTGATTATGATAATTTTTCTGCGTTTTCACACATTGCTGGCTGATTTCTTAATTTTGTATGGACTAATGATCTTTACATGATTGAAGATGTTAGAGTAGTGAATTACCTTTCGTTTGTAGTTGATCTTATTAAATTTCATTAAGTTTTGCGGAGGATATTCCATTTTCTTAATTGACAGGTACAAACCATGGCCAGAGTTTCCAGCAACAGTTTTATTTTTAGCACTGCCTCCTGGTGTTGGATTTATATGAAAATTGATGTGGAGATCAGTGCCAGCATGAATTCCAGTCTCTCCAAGTTTTAGATCATCATGTAATGTTTGGCATGAGTTATATTGACTGATCTGAGAGGACAGAGTATGACAGTGTTAGGAGAAAGCAGTGTTAGAATATGAAAGAGCACATTAGTGAATATTTTGGATCGAACAATCAAGGAACACACCCAAGAATGATTTGGGAAGCCTTCCAAGTTAGTGTTTGACTGTCGAAAACAAATTTTTTCTTGAATTGCCTTAGTCTAAGAAAGTTGTCTCCCCTAGGTTGAGAAAAGCAAGAATTATAATACCAATGAATTGCTGCATTGTAAATCGTCTTCATGAAAGAGTTGTTTACGACCATTTAATCCCCATAACAGCTCTTTCCATGTCACTTGAGGTGTCCAAAACATGTATATTCAAGGATTCCCAAAGCAGGCCCAATGTTAGCGGTCTAGTGAAGAGTACATAGGTTGCCTTGAATAGTTGATACTCTATAGTAGGTTTGTGTTTTTGTCCTAATAGAAGTTTTCCTCTGCATCATTATAGCTAAGATAAAATTAGTTTTGTTAAACTGTATGTAGAGTATTAAGATTGTGTTAGGGTAAAAGCTCCATTTATGCAATATGATTAACTGAAGGCTTTCTGATGTGAAGCGACGCCTAGAACAAGCAGCCAAATTGGAAACAAAACTGAGATTATCTTTTGGTGATTCAGAATTGCTTATAGATTATGATACTTTCTTGCATTTCAAAGGGAGCAGATTTTTTCTGAGGTGGTCTTGTTTTAAGGTTGGATTGTAAGAACCCCAACATATTCTAACTTCACCTCTATAATATCCCTTGCTATTTGTAATGCAAATTTGAAACTCAAGTAATTTTGTCAAACACTTGTCATGAGATCTCTATCTTGCTGTCTTTTATTTTCAGATTGTTTTTGCATGCTTGGAGTGGTTTCAAATGAAGTTTAAATGCTTGCAAATAATCACTAAGATATTTAGGCAAATAACTGAAATTAAAATACAATCCTTTCCGTCTTTTTGAAAGCATACATATGATTTCTACATGTAAAATGTGCGCCTACAGCCAATAGACATTTTCACGGATACTCGACATGCATACTAGTGATTCATTATAGATTTGAAATAAATAACTACGACATGGTCTTCCATTGAACAGTTATTGTGCAACCTTGCACCTCCTTATTTCAATTCCAAACCATTTACAGTGAATCAATTTGCAGTTTATGGTGACTTTAAATTATCAAGCAAATAATATAAAAACCTGGTGAGCGCGCATTGTGTTATTGTTTCAACATTCATAGAATTGTCTCCAAAAAAATAACAACCCCTTCCAATGCACATAGCTGAAGATATTAGAGTCCCCAAATGCCAAAATAAATTCCCTTTATTGCTCACCACTTCTTGGAACCCTCATGGAAACAATAAATAACTTGCAGGTGGTATAATTCAGATATGGCTGCTAATTGGAATGCTAATTTCAGCCACTATGAGCCATGTCCCCTATTGCTGGGTATTAATTATCAATAATCTGTTGCTAAGTAATCAAAACTGAACGATACTTCTCCAATTTCAATGCACATTGTGACTCTGAAATAAGTCACACATAATAGGAAACATCAGCACTTCTTCCCGTACCTCAGATGCTAGTAAACTATAAAGAAAACCCTCGTTTCTCTAAGCTGAAACTCTTCAAACCCTTGGCACAATTCCCTTCACCCATGTCGCCAAATTCACAAACATCAAATGCACAAACAAAATGAATAGATTTCTACCTCTTTGGCTTGTTAAATTTTCTTGAGTAGAAATTGTTCAAGTATCTTCTCCAATACATTTCACATAATTTACTAATATTTGTTTTTGATGCATTTTATTTTGTACTTATAAGACCTTTAACATATTTGCATTTATATTCCATGCTGACTTACGAAATAATAAATAGATCCACTCCATTTATTATAATGTTCATTTGATGCACTCATTTAAGTCAATTGCCCCTCTTTTAATGAATACTTTATATTATAACCCTTTAATATTTAATATTTAATAAAGAATGCTTTATTAATAATTAATACCTTGAATGTAAGCTAGTAAACTTTTTCCACTTAATCAACTGATAAACTATGCTAATATTATGTCCAGGTGCATTGTTAAAAATAGCAACATGGGCATAATTGATTTACAATAAATATTAAGTCCCTCAAATTGAGCCAATTGATGAATGAGTCAATCATTGTGCATAGTAGTGCATACCATGAGTCCAGGTGCCCCTACTAGATATAGTATTGACTATAAATTGACATGCTATAAATAGTAAGTCTCAAATTGGAAGCTCTTTTGATGTCCCTACAACTCTATGCCAATACCAACTATTTAGGTACCCTACTCAGAATATTGACCCTAACTTCCCCAAAATAGTAAGTTACTATAAATAGTAAGTATGCTGACTTGACTCAAACAAAGAGCAATCTTGAACATCCTTGATCATTGGAGTGGAAATTGGCCTTTGGCTTTGCCAACTAGACCCTCTAAACAACTCCATTAGCCTATGAGGGTCAAAAAATAGGCCAGTCCTCTAAAAATTGATGCTTACGAAATTGGGGACATTACATGGATTTTGTTGTTTCTTTAGTTGGTTGGTTCATTTATATGATCATTTTAACTTGTATTTTTTAAGGATACTAATTTAAGTTCCAGGGTTGAGACCATGCTAGCTGGGTCAAGGTCCGGGTTCATTGTAGGTTTGGATTTGGGTCGGGTCCGTTGCATGTCCACGCAGGGTTTGCACTACGGATTGTGGGTCCACAAATTAGGCGGACCTCTGGGGATCCACGACCCACGGGGCCAAAAAGTAACTTGATAACACATTAAATAATATTTTATTTTTAATATTTTTTTTCTAAAGCAAGTCTGCTAACTTGGATATGACCATCTAGGATCTAGCTAGAGCTACCTTGCTGGATGTGGATGATGATGGTGATGATATAATACCATTTGGGGCTAGTGGAATCAGTTTGGGTTCCAATGATGAGGATTTTGATTTAGTTGTAACCGGGGATGACCCATTGATCCCTCATCTTTTGATGACCCATTTGACCCTTGAAGGACCTTGATACAATGATAAATATTAAACACTTGTCACTATTATCATTATGTTTCAAATTTTATTATTTGATGAACTAGTCTATGTTTTGAAATTTCATTTTGCAATTCAGTAATTGAATGTATGATTTTCTTTAGAATTGTGATCCCAGGAACCCATTCTTGAATCTGAACTTGAACGTGCAACTTAGGTAATGGTGCAAAATGTTGACTTGATAGACATATATACAATAATTAATGCATAGTAAAATTGATTTATTACAAATGAATTATTCATACAAGAATTCATGAGTAATAAAAATTAGTTTTCATATAACAGTTTCTTTCTTAATTCATGAGACACTCGTACAAACTGGAATTAAAGGGAACTATTTCAACACACTTTCCGTTTTCTCAACTATAGGACTGTATAAACTTGCTGACAGTTGCGATGAAATTCTAACTATTGGAAACTACTAAAAATAATTCCATCAATTGACAAGGCATAACCATACCCACTAAATAATCAGAAGCACAACATTACTAATATGTAACATATATCTTTTATTCTATCTACATACTCTAATTTCTGGACTCGTGAGAAAGAGGCTTCATAGGGAAATGTTTCATACTAGTATGCTGCTAGAATGTTATTGGATTCAAGAAGATTTTGTGTATTGTATCAACGTACACTTGTTCTCGAGATCAGTACAGGCTCAGTGTCTCTCTGATGGCACATCTTTTTTTTGAAAAGTGTTTCTCATGAAAATCTGGTGTTTATTATGGTTTTCAATTTTTCGTATGCATTCTCGTGTTCCATTTGATGGTTTAAGTCCATGTGATTTAATTGGATATGAACCCTTTTGGTCTATGATAACTTTATTTATTTGATTTGTTATCAACATACAAGACTCTACTTGCCTTCTTGATCCTCAAGCTGAGCAACTTGGAGATAAAATATTTTTCACTTCTTATTTGTGTCCATGAAAATTATACTACAACCTGTAGATAAAGTTACAATGGCTTCGAAAAAGGATTTAAATTTATTTATTTTATTTTTGTTAGTGGAGGGTGGTCCCTTATTTGGGGTCATGTTTGACTCTTCGATTTGGATATCACGATTTTCTATATTTGATTGCTCTAAATGCGAGCCATGAGATAGAGGTTTTATGCTGTTATGCAGGTGTATTATTATGTTAGAATACTATTAGACAAGAGAAGATGAAATTAATTGTATTGATGTACTCTTTTTCTTCAGATAAGTACAAGCTTAGTGTCTCTTTAGTGGTGGAGTTTTCTCTGAAAGGATTTCTCAACATATTATCTTGTGTTTATTATGGTTATCTTGTTTTTTTATATGCTTTCCCATATTCCATTTCATGGTTTAGTCACATTTACCTCAAATGGTTTAGTTGGGATTTGAACTCTTATTAGTTTATGTTTTCACTGTATCTTATTTACCTGCTATCTTATACTGTAACCTTCATTCTCACAGAAACTAATCATATCCTAAATATTTGAAACTATATTTATCCACTTATCAAAATTGGATGGGATAAAACTGAAGACAGGATTTTAATTTAGTTGTTTATTTTATCTGTTGCAGTTACAGATACGGCGGCTTCCAAAACCGGTTATTGCAATGGTATGACAGTTATCATAGTTTTGTTTCTCATAAGATTTAGATTTATGTTTGGTCCAATTCTATTTATGTTTTTTGTTTATTGTATATCAGGTTGCAGGATATGCAGTTGGTGGTGGGCATGTTTTGCACATGGTTTGCGATTTAACAATTGCAGCGAATAATGCTATTTTTGGTCAAACTGGTCCCAAGGTCTGATTTCTGTTCCACGTGACATCTCAGAAAGATTCATCTGCTGGGTACAGTTTCGAGAGAAAAAATAATTACGTATGCAAATCACACGTCTAGTTTGGACACATTTTATGGTGGACCTATCATTGAAAACTTTAATTGAAATTGATGTCAGTGGACAAAAGTAACTTCCCAGCTGCTGCCATCTTATTATGTATGCATTTACATATATCTGTAGATGTAAATTTCCAAATTTGATGTATTCCGTACCATCATATGATCATATGGATTGCAATTGGCATTCATAGTTTCCTGCATAGATTAGGATTTCCATCTTAAGTATTTAAAATTCAGGATCTTGCTCAATATGGATCTAACGTTGCTTGGTGGAGTGGTAAAGTTGGAACCCACACTGTGAGAGTATCAAGATTCAAGTCCATCCAACTGTGCTCCAGTGTCAAAGTTGGGATTGATACTGTCAGAGTATAAAGATTCAAGTCCATCCAATTGTGCGTCATTATTACCAACCAAAATATTAGTTATGATTATCATTTGCATTTTTCATGGTTCTAGATTGCCTCTGTTTGGTCTACAGTGGTATACAGCTGCATTATCTATTTCTTAATTTCTCTTCCCAATGCCATATGATAAGTCACTTTTTATGAGCCTTGTGATTCACATCAACATTTACACATCATCATGAGATGCCTTTCTTATTGTTTCTTTCAATTTATGACTTTCTTGTCTTATATAACCAGAATCTGGAAATATTACACCCTTTCATCATGTTCAGGGTTGAAGTAATAGATTGTAGAATTGTATGTTATAAACATTCACATTTTGGGTGTTATAGATTCAAAGAACCTTTCTGCTTATTGTGGCAGGCTTATATCTTGTGTTCATCTAGTCCTTATGAGCAAGCTGATCTTTATTATTACCTATATATTCTACAGTCTACCTCGAGGGTTGGGTTGAGTAATGAACGTAGAATTTGATAGGAAGGTAAAATAGTGCATTAAACTAAGAAACAAACAACAGAGAAAAAAAGATAATGTACATTGAAAGTGATTAGTCTTGAAAAATAAAATGCAGTTCACCTATTTATGATAGTTGGTGCTACCCAAAGTAACATTGTAACAAACGGTCTTTAATATATGATGTCGTTCCCTATCCGTTGTATCTATGATTATTGCATTCAAAATAGTAAAAGGGATTGAAAACTATAAATTTGGAATACTCAGATTCTGAGTAGTATTGTCGTCGGTAAATATTATGTAGCCAACAAGATATATGTCGTCGGTAAGTGTTATGTAGCCGACAGGCCCTTCGGGAAGGTTCTTGTTATGTAGCCGATGACCCTTTGGGAAGGTTCTTCGGAAAGTATATATACACCCTCCGGGATCATTGTAATCATCATAAGCATAATGTAATGTCTTGGGCATATGTGAATAATAAAAGGAGTTCTGCTGTTCTTGTTCATTGTCTGTGTGCATTAATCTATTTACGCATAGGGTAAACATTTAGCGCTATTGCCTGATGGACCTAGAAGAAAGGTTGGAATGAAGACTCATGCTGAATTAGTTGAATAAACTTAAGAATAAGCTGAAGGAAAAGGATGAAATACGCACAATACAAGGGAATTTGATTTTGGTACAGCAGGCCGAATGCAGACGAAGGTTTTAGAAAATTGCCGATGGTCACCGGTGCACCGAGGAACTATTGGAAGAGACTTGACAACTGTTGAATTTGGTGGAAGAAGGAAGGGAGGAGTTTCTGAACCTGCATACGCCGAGGGAAGAGAATCCAGATGGAAGGGGATTAACTTGCACGGCTCGGAGTGCCAAGGGAGCACGAGTGTGGAGTGAACTCTTCGTCCGAGACACACTTCCAGAATGGACAGCTTGAGTTGATGAAAACCCTTCTTCACCAAATAGCACAATTGTTGGAAACAATGCAAGTGTTCAAAGTAGCGCGGGTGTGCAGGACAGCGCAGGTGTGCAGAACAGTGTGGGTATCCAGAACAACACGGGTACGCAAAACAGTGCGGTCACGCAACACATCCCTCAACCTCGAATAGTAATGGTTGGACCAAAGGAGAAGTTGCCAAAGTTTGATGATGATGGAACAACCGATCCAATTCGACACTGTAAAACATGCAAAACAATTTGGAGGGCGAATGGTATAATGGATACAAATGAATGGGTTCAACAATTTCCGACAACCCTAAGGGGCGTAGTAATTGATTGGTTCGCCGATATGGATCTTCAAAAATTAACCACTTGGGACAACCTTAAGAAGGAGTTTACCATCGAATTTCAACTGCTTCGCAACGACAATGAGATTGTAGCCGAAATATACAATACAAAACAGGGGAAGAATGAAACGGTCCGATTCTATGCCAGGAAATTAAAAGACTTAATAAATAAAATAGAAAATAAGCCAGGTGATGGGCTGCAAAAAAGATGGTTCATTGAAGGCCTACACTCGAAGTTGCGAAAGAAGATGAAGATTGTGCCACCATCGTCATACACTGAAGCATACAATCGGGCAATGAACTTGGAAAGTGAACAGAAAACAAAGAAGAAGAAGAGTAGCTCATTTGAGTTAGATGACGATGCGTCTTTGAAAGAAGAGAGTAGCAATGACGAAAAGGGCAGCAAGAAGGTCCGAGCCCTTCAAAAGGATATGATCCGAATGATGAAAGAATTTAAAAACATGTAGGAGACCAAGGGAAATGAGCTATGGTGCATAGACTGCAAGACAGAAGGCTATACGAAGGGATCTTATCCGAAGAACTAGTTCTACTAGATCTGCTAGATCATGTGACATTCCACAAAGGAATACCCCTTCAATATGAAAACAAGAGGACCTTAATGAGTTTTCTTGACACAGGAGGCTTCCGCATCAGGAGGGAGCGAAAACACCAGTACGGAGGGTGCCACCTCGGGAGGGTACAAAAATAATAGACGAGGGCAAAACAACAACAATGCCAATAATAATAATGGGAGCCGCAGTCGAATTCAGTACGATGCGAATGGACGACCGATGGTTCAATGTCAAGCATGTAATTTGTGGGGCCACTTTGCTCGAGACTGTACAACGACAAATGCACCGAAGTTGTTATGCAGATAGTGCGGTCTTGGAGATCATGAAGATGCCAAGTGCCCGAAATTAGGAGTGAATTTGATCACCATCGGGATGGATGAAGAGGAGGTTCTAGCAATCACATGGAAGCAAGCAAAATTGTACCCCGATCTGACGGAAGAAAAGAAGAGACCGGAGGAAGCAAGGGTAGAAATCCAGAAAGCAACGTAGGCAGAGAAAACACACTTGAAGGACACTACCGGTACCTTAGCAAGGAATTGCATAGAATAGAACATCATATGACAGATATTACAAACTGAAGTACCTATCAAAATAAACGATCTACTACTCACAATGCCTCAACTTTGATCGACACTCATAAACATCGCCCCAACAGCTATATTACCGGCAGAACACGGAAGGGAGAAAGATAGTGGCGCAATTGTTGAGGATCCAATGCTGCTAGCCCTCTCATCTGGATGACATCCAACAGTCGTCGAGATGGGAATTTTGGGAACTGTCCTGACAGATACAATTGTGGACGGCAGGTCAGGCGTGAATGTCTTACCGGAAGACACCTGGAAGAGGTTGGGACAGTCGATGCTGTGGCCACCTACGTTCCAATTATTAATGGCGGACCAGCACGGGATCAAACTGTTGGGAGTCCTGATGGCACAACCAGTCACTATCGGAACACAACCATTCCTGCTCGACTTTGTCATCATCTCGCTAAAGAGGAGAGGATACGATGCCATTTTGGGCTAAGGATGGCTCATACAAGCAAAGGTTAAGCATGATTGGAAGAAGAATACCCTATCAATGGAGCGTGGAGGTACAAGATTCATAATTGACCTGCACACACAAATGGTAGGTGAGGAGGCAGCGTCGTCGGATTTTGAAGCCGAAGGTAGAGAGGATGATGAGGGGAAGAAGAGAATGGAACCTGATGAAGAGGGAGTATTGAGACTAGAAGGAGGGTCCAATGAGGACGACCTAGACTCATTGAATGGCCTTTTCCACCGGTAGATGGAGGATTATGAGCTCTTTCCGAGCTATAATATGTTAAGGGTCGACGAAGGTGAGAAAGAAGAGGGAAATGAATGTCCGAAGGAATACAGAGAAGTGGAAGAAGGAAAGAAGGTTACAGCTGAAGCTGAAGGGAAGAACATACATTACGAACCCAGAAAAAGGAAAGATTCCACCATACGACTGCGAAGAAAGAAAATGTTAGGGTGAACCATGGATATAGTAGAAAGGTGCTGACAGCGAGGAAAACACATCATACGGTTTGCATAGGAAACAAAGAGGAAGGGTTTAATAAAAGCTTCAGTGGTACAGAGTGAAGGTTCTAAAATCAAGAATATAGTTATTGACAAGCAAGGAGTGCTAGTCGACGGAAGTCATGGTACCGAGTGTTGGGAACAAACTAGGCGATATGGAAAACCTGAGGGAGAGATCGTGTAACTTAAATAAACTTGATGAGCGACGATTGCAGGCAGAATGGGCCATGGAAGTAATACAAAACATGCACAAAGCATGCTATGATAAACACCTCAAATTGAACATGTTCCAACCAAGACAGCTAGTGTTGAAATATGGCAAACGGAATGAAATCAAACCGAGAAAGTTTAAAGTGAAATGTGTCGGGTCATACTAGATCCAGGAAGTGACTAATAACGGAGCAATAAAGTTGTGGACGTTAGACGGACAAGAAATCCCAGAGGCAGTCAATGGTTCGAAGCTAAAAATGTACCATGCCCGAACGACTCCCTTGTCATCACAGGATGATGGAGCTCAGAAGGAGAACTGATTTTATAAAATTTATCAAAAAAAAAAAAAAAACGGGAAAAAAATTGAAAAAGTGAAAAAAAAAGAGAAAAAATAGAAAAAAAATTTGAAAGAGTGAAAAAAAGAAAGAGAAAGGGTGAAAAAGAGTCACCATACGGTGACTTAAGTAGGCTAGAAGGCATTGTATGACCTTTTTAGAAACTCATGCCCATACAGATTTTAACGTAGGAATCTCCAAAAACATCGTACGAAAGGATATCGCATACGTCAAGCAAAGTGTGGAGGTAACTTGGAAATCGTACGGCTAAGGGTACGAAGGCACTCCAGGTATTATGCAAGGGGACCGTATGGCCTTTTCAAAGATCTCCATACCATATGGATTTTGAAGATTAACTTCTCTACTTGAATCATATGGAATGTTTGAAGGTTGACTTCTTTGATTGGAACTGTACAGATTGTGGAGGCTGGTCTTTTAATTGGCACCATATGGCCCCTTCTTTAGACATCTTACGGCCCCTGTATATTCAAACACCATACGGATTTTTATGTCATTCAAACATAGGAGCTAGGTAATCATTGTACGGTCAAGTTTCATGGTTTGTGGATGCTGTACGGCTTGATTCAGGAGAATTAGGAAAATATCCAAGGCCTTTCATACAATATTCGTACGCTCAAGAAGAATGGAAGTTTGATTGTTCAAAATTGCAGAAGATCACCGTGCGGCTACAACCCTTTATGTGCAACAAAGATTGTATTCTTTCATCGTACGGACTTTTAGAAGAAATTATTCGATTTTGGCTGAGGGTTTTGCAGGCATCTTCCGTTGTTTACCGCATAGGTTAATTAAGAAATGCACACAGATAATGAACACGAACAACAGTACTTCGTTATTCGCAGAAGCCAACAAATTACATAATTGGTGATAAGATGCTTTACAATGACCCCAGAGGTTGTATAGATACTTTCTGCCGAACCTTCTAGAAGGGTCCGTCGGCTACAAAACAATCCTAATGTACTCGTCAGCTACAAAATCTTTACCGATGACAACACCCTGTCAGCTACAATTTCTACCGACGACATCATCCCCCCCAAAAAGAAAAAAGTCGTCTCTGGACGACAATTACAAAATACAATTACAATATATCCAAGATAGATTAACAAAACAGAATACACTAATTGGTCTCTAAAATGTGTTGCATTTGCAGCCTCTGGGAACACAATACTATTCCTTAATCAAATTGACCTTGATAGCCACTCGTGCCGCTTTCTTTGCTTCCAACTTCTGGGTACCTTGAGCCAAGCATCGTTGAACTGCCTTCAATTGGATGATCAACTCCTCCCGAGCTCTCTGTGCATCCACCAAGACAGCCTCACGTTCAACACCCACTCCAAGTGCCTCCGGTACACAGACACTCCATGCTTGCAACAGTTTTAGGTCACATCAACTGGTCACACTTTCCACGACTAATAGCCGCAACGACTGGGGGTCTAGGGGGCAACGCCCCCAGCGGGGTTGAGGGGTAGCGCCCCTCACCGCCAAGACCAAATTAGCACTCCGAAACCCACACAAAACACTATTTTTGTGATTTTTTTCGATCCCATACTCTTTCTGGCAACTGCTTGCATTTTCCACCTGTTTATGTCTTTCCCTTCCCCTTGGCATCATGCATTACTCATTCTGAACTGTTTCAATGTGTCATTTTTTTTTTTTCAAAGGATCTCACTCTTTGCAATTCAGTCGCATGACTTGTTACAGGGCATCAAGATATGGAGATTTCTAACAATCATATTCACCGTCCCTCTGCAATCCACAACAAATTCCTCCAGATGAATATGTGCCGCGGAAGAAGAAGACTTCAATATCCTGTGTGGGAAACCGTTTGCGGAAGAGAAGAGTCATGCCGCGGGGAAAACAAAAGAGATTTGCTGGACGTAGGACCTTTAGTTTTCCTGTCTCCAAACTGTCAATGTGCAAGGGCCAATGCAACCGCAGAGGGATAACACTACGCCAACACAGGAGCTTTACCTCTGAACCTATCTGCAATAAGCGATTCCTTGATAGCAAAGAACAATGCTGCTGATATTTTTATTTGGTGCCTTCTTTCATAGCTTAGTCCAATGGAAAAAACTGAAGTTTCTAAGATCAAGGCATCAATGTGCTATGAAGAATGAAGCTGCGGAAAGATATTAATAGACACAAGACTGCTTGCGGGAGGTTAGAGAAGACGTGCGGGCGATGAACAAGCTCCACGGCACACGAACACACGCGGAAAGCAAAAGAAGTCTACGAAACACAGTCGAGGGAGATAATAAAGTTCGTGGGGACACCAAACGTCGTGGGAAACAAAGGTAAAGTCCGCCTGTGGGAAACAAAGGCGCCTGCGGAGGCTAAGGTAGCCTGCGGGGAAGTTGTTCGTGGAGGAGAGAAGAATGCCACTGTGGGGAAGAGTTTACACCGTGAAAAAAACTTGTATACACAATACCATCCATTCATAGGAGAACAAAAGGCATCAACACAGGCAAAGTCGCCAACAACTACTTGTCCATGGGAAAATAAAGAGACACCAGTGGAAGCAAAAGAAAAAAGTCTGCGGGAAGGAAGACAGCAGGGGAACAAAGGCATCTGCGGAAGATAACCCGACAGAGAATGTAGACATCCGCGGAGGGACTAGTGATTTCCGTGCGAAATAAGGCATCTATAGGAGGATACATAGTTTGCGGAAGAGGAGATAAATTCGCAGAAAGAACTTGCTCCGCAGGAAAAGACTCTCCACGGTCTTGTCCGTGGAAAGATGCTGCGGGCCCATCTATGGGAAGCTTCAGTCTAGGGGGTGGGTGCCTGCAGAACATCCCCACTCTTTTTTTTTCCCAAATAAAAAAATACAACTCAATTTTCCCTCCACACTACCATTCCACGACGATGAGTGAGTCGAAAGATACATAACGACGCCACCCGATGAACTAAGGAGCCATCCCCTGATAGAGAAGTGTACAAGAAATAAAGGAAACTGTGGAAGAACGAACACCACTAGGGGTGGAAGAAGATGCCACTGAGGAAGAATGAAGACAACCCGCAATCACAATGCACCTTGCAGAAGAATCTGCAGAAGACAGGAAAAAGCCGCACTACGCCGTGGTTGAAAAAGTGAAGCCGCCAATGAACAAGATGAGCCTGCGAACACCAAGATGCAATTTGCGGAGAATAGAAAGCCATCCGCACAACAAAAGTCCGCGCGAGATAAAGACAGGCCAAGGGGAACAACCCGCGAAAAAGGTGTCTTGGAATAGTCCGTGGGACCCTTGTCCGGCAGACTCCAATCACTGTTTGATCATCCTCTGGTTTCTTCTCTACTTTTCCATCAACCTTCGTTGTCTTCAGCTGTCCTTCTCCCTATGTGATTTTCTTTACTTCTCGCTCTTCCTCTATGATTTTCTTCGTATGTCCTTCCACTGTGGTTTTCTTCTTTACTTCCGGTGTTATTTTCTTCCCTTCTCTATCTTCCTCTGTGATTTTCTTCACTTCTCCTCCTTTTACTTTGTTCGCTTGTTTTCTTTTCTTACTCTTCTTACGCTTGCCCTCGCTTTCTTCATTCTCAATTTTTTTCTTCACCATTTCATTGATCTCCATTTTCTCCGAGAGCTCTTGCTTTGTCACTGTTTTCACAGTAACCTCAATCTCCTTCTCTGATTCATTTTACTGCAGCTCCACTTTTTTCGAAGTTGACTCATCGGCCTCATCTCCCAAATTCATGGTTTGTAGTGTGGCTTAGTTGTATTTGATGGGCTCCCCCTTAGTGAATGCATGGGCGGGTGTAACATCCAACGGTGTATCCCCCTCGTTTACCTTAGTGAACTCCTTTGGAAATTCATCTCCCCTCGGACCTTCCTCCATTGTTAGTACATTGCAGCTCTGGAATAGTTCGTAGTCCTCTATTTGCCAGTGGTAAAGACCGTTGACCGAATCCAGCTCGTCATCTGTAGATCCTCCCTCCAACCGCAGGACTCCCTCCTGATTCGGTTCCATACGCTGTTTGTCTTCATCCTCCTCTTCGGAATTTGATGACAGGGCTTCTTCCCCGACCATTTGGGTGTGCAAATCGATGAGAAATCGCCGGCCTTTACTTTCGAGTGACAAGGTGTTCTTGTTCCAGTCGTGTCTGACTTTGGCTTGAATAAGCCATCCACGGCCCAGGATGGCGTCCTATCCTCTTCTCTTCAACGGAATCACAATGAAGTCCAATAGGAACGGCTGTGTGCCGATGGTCACTGGCTAAGCCATCAGGACACCCAGGGGTTTATTGCTGTGTTGATCCGCTGTCAGCAACTGAAATTTAGGGGGCCACAATGTTGACTGTCCAAGCTTCTTCCAAGTCTCCTTGGGTAAGACATTTATGCCGAACCCTCCATCAACTATTGTGTCCGTGAGAACATGTCCGAGGATCACCATCTCAACGATCGCGGGATGTCGTCCAGATGTGAGGGCCAGCAACATTTGGTCTTCTCCGCCTGCAGCAATTTCCTTTTCCTTCCCTTGACTTGGTTCTCTCGGTAACTTAGGAATTGGCGTAATATTTGTGAGATCAGATCAAAGCTGAGGCATCGTGAGAAGCAAATCATTTATCTTGACTGGTACCTCTGTCTGCAAAATTTTCCGTACTATGTTTTGTTCCACGGAATTCCTCGCCGAAGTGTTGGTGGTGTCCTTCAACTAAGATGTTTCCGCCTGCGATGCTTTTTCAATCTTCGCTCGTGCTTTCGCAAATTTCCTCTTTTCTTCGGTGGGGTTCGGGTATTCTTTTGCTTGCTTCCACGTAATTGCCAGAACCTCTTCCTCATTCGTCTCAACAGTGATCAAGTTTACTCCGGATTTTGGACACTTGGAATCTTCGTGATCGCCGGGTCCGCACCATCTGCATAATAGTTTGGGTGTATTTGCGGTTGTACAATCTTGCGCAAAATGACCCCACAAATTACATGTTCGGTGTTGTATGATCGGCCGTCCGTTCGCATCATACTGGATTCGGCTTCTACTAGTATTGTTAGTGTTATTGTTTGTATTGTTATTGTTATTCTGCTTGCGTCTATTATTCCTGTATCCTCCCGATGTAGCACCAACAATATTGATATTTCCGCTACTACCTGACGGGGATGCCTCATATGTAAGAAGTATCTGCGGAGATCCTCTGGTCTTCATGTTAAAGGGACATTCCTTTGTCGAATGGCCTATGATCTGACAAATATCACAGAATTGGTTCTTTGGACAGGATCCTTTAGTATGACCATCGGTCTTACATTCCATGCACCACAACTCATTGCCCTTTGTCTCCTTCTGCATATTTTAAAACTCTAGCATGTGGATCATGTCCTTCTGTAGGGCGCAGACCTTCTTGCTGCTGCCTTCATAGTCGCTGCTATCTTCTTCGAAAGTCGCTGCTATCTTCTTCGAAAGGCTCGTCGTTATCTGAATCAGATGAGCTGGTCTTCTTCTTCTTTTTTGTCTTCTACTCACTTTCGAGGTTCAATGCTCTGTTATAAGCTTCCGTGTATGATGATGGCGTCACAATTTTCATTTTCTTCCGCAAGTTTGGGTGTAGACCTTCCACGAACCATCTTTTCTGAAGTTTTTCTGTCGGCTTATTTTCCATTTTGTTTATCAAGTCTTTTAATTTCCTGGCGTAGACACGGCCAGTTTCATTCTTCCCCTGCTTAGTATTGAAGATCTTTGCTACAATTTCATTATCATTGTGCAATAGTTGAAATTCGGCAAGAAACTCCTTTTTAATGTTATTCCAACTGTCTAGCTTCTGTGGATCTGTACTAGTAAACCAGTCAATTGCCACAACCCGTAGGGTGGCCAGAAATTGCCTCATCCAGTCATCTTCAGCAGTTATGCCATTTGCCCTTCAGATCGTTTCACATGTTTGCAGTGTCGAATGGGATCGGTCGTACCATCGCCATCGAACTTCGGCAGCTTTTCTTTTGGTCCCGCCATCACAATTGGTTTTTGTAAACAGGCGCTGTTCACTCCCACACTGTTGCTTTGCACTCCCACACCGACGATCTGCAATCCCACACCGGCGGACTGTTCTCCCACACCGGCGGTCTGCACTCCCACACCGGCGGTCTGTTCTCCCACACCGGCGGACTGTTCTCCCACACTGGCGGTCTGCAATCCCACACTGGCGGAGTGTTCTCCCACACTAGTGGACTATACTTCCACACCGACGGCTTTCTCTCCCATATCGGTGGTTTCAATAGTTGCGAAGCTTGGTGAAGAAGGATCTTATAAGTGTATCTCGGACGAAGAGGTCACTCCACGCTCGTGCTCCCTCTGTACTCCGAGTCATGCGAGTCGATGGTCTTCCATTTGGATTTTCTTCCCTTGGCTGTAATGGGCACCCCTGGATGTCCCAAAAAACTAAACCAATTTGCTGAAAGGAATTTTGTCAAACAGTTTGCATTCAACCTCTTATTTCTCCGTTTAATGTTTTAAACCCCTTATAACTCCGAAAATCAAACATTTATTTGTTTTTTGTGTTTTGTGCATGGAATTGGTATCATACAACATAAACAAGAAAGAAACTACAATAATATGCAAAGTGGAAATGAACAGCTGCTAATAAAATGTTATTTTCAGAATTCATAAAACCAAATACATGGCAGATTTATCAACTCACTAATTACTTCAGCAGTATTGACATAATACTCCAGCCCATGCTTTCGAACTTGCTGCTACAGTGCTTTGTCCTTCAATCAATGCACTACCTTCGTAATATCATTCCCTCAAAGCGGCATAAGCGTCGAAAAAGTAGTGAAGAAGATATGAGCAAAATACCAAATCTGCCTATAGCTGGAAATGCAACTAAATTGTCTGATAATGAAGCCAATAACAAAGAATTCCAAAGCCCAAACCCCAAGGGAATGACATTTAGAATGTTACAAGAGAGGATAGACGTCCTCAAATGCCAAGAACGGAGCTGCAACTCATACACCAATTTCTTCTCATATTCAACCTGGCTAATGAAGCCACAAATGCTTCCTTTTATTCTATTTCCAAGGGTCCGCTCAACTCATATGGGCAATGTGGGATAAAAGATGTGTAGTATATAAAACATATATTAAAATACCCCTTAGGTCTCCCTTGAGTACACATCCGCATAAAATAAATATTAAAGTAACACTTTAATATTTTACAATTAAATTAGATGTTACTTTAATAAAACTTCAGGCATTAAAATGTATTAGCAATCAGACTCTGAATAATGCGAGTGATAGCTCATCGGAAAGCTCTCACCGAGGAGTATCAAATCCAATGACCAAAATTGACCTGCACTGTGTCCTGCCGACTTACTAAAAATAGTAAGTATGCCTGAAACTGAGTAAATCAACTTCGTTTTGGCCCAAACTGGAAATGACTAGGCCAAAACACTCCAGGATCTTATTAAACCCTTCGTTAGCCCTCGGGACCATGTAGAACAAGGCTAACGCACACACACTTGGTCAACTGCTAAAATGGGGACATTACATCGGCGAACACAAATTCAAAAACTCCTCCCGTGTTGCTTCCACCAATTCCACCCGCTGCCGAGTTTCCTCCAACAATTCTTCTGTGCTCCGGTTTCCGTCGGCAATCTTTTGGAATCTCCTTCGGTGTTCGACTTGCTGTGCCAGAATTAAATTTTCTTGCGCAGTACGGATTCCATCTTTTCCCTTGACCTTATTGCGATCCTTGTTAAGCTGATTTGGCATTAATCTTCATTCCTCCCACCTTCCAGGTTCATAGGGAAACGACGCCAAATGTTTACCGCATAGATTAATTAAGAAATGCACATAGATAATGAACACGAACAACAGTGCTCCGTTATTCGCATAAGCCAACAGATTACATAACTGGTGATAAGATGCTTTACAATGACCCCAGAGGGTGTATAAATACTTTCCACCAAACCTTCCAGAAGGGTCCGTCGGCTACAAAACAATCCTAATCTACCCATCGGCTACAAAATCTTTACCGACGACAACACCCTGTCAGCTACAGTTTCTACCGAAGACATCCGTTTGGTCAAAGAAGAGAAGGTAGAAGGAAGCAGTCAGAAGAGCAAAAAAAAAAAAAAAAACGACAACAAATCAAAAGTGTTCAGAATGAATAATGCGTGATGCCAAAGGAAAGGGAAAACATAAGTAGTTGCTTTGATTTGTCTTTGATGATGTAGAAAAATATGCACAATAGTAGGATCCTTTGTAATATTCATTACCACAAGAAGTATTTGTAGGCTGCGAATTGAGCTTTTTTCAGTATTATCATTGTGAGTGATGCCTACATTATTTCCCGTGATCATTGGTTGTATTTGGTGCTACCAGTGGAACTTCGAAGTTAGTCATTTCAAACCTTCCAATCTTTACAAACGTTGTACATTGTCTAGCACAAATGAACCATCCAATTTTAAAAAAATGTTCTTCATGTATTGTTTTTCATTGATCTTGGTAGTTGTTGGCTATTTTCGCCCCCATTCAGCTCGACATTGATAACCGATCCGAGAGATCTTCAACGGGCTGGATTCTTTGCAGTGGGTCATCATGCTAAGGTTGGCGGCTAACATTTCATGTTAGCTCGGTCCCTTCTGTGATCAAGTTGACTCGGTTTTTCTTTTGCCGAGTTGCAGTTTGTTCTTCTGACCGAGTTAGCTTGGTTTGCTCTTGGTCAGGCTAACTGGCTATGAGATCTGACGACTCTTGTGTTTTCGTGAGCTATCTGCCCATCTTCGTGAAAGCGCGAGATGCTGCCACACGTCACCATTCCGACATTTCTTCATGTTGCAGAGTCTCCGCAAGGCTCCAAAGTCTAGAATTGTGCCACGTGGCAGAGGGTCCCATCTCCAGTGCTTGTCTTTAACACAACATGCATTGTGCAGATTGATGACAGAGATTCAACGAAAGATTATAGGATCACTATTTGTTCTGTCAAATGGCAAGGCACAAGATGTCGCGTGTCGCCATTCCAACGTTTCCTCATGCTGCCTTGTTCCTTCAATGCTCCGAAGCTCAGAATCGTGTCACGCTGCCACACTTCGCCATTTCGACATTTCTTTACTCCGCGGAATCTCCATGAGGCTCCGAGGCTTGGAATTGCACGACAGCTGTTGGATTTGGCTCATCTTGGAGTCTTCTCACAACATCTTAGCCGTCTGCTGGAAATAAAGCTCATCTCGATTGACGGCTGTGTTATAATCCTGCATTGAGGGAGATTCTCTTACATCTCAGTTCTCCATCTCGAGGGGAAGATCTGCATCGATGGTGGCAACTTAATCTTTCGTTTGGGGAGATTCGTGTCTCATCTTGGCCATTCATTTCAATAGGAGATCTATCTCGACGGCCAACATTTGTTTTCAGGGAAATCAGATTCCCCCTTGTGGTCAATCCTGCATATTGCGGGCAGAGAACACGTCCCATTATCCTTCCACGCGGTTTTCTTTGTCCATGGCACGCCATCAGGGCCAGTTCTTCAATGCGCCACAGCTTCTTGGGCCTTGTTTCCATGGCGCCAATGCACTCCATGCCTCTTTAATGCATGAAATGATCAAATCTTTGGTGATTGGATCTGATTTATGGCTAGGTGCATTGATTTGGGTTTCTTCCTGTCACTTTATGGGCAGATGACACTTCATGATCATATTTCATTTTGATTCTTAGTTATTGCTTTCTTTTGCAGCTCAACTCCATCTTGGTTGGGGTTTGAACTTCAAGTTAGATTAGAGTTATGCTTGAACTCTTTTAAAGGTAGTTGTAAATATGTTTTCAGGGTTCTTCTCTGTTTGTATTTTGCAGTAGCATTATGCTCTGCAATTTTTGCTTCCATTAATGAAATCTTTGTTTCTTACCTATCTTGCCATTCATTAATTGTGCATGTTTATTGCCTTGTAGTGAGTGTTTCTTTTCTGTTTTTCTTGATTCATATGTTGTGTTAAGTTTTCTTGCAATTGCTTCATAGTAAAATATCTTTCCTTTCAACACTTCAATCAGCTCCAAACTTGCATGTGGTCTCTTGGGAAGTAGAATAGAGTTAAGATTAGTGTATTTTTGATTTTCATTAATGTTTTGTGCAGTCATAGGCAAAGATTGTAACCACAATTCTATCTTGGTGCATCACCCGCTTTCCCTTTTAGCATTTTACTTTCTGTTTCTCTCACTTTTCCTCTAAAGCAGTAGTTTAGGTGCACTCTGATAGTGAGGAAGCCGACCTTCTTTGGAGATTCAGCTTCGAAGCGCAAGTCCCATGCTTGGAGGTTGTTTCCATGTTACACAAGGTTAAGCAAGGGTATAGACTTTTGTGTCAACAATTTTTGGCACGCCCGGTGGGACAAAGAAGATTTTGGTTTCATAGGTCCGCTAGTTAGCCACTTTGAAGGTCAATTCATTGAGAAATTGGGTGTTTTTATTGATGCCATCGGCCTTTGGAGGCAGTCATTCAATACCATGGCGACTGTATGCATCTATTGGTTTCAATAGACTAAGTGCTGGTATTTTTTTGATTTTCTATGTTTCCTTAGGATTTCTATGAAGGTGCTTGTCTAAATGCTTTATCATGGATCCCTTTCATAGAATGCCTCCCACTTTCCCCAATATCATGAAAAGGCCATTCCTCATCTCTCCCATCCCCTATCTCAGCCACAGCCTGGTTATGACCAGCCTGACTACCTAGATCACTAGAAGGCTGATTTCACTCCAACACATCATGTCATCTATGGCTATGAATATGTGAAAATTTCCCCCTCCAAGTTCATCACAGTTAAAGAGTTCTAGGAGCAACAAGAGAAGAGGATCGAGTCAGACCTTAGTTCAAAGAGTTTTGATCTTCAGGAGCATTTAGATAGTTTGGGATCCGGGTTTGTTGAACTTTCCAAGATTTTTAACTATGTTGAGAATCCATACCCAAATACAGACTGCGGGGATTTTTCTTTTGTTATGCTCCTTATGACTTCTTGGATTTAGGAGTTGTAGGATGACAAGGAGATGTGGGAGAATGATCCTTATGTTTGCGGCATGATGTCTGATGCATTTGACATTTTCAATGAAGCTCACCAAGCCCTTCAAAAGGTGCAACAGGAGGACGAACTAAAATAGAAGAAAATTGAGGAGGAAAGGTTCAAGCTTGCCCAAATGCAGAGAGCTGAAGTGCAAGAGCCTCCAAGGAGGAAGTTTGCTAGCTTCAGACAAAGCAGCCCTCCCTAGAGTTCTACTTCAAGCTTCCCTGAATCTCTGCCTACACCTTAGACGCCTCAACGAGTTAATGATGGTGAGCCCCAAAATGAATACCTGTCCCTTCTTTACGGTTCATGAAGAAGTGGATGTCTTTGCCCACATCAGAGACGACAATGGAGCAGCCACCAATTGAAAAAATGTGCTACAGAAGGAGGTTCAAGGAAAAGAGCTTCCCAAAGAAATCCTTGTCTTTGGGGAGAAACACATTAATGTGCTTGAGGCTGCTCCTTAGCTTGCATGCAATGTTACAATAGAGAAGATAATCCAGGAAGAGGAATTTCTTTCTTCTTCAAGCCATCATAAGGACTGTTGTGACGTGGGGACATCACAGTTGATGGGGGAGATTGATTTCTATGAGCTTGAGGTCTCATGTCTATCTAACAAGTCATCTTCCCCATATGAGGAACATTTGTTGCAGCAAACTATCCTTTATAATATGGAAGATGGAAAGGAGGATCCCAAGGATATCTTTATCCTTGAGGAGGACCATGCTGATATGCATGAGATTGCCCCTCAACCTATGCATATTGTTACAGCTATAGTGGAGGAGATTGATGATGAGGATGACCTTTTGGATGAGTTTGATGCTATCTGCTCTTCCATAGAGCTTGATTCATCATCTCCTATATATGAAGAGCATGTTTTTAAGAAGCAACAAGAGGAGAGTGCATTACTAGCCGTACCATCAGAGCTAACCCTTGTTGGCCATGAGGATTTGAGTGTTGTGGAGCACAACAACATGGTCAAGGATATTTCCTTGGACCAAGCACCATCAAGAGGATGCCCCATAAGGCATCTAGCTCCGCAACAGTGCATGTTGCCCCTAGTCATGCTCATTGTAGAGCATGACGGTGAAAACCAAAAGAAGGAGCAAGTCTGTCTTGCTCAAGATCAAGGCGTCCTAGTCTTGGAAAGCTTCATTGTTTTCAGCATTGGGAAGAAGGTACTATATGCAATAATATGGTTGTCATACTTACTGGTCTGTCTAGCTGCTGATGTGCATGGGATAAGAAATCAGCTTTTGAGGAAGGGCAGTTACTTCATCAAGCCAGTAAATGGCTTTGTTTGATTTTTTGTAATTGTAAATACTTGTACATAGTAGAGTAGGTGTTTTTTTGCTTTCCAAGAAGTGCACAAGCATAGCTATTCCTTCCTAGATATAGCAATTTTTGTAATTTTGCCAGTTGTAGAGGCAAATTTTTTGTGAAATTGCAGGTGGGATGGTGTCTTGTTCTTTTGGTGACTCTATGCCTAATCGATTGCTTAAGGCCACCGATCTATGCTTCGCAGACAAGCATCCCATTGAGTCGCCAAGAATATTGGCTATTTTTGCCACCATTAAGTTCATCATTGATAACCAATTCGAGATATCTTCAGCGGGCTAGATTCTTTGCAGTGGGTCATCACGCTATGGTTGGTGGCTAATATTTCATGTTAGCTCGGTCCCTTCTTTGACCGAGTTGACTTAGTTGTTCTTTTGTTGTGCTGCAGTTTGTTCTTTTGACCGAGTTAGCTTGGTTTGCTCTTGGTCAGGTTAATTGGCTACGAGATCTGACGAATATCATGTTTTCGCGAGCTATTTGTCCATCTTCGTGAAAGCATGAGTTGCTGCCACACGTCGTCGTTCCATTGTTTCTTCATGCTGCATAGTCTTCGCAAGGCTCCGGAGTTTGGAGTTGCGCCACATGGCGGAGGGTCCCATCTCCGGTGCTTGTTTTTAACACAACATGAATTGTGCAGATTGACGATGGAGATTCAACGAAAGATTATAAGATCACCTTTTGTTCTGTCAAATGGCAAGGCACAGGATGTTGCTGCATGTCGCCATTCCGACGTTTCCTATTGCTGCCTTTTTCCTTCAATGCTTCAAAGCTTGGAATCGTGTCACGCTGCCATGCGTTGCCATTTCAATATTTCTTCACTCTGCAAAGTCTTCGTGAGCCTCCGAGGCCTGAAATTGCTTGACAACCATTGGTTCTGGCTCATCTTGGAGTCTCCTCGCTACATCTCAGCCGTCCATTGGAATTAAAGCTCATCTTGATTGATGGCTTCATTCTAATCTCGTGTTGAGGGAGATTCTCTTACATCTTGGTTGTCCATCTCGAGGGGAAGATCTGCATCAACAGTGGCGACTCAATCTGTCGTTGGGGGAGATTCTTGCCCCATATGGGCCATTCATTTCAATGGGAGATCTATCTTGACGGCCAACGTTTGTTTTTAGGGAAATCCGATTCCCCCTCTCGATCAACCCTACATGTTGCAGGTGGATAACGCACCTTGTTATCCTTCCCCATGGTTTTCTTTGTCCATGGCATGCCATCAAGGCTAGTTCTTCAATGCCCAATGACTTCTTGGGCCTTGTTTCCATGGCACCAATGCATTCCATGCCTCTTTAATGCACAAAATGATCAAATCTTTGGTGATTGGATCTCTTTTATGGCTGGGTGCATTGATTTTGGTTTCTTCCTGTCACTTCATGGTTAGATTGCACGTCATGATTAGATTTCATTCTTATTCTCAGTTATTGCTCTCCTTTGCAAGTCAACTTCATCTCGGTTGGGGTTTGAACTTCAAGTTAGATTAGAGTTATGCCTGAACTCTTTAAAAGGTAGTTGTAAATATGTTTTCGGGGTTCTTCTCTATTTGTATTTTGCAGCAACATTATACTCTCAAATTTTTGCCTTCCATTTCTTGTCACTTCATGGGTAGATTGCATATCATGATTAGATTCCATTCTTATTCTCAGTTATTGCTCTCCTTTGCAACTCAACTTCATCTTGGTTGGGGTTTGAACTTCAAGTTAGATCAGAGTTATGCTTTAACTCTTTAAAAGGTAGTTGTAAATATGTTTTCGGGGTTCTTCTCTGTTTGTATTTTGCAGCAGCATTATGCTCTGCAATTTTTGCTTTCCATTAGTGAAATCCTTTTTTTTTTACCTATCTTACCATTCATTAACTCGTGCATGTTTATTGCCTTGTAGTGAATGTTTCTTTTTTGTTTTTCTTGATTCATATGTTGTGTTAAGTCTGTTAGCAGTTGCTGCATAGTGAAATATCTTTCCTTTCAGCACTTTAATCAGCTCCAAACCTGCATGTGGTCTTTTGGGAAGTAGAATAGAGTTAAGATTAGTGTATTTTGGATTTTCATTGATGTTTTGTGCAGTCATAGGCAAAGATCGTAACCACAATTCTATCTCGGTGCATCACCCCCTTTCCCTTTCAGCATTTTACTTTCTGTTTCTCTCTCCCTTTCCTCTCAAGCATTAGTTTAGGTGCACCTTGATAGTGAGGAAGCCAGCCTTCTCCTGAGATTCAGCCTCAAAGCACAAGTCCCACACTTGGAGGCTGTTTCCATGTTACACAAGGTCGCTTGAGGGTCATACCTTAAGCAAGGGTGCAGACTGTTGAGTCAACAATAGCTTCAATAAAATTATAGTTTGAGGCAAATACTTTATAGTCCTTTATTTGCTTGTCAAATAGGCCATGAAAGGAATTTATTTCATCTTTTGAACAAGGCTTCAATTTCAGAGTTCCTTAAAGTTTTTGATCCATGGGATCCTTATCATGCTTCATTATCCATTCTTTTTTGGAGTTTGGATCTAAGGAATTTGAGGAAGTTGCTTCTTTACTGCTTGATTCTTTAGATCAATTATATTTCTTCAACTTTCTATTCTTGTTGAATGGATTGTGTGTTCTTTTTTCAATTTCGTTTGGCCTTGGTTGCTACCAGCCAACCTGGACTTAATGGTGCAATATATGCTTTCTTGTGCTTTCTGTAGTCTTCACGTGCACCATTCTTTGTTCTACCTTGCCACCCTCTATTACCCAAGTGGCAATCATAATCGTATGTTTTGGGATACTTTGTAATAAATCTGTAGTTTTGACTTGTACAATAGTCTGTAATACTTTGCATACAATACTCTTATTTGAGTGTACCTTACTGAAGGATTTGTATGTTAATTGAAGCATTGTTATTCCTTTTGCATTGCATTCTTTCCGTCTGTTCTTGCTTCATGACTTCTTTCATTTTTTGTACGTTGGTCTGGTTCACTGTACACAACCTTCTTTTCTTGGTCAATATTTCATCATGTCTTTCTACTTCAATCATCTTGGTGCTGGCCTTTTGCTTTGAACATCCAACATCTTATCTCCAAGGCCACACCATTTGCATGATAATTCCATTTAGTTTTAGTTTCTGCGACAGTTTATTGCGATGTCCTAATTCATCAGTGTTTATATTTGTAAATGTGATGACCTTTGGAATTGTACTGTATAGAATTTCAACCTCCTTTTTGCTTTCAGCACTCAGCTGAAGGTGGATTCTTGTTATTTTGTTGCTTTGGTGGACTGCTTCGTGGAGTGGATTGCTTTCCTTTTGTGAAAAGCACTTGTGCACTTATGCTTTTCAAATTGTATGGCCATTCTTTTATTGAATGACCCAGAACCTGAAAAATATCACAAAACATTTTCCTCGAACTCTAGCTTTGGTGTGAAATTTCTCTTTCACAATAAGTACGCCATAGTTATATAAGTTGTTGTTAATTTCTGTTTCTACCTTTAATTCCTTTATCCTTCAACACACGACTCTCCTAAGTGCTTGAATTGTTCCTAATTCATAGTTGTCTCTTCCATTCAATCACTGATCTTTATATGTTTTTCCTTTGGTTTGTGAAGACATTTTTCCTCCACTTTCTACATTCAAAGGTTTTGTATACGATGAGGGTGGTAAGACTTTATTTTCTCCTTTAATGGGGCAAACCCTTAAATAAAACATATTTTCTTTAAAGTATTAGAACATTTTTTTTTCCTAACTTTACAAGTAATTCTTTGAGCCTCCAATGATAAGCCCTTACATTTTTGTGCTTAACTGGTGTTGCAAATTTCCGGTATGGTTTCGTTGTTCTCTGAAAGCAATCTGAATTCGTCTTCAAAGGTGTTCTTTAGTTTCTTTCATGTATTTCAGGAGGTTGATTCAATTTTTTTATACTAGTCAACAGCCAAACCTCTCAGGGTCATTGGAAAAGTTCAAAAGACCATAGTCAATATTTTTTATTGTCTCAAGTTTCAAGTTTGACTATCTCCTGCCCAAATCATTTCACAAGTTTTACAATGTCATACAAGATACTTATAAACGTAGATAGCTTCTTCTTTTCTACACTTGGACTTGATTGTGGTGTTTCCATAGCTTTGCCTGAGTGCAGATTTAGTGCTTGGAACTTGCTTCTTATACAATGCCAGCTATGAGATAATTAAATATCTATGCAATGCTCCGTAGGGAATCTGTAAGATAATCATTTCTATAGATATGAAAAAGCCATTATCAATTCTGTTACAAAAAATATTTTGTCAGGGTTTCCTTTTGGAATTACTCTCCACTTAGAAAGTTGCAATTGTTTGTACTTGAAATGAAGAAAAATTGTCAATTTGCGTGTTTATGATTGTTTTAATGTTTTGGATATAGGTAGGAAGCTTTGATGCTGGTTATGGATGTACTGCAATGGCTCGTTTGGTGAGTACATTGGTACCTTTAATGTCTCTTTCATTTTGACACAAAAACATTGTTCATCTTTACAAAGGTTATTTAATACACTGCAAAAAAAAAAAAAAAAAAAAAAAAACTGTATGTGATGTAGTGAAGATATTTGAATTTTCCTTTGCTTGTGTGCTTATAGATTTATTATCTAAATTTATATCTCCAGTTATCTCGTACTCAAAAAGCCTAACTTTTTGATTAGTTTATGCATGTTTTGCTATGTTTTGGTTGTTGGTCATCCAGCAACTTTCCCAAGCAGCATCTGTACCATCCACCTTCTTTCTTTGGGAAGATTTTACTGATGCATTAAATAGAGCAGAATCATAAATGTGAATCATAAATATAGAATTCAGTAGCTAAGAGGTGTTGAGTCTCTTAAGATGACTTTGAAAGAGCCTGATTTCTGTTGAATATAATGGTAAAAAATTGGTGTCTTTTTCTAGGAAAGGAGGTTGTAATGGAAAATTACCATACCATCCCTTCAGGAAGAGGCATCCTAGGTCCTTATGTTAAGGATTTCTAGGCTTGAATGGATCATGTGGAGAATTCTGAGTTTCCTGTTGATGTCCAGGGTTATTGGACAGATAGATGTCATTAACTGATGAAGCTATGCACTCTAATATGTTTGGTTAATGGTTCAGAAGATCCATTTTAGTTTTGTTACTTTGAGCTCAACTTTAACTAAAACTTTAAGGAGAAATGTACGTGACAACCTGCATCTTCTTTTCATGAAACTTACAGAAAATGAAGCAAAATTTTGTCGAAGAGAAAAATATATTTATGCTTGAATCAAAGTTGACTTCTTGTTGTTTGAATCCACATATTATGTCAGTCTTTGGCAATTCTTGTCTTCCTTGAACTCTCTGGGCTATTGTGGAGTAAATGGAGCATGAATTTGGTTGGCAGTGAAACAGCTATTCTATTTAAATTTTATTTGGGTTTGGAGCCACTAGCACCAATTTTTCATAACAAGGAAAAAATTTCAGGAAGGAAGCTTTTCTTAATCAAGGAAAATCATAATGAAATTAATATTGTATAATATTACAAAGAAGAAAAAAAATTCTAGTAGCACTTCCACGGTGAAGGCACTGGCAGAGGCAGAAGGTGCTAAAATAAAGTTATTACATAAGTGGAGAGCAGCAGCAGATCTAAACTTAAGATCCTTGAATCAATTAAAATAACTTTGAAAACAATGATGAGCATAAAACTAGAATTGAAACTATTGCAACCACACATAAAGATGCCTAGAGGCCCAAGACATATGAAATATGTGGGAAACCTTGAGTGGGTAAAAACCATGGTGAGAAACGTTGCTAGGATCTACTGTCCTAATCCAGCGTCATGAAGAAAAATGTGTACAAAGGTTTAAGGGCAACAATCCTAAGGAATCACCAAATTCCTTGTTTGAGAGCACCAGCTCCAACAAAAGCACCAACTTCTCAAATTCCTTGAAGCACCAACCATAGGGATATTACACATACAAAATGACACTGATTTACAAATCAGAAATATTACTTTTTACAACATCAGAAATCTGCAAATAAAATATTCATATGATCTTATTACTCAGCCTTCACAAAAATGAACAGCCAATCAAACTCAGATTTGCAGAGATAACTTTACTGCAGTTCGATTCAGATTTGCAGAGATACTTTACTGCTGTTTGACTTGGATTTGCAGAGATGCTTTACTTGCTGTTCTATACTCCAACAATTTTCACTCACAACTTAGATTTCATTCAACTTTCTTACCTTCTTTTCAGACTCTCTAGACATATTCCCACAAATTCAATAGATTGTATCACTACAGCCTCCAGACAATTATGTCCATTCACTACTCTGATTTCTCTCAATTTCAGAGACACTTTTATAAATACAACCCTCAACACATTCTCACTAAATGATGTCTCTGCTATATCAGTACATTCATTCTGGACAGGGAACACCTGCTATATTTTAGCCTCAGAAGATTGAAGCATTCATACTGATGGACAGGGAACTCCTGCAGTATTTGATGACAGTTTTTCTGATGTTAAATAAATGAGACCAAAAACAAGATATTTTTGCAAGAAGTTGGTTTCAGCTTACTTGGTATCTATGACAATGACACTCACAAACTCATTAATATTGGCCTTTGCAATATGGAAATCAAGGCAGGGGAAGGCATTGGCAAGAAAAAAGATGACACGATAAGTCAAATAAATGACCTTTGTAAAGCATTTGCTAGTTTACAGAGTAAAACAAAAATGAAATCTGCTTCTATTGGTAAATCTCAGGTTTCAGAAGTGGACAAATAGGTGATTGATTCATCAGATATGGTCACAAAGAAATCAAATGGTTTGTCAATGAGTAGAAGCAGTGTGCAGCATGAGATGTGATACAGACAAAACCAGAAAAGATGGCAGATTAATCTTAATTGAAATTGACAGTTAAAGCAGACATTTTCATCCAAGGATTGTTCTCTATTATGACCATAGTTGGACTACTTAGACATGGCCAGAAACTCGACTCTACAAAAACTTGGCAAAACACTCGACAACTTAAAATATTGCTTAAGATTTATTAGAAACATTTTTTTTGGCGAAATTCAATGATAAGATGCATCCAATAAGTCCATAAGTGAGTATAAAAGTGTTTTCTATTAAGTTTGATTAATATGAATGCAAATTGAGTAAAAAATGTCATCATCATGTCGAATGCTAATGGCTCATAAACTAAACAAATGAAAATAGTAAACCGTTCTAGTAAAACTAAATGTATATACTACATTATAATTTACAACATTTTATAACTTCCTCTTCCCTGATCTAGTGAAAACTATGGGAGAGCTAGAAGTAGAGGGTCTAGTCCTTGGAGTTTGTTTTGACTCTTGCGCATTGCTTGGCATGACTAGCTGTGACTCCCACTCGACTTCCATCCTAGATGTAGATGCAAGTGACAATGACTCAACCTCTCAACATCATCCAATCCCAAATCTCTTGTTGCACTTGCCTCATGCAATGCCTACCTCTCCAAATCATAGATCTGATCCTTGGTAAACAATGGAGACTACCCATCTTGGTCTGTCCAATAACTATATGGACCTATCTCATCCAAACCTGTTGAATCATCTGATATCTCCTCTACTTCTCTTGTGTACTATTGAAGATTGTATTGCATAGAGACAAGGTCATTGTGGCATTTTTCCAAGCAAACTCCAATCGTGCTCGCAAATGGATGCACTATGAGGCTGACATAAGATGTGGAGGGAAAATATGTGGAGATTTGAGGTATTTCCACCCCAAGTTGTCCACCAAGACTCTACAAATTAAAATATTGAAGAGTTAGAAAGAAAACTCAAAACCCATTTATCAAATAATAATAGTTGTAGACTTGTAAATTTGAGATTCATAACTTGTAAGATGCAATCATGCATGCAAAAGACTTCCAAATTTATACTTGGTGTTTTGAGTGTTTCATCTGGACTTAGCCAACTTTGAGGAAAAGGGCCCACTCCTTGCTTTTTTGTAACTTTATAATTCATTGACAATGAGGTCTCTTACCTCAACCTTGGGTTTCATTCTTTCTATGCATGTGGTGACACTTTCCATAACCTTTTCAGTGGGATATATAAAGGTATTTGAGTAGCAAAATCTGGGGTTGAGAAGTACTCTGCCACATGGATGGGTTGCTTGAGTTGATTGTTGCACTTTCTATAACTAACCTCTCAAATGGAACCCCCTTAAAATAATACGCCTTGGCCCTATCCATGGTATTATAAATATATGCCATTGGGTTTTGATCTCCATCTACCAAACAAAGAATTCTAACCAAAGGCTTTGACTATTACGAAAATAGATAGTTTCTATTATCATTATTTATTATTTAATGGTTATCTATTGTAATCTCCTATAAATATTAGAATGTTTCGAATACTTAGTTTCATGTATCTAGAATACAATGCTTCTATTCTTGACAATTGTTTCCTAAGGAAGCTGTTCATTCTTTTGTCTATATTGATATCTTGATCATTGTCAATATTAAGCAAATATTCACCAATCACTTCGTAATATGGTATCAGAGCCAATTCTTTGAATTTTTTCAAAAAATATTATAATTTCTTGTTCAAAATGATCAGAGCAATATTGTTCGAAATTGTTTTTTGTGATATCTGCTTTGTTTAAGACATTGTGTTAAGAAAATAACTTGAATAACCTACAAGTCGATAGGTACAGATCATGCCTTATTCTTGTCTTATATCCTCTAATGAATGACATTTGTATTATTTATAATTTCTCTACAGGTGCCAACGATCAGGATGAGATTGGTTAGTTTGACAGTTAACTAAACTTTAGTTAAGAATTGTTACTAATTCCTAGTCGCTGACTTAGAGATATTAAACTAATAGGTGTATGTCAAGGGTTATGTTCCTTAAGGGACATAACCTCTAATGAGGATATAAAGACAAGTATTGTATGCCATTTGTAGATCACACAACAATCTACAGTCTGGTCTGCAAGCATACTTTACTACTCGGGTTCCTTACAATAATTTCAACACTCTAGTTTGCAATTAATTCAGAATTACAGTCAGATTAATATTCAGCATATCCAAGCCTGAATATAAGTTTGAATCAGGGTTAACTTTGAGTCTCACCTAACTTTGATCTTATTCTTAGATCTTGTTATAAGAATTTGCAGATCATTACATTTTGTGTGTGCAACTTACGGCTATTTTCTGCAACTGTCGTCTATAAGTTTCTTATTCTTGGTGGGTTTTTCGAGAGCTCAATTGGGTTGTTTTCTATTTTTTCTGCGTGCCTCGATTTTTGAGCCAATAGATCCAAAATCCGACAACATATTCTTTCTAGGGTTTTCGAGCTCTCTTCTAGGTTCTCTTCATTTTTGCCCCGAAATATGTGCCTCCATAGATTTTTGATGCCTTTTCACTGAAAAAATGTGCTATGGCATCTTTGACTAATATTTTGCTCTAGGGAAATCAAAAGTTCAACATTGCAATTATGGCACGTGGAAGCAATGGTTGCTAACCATCTTCGAATAGCGCGGAAGCGATCGGCTGGTTTTGGGTACTACAACTTGACATACTCAAGTTGGTCCTGATTAGATTGCATATGATTAGTGAGTCAAGAGGCGGTGATGCTTCTCAAATTATCTGTAGCTAATGATCAACTCCCGCAGATTCCATTTGGCAAGACAGCTGTCGAGATATTGGAGCATCTCAAGACACTTCATGGGACTTCAGACAAAAGAAAAGCCTTCTTTCTTAAGAACACTATTTTCTATAGTCATGGATGAGCAGATATCACTCTAGGAACACTTGAGTAGGATTTAGGAAATTTGTGATCGGAAATATGTATTTTTCATTGGATACAAGATGGAGGAAGAGGACATTGTGGTCATGACCCTTAGGAGTTTACCCAAGTCCTATGAGCATTTTATCGAGATTCTCAACATCACTTCTACTGGTGTTGATATGAAGTTCACAGAGCTCTACACACTTTTGCTTCAACAAGATCGGTGGAAACAATAGCTCCGTAGCAGTTCCAGCTCCACCTCTACAGAGCAAGCATTTGCGACTAAATCCTTTCAGAAGGATAAAAGCAAGTCTCATTCATAGTAGTCTTCTCAACAGAAGTCCTATGCTCCAGCTTCAGAAGGCTCCAGGAAAAAGAATATTCAATGCAACTATTGCCACAAGTATGGTCACATGAAGGTTGAATGTTGGAAACGCTTAGCTGCCCAATCTAAGAAATTGGGTTCCCAACCCAAAGCGAACAATGCAGAGCACACTGAGCAAACAAAATCTTCCTTTTACGCCTTCATGGCTAAAAGACCTTTAGATTAGGTGAAGTCCTCTACTTGGTACATTGATTCACGTGCCTCATCATTTCATTTATTGTAGAGACTGGTTCACTGACTACCAACCTTATTCAGATTCTATTATTTTTGGTGAAGGGGAAGAGTACACCATTGATGGCAAAGGCAACATTCAAATTTAGCATGTTGGGAGGAATCTCGTTTTCCTCAATGTGTACTATGTTTTAGGGATAGAACTAAATCTGCTCTCAGTCAATTAGTTGTTGCGACACTCTCCACAGTTGAATGTCACCTTCAGTTCACATCAATGCACCATCACTAATAGGGCAACTTAGTCTATTGTTGCAGTAGGTCTTGAGGATCATGGTCTTTTTAGACATGCTGATTCTGGCGATTCTTGGGACTTAGCAATGGCTCTTGACAGTCTTTTGTTAGCACACTTTGTCATCACGATATGGGCACTTAAATGTGCACTATCCCTCTCAGCTTGCTTGAGAAGAACTTGTCCTTGGATTACCCGAGATTCAAACTCAACAACTTGGAGTTTGTGATGCATGCCAGGCAGGGAAGCGACATCGCACACCTTTCATTAGTGGTGATTCATGACGAGCTTCTCAAGTACTTCAGCTTGTTCATGTCGATATCTGGGGCCCTATGCTCACTCCTTATGTTCTTGAGTCCAGGTTTTTTTTGTTGTTTGTTTATGATTTTAGTAGAAAAATGTGGGTATATTTTCTTAAAAAGAAATCAAAAGCATTTATTGTATTTCAGAAGTTTAAAGCTTTAGTTGAAAAATAGATTGGGAAATCTATTATTGCTTTTAGGTTAAACAATGGCAAAGAATTTTGTTCTAATAAATTTTCTAGCTTCTGTGATACTTATGGCATCAAGCGCTAGTTAACCACACTACACACACCACAACAAAACAATTTAGTTGAATGTCAAAACAGACTAATCAACGAGATTGTTCAATTGATGTTCGAACACAGACATGTTATGAAGAAGTTTTGGGTAGAAGCAGTTAACATTGCAATTTATCTTTTGAACTGGTCACCCATAGTGGTGGTCAAAGATAAGACTCCGAAAGAGACTTGGTTAGGTTGCAAGCCCAAAATCAGTCATCTAAAGGTTTTTAACACTCTTGCTTTTGTTTGGATCTATGATCCGGCACGCACCAAGTTGGATGTCAAGAGTCAGGAACTAATGCTTACTTGCTACAATTGTAACAAACGAATTTTCTAGTGTAGAAAGATAGAGCTATAATCTGAATTAAAACAAACATGAAAGCAATACTTAAAACCGAATTACCGAGGTGAACACCTTTAATTCCATTTCATGTGAAATTAATTGAAATAACTGATTTCTATAATAATTACAAAAGAACTTAAATCATTACCATCAATTTTATGATATTTAATAATTGCGAGAGAAAGTAATGCATAGTAAAGAATGAAAGAGGAACATACATAATTTAATTGAAAGGGTCTCATTATTGTTGTGCAAGCCTTGACTTTTGGATAAGAGGAGAAGCATTAGCTTAGCATTAACCTCCCAATCACAGACCTTATCAATCCCCACACAATCTTTTAACAAGAAAAACCTTCCATACCGCAGGGCTAGGCTTGGGGCACTATTAGTTCAGCCATTTGAGCTGCACCGATGTTTAGAATGTCCGCTCAGTAATAGACAGACATGTTTGATTAAGTGGCACAACTGAAATTATGTGATCTATAGAAGGCAAGCATGCCTTTAACGACCTTGGCCAAGTTTTTAGGTGGGTTTATATTACTCGATCACCACTGCTCGACTTGATAACATGGTAAGTAGATTGGATATGCATGAGGATATTGGATAGTTTTTAAAGTTTAAGTTATCATATCAAATCCGATTCCTGTTCCTTGTTTTTGCAGAACTTCCTTTTTACCTCTTCACCCTGTTTCTTGGCCATCTAGCTAGGGTGAGTCCTTGGTGTTTGTTCATTAATGAAATTCATCCATTAATAGTTCATTTGCTGAAACTTAGCTGATATAAAGATGATAAATTATTACTGGCATGAAGCCGTCCTTGTGACTCAAGGATTTCTCTCTCATAAAAATTAGAAGATAATATTTCAGAAATAAAGGACAAGCTGATTCAAGAATGAGAACATATACATTGCATATTCATTCTGGTTCAGATTCGAACAGGTCAGATTACATGCTAAGCTTAATTGAATGAATTGTTCACTATTCATCTTTTTATTTCATAGTCATGCATTAAGGACATAACATTGGCAAACTTAAAACAAACTTCCATTTAGATTTCAGATACATATATACCAGATAAGGAAATAGAAGTATCCACATAACTTGATCAATGATGGAATGAATTGGGTAGTCCCGACTAATTGACTCTCAATGATTTGGATAGCCAAGGTAGATGCCTAGTACAGAGTCCCTCATTAAAAAAAAAAAAAAGTTCGGTTTCACATTCAATATCGGGAGCCGAATGGAAGGAGTAAGAACATGAGAAGAAAATGAGAGAAAGAGAGCAGTATCGATGTTAAGTTGAAAGGAATGTAGTTCAAAATATATATCTAGGCACGAGAGAAAGCTTGAACTGAAGCCGCAGCTTACGATGACAGTTATAAACCGGATCATCGACTTCTTGGTTCACCGATTCCAAAAGAAAGAAATATCGCCAAGTGTACTCATCGTCCCTCATAGAGACATAATTTAAAAAAAGAATTCAAAGTACTCCTTATTAAAAGAAGAATTTATAATATTATATATATATATATATGTCATCATACCATTATTGTGTCCAAGGTCATACCTATTAGGATACGCATATCTATATACATGCATAATTTGGAGAATTTATTTTATTTTCATATCCTCCATATATATATATATATATATATTAATAGAGATGAGCTTGGGTAATTCAATACCATGGTGGCAGGTATATATATAATGAAATGATGAGGATGCCAACATAAATCATCAAAGGTACAAATTTTGATTATGTTGCACCATCCAAGATATATGAAAGTGCATAAGAGGGTTGACCAGGCGGGCGTTCCAAGTTTGAATCAGTTTGTTTCTATAGGCTGCCTTTCTGGTAGGAGTCCACTTGATTTTTTCCTTCCTCATTCGTTGCAGAGCTTGTTTTAAGGTTTTGTCGTCCTGAGGCATGGAACAACAAGTATAACTATAGTTTGACATGTTCTTAATCAAGTATGGGAATATGGGATGTAGTGCTTTCTTGCAAGGTGTCTTTTGTGTATACATCTTGTTCCATTTAATCAAAGACAATCTTAGGTTTACTAATCTTGTTAGATGGTGTTCCCAAGGTTCAGTGTCAAATGCAACGTTTTGACACCATATGTAGCAAACGAATTTTCTAGTCTAGAAAGATAGAGCTATAATTTGAATTAAAACAGAGATGAAAGCAATGCTTCAAATCAAATTACCAAAGTGAACATCTTTAATTCCATTTCATATGAAATTAATTGAAATAACAAAGCAACTGAATTAATTGATTTCTGTAGTAATTACAAAAGAACTTAAATCATTACCATCAATTCTCTGATATTTAATAATTACAAGAGAAAGTAATGCATAATAAAAAATGAAAGAGGAACATACATAATCTAATTGAAGGGTTTCATAATTGTTGTGCAAGCCTCAGCTTTTGGATAAGAGGATAAGAATTAGCTTAGGATTAACCTCCCAACCGTGGACCTTATCAATCCCCACACAATCTTTTAACAAGAAACGCCCTCCCTACCTTGGGGCTAGGCTTGGCACACTATTAGTCCAACCATCTGAGCTATACTAGTGTTTAGAATGTCCGCTCAGTAATAGACAAACATGTCTGATTAACTTTCGCCTTTGACATCATGTGATCTATAGAAGGCACGCATGCCTTTAACAACCCTGGCCAAGGTTTTAGGTGGTTTTATATTACCCAATCACCACCGTTTGACTTAACAATAGGGTAAGTAGATCGGACATGCGTGAGGATATTTGGTAGTTCTTAAAGTTTAAGTTATCATATCAAATCGGATTCCTATTCCTTGTGTCAGCCGACTGGATGGTCTCGACGGTGTTTCTGTAGCTGATGGAATGATTGTCGTCGGTGTTTTGTATTTTGTAGCCGATGGGTAAATAGTTTGTAGCGGACATAATGTTTGTGGCCGACGGACTCCTCCGGGAAGGTTCGGCGGATAGTATTTATATCCCGTCTGGGATCATTGTCAATGATCATCTATCTACTATTACGGATATTATGAAGCATAATGTATGTCTGGCATATGTGAATATAATTCTGCTATTCTGTTCCATTGTCTGTATGTGTTGATTTCTTTACCAGTATGGTAAACACCTTGTTTTTGCAGAACTTCCTTTTTACCTCTTCACCTTCTTTCTTGGACATCTAGCCAGGTTGAGTCCTTGGTGTTTGCTCATTAATGAAATTCTTCCATTAACAGTTCATTTGCTGAAACTCAGCTGATGTAAAGATGATAGTTTATTACTAGCATGAAGCCATCCTTGTGACTCAAGGACTTCTCTCTCATAAAAATCAGAAGATTATGTTTCAAAAATAAAGGACAAGCTGATTCAAGAATGAGAACATATACATTGCATATTCGTTCTGTTTCAGATTCGAACAAGTCAGGTTACATGGTAAGCTTGATCGAATGAATTGTTCATTATTCATCTTTTTATTTCACAGTCATGACATTGGCAATCTTAAAACTGACTTGCATCTTCGGATGCATATATATCAGATAAGAAAATAGAAGTATCCACATAACGTGATCAATGATGGACTGAATGCGGGTGTCCCGAGTAGCGGACTCTCAATGATTGGGATAGCCAAGGCGGATGCTCGATACAAAGTTTCTTGTGAAAAAAAATAGCAAGCTCGGTTTCACATTCAATATTGGGAGCCGGATGGAAGGAGTAAGAATACGGGAAGAAAATGAGAGAAAGAGTAGTATCGATTTTAAACTGAAAGGAATGCAGCTGAAAATATATGTCTAGGAAAGAGAGAAAGGTTGAACTGAAGCCGTGGCTCGAGATGACAATTATAAACAAGATCATCGACTTTTTGGTTCACCGATTCCAAAAGAAAGAAATATCGCCAAGTGTACTCATAGTCCCTTAAAGAGACTTATAATTTAAAAACAGAATTCGAAGTACTCCTTATTAAAAGAAGAATTCATAATTATATATATATATATATATGTCATCATACTGTTATTGTCTCCAAGGTCATAACTATTAGGATATGCATATCTATATACGTGCATAATTCAGAGAATTTATTTTATCTTCATATCCTCATATCCTCCTAATGTATATGCAGATATATATATGTATACGTATGTTAATAGAGATGAGCTTGGATAATTTAATACCATGGTGGTATCATACCTTTATGCATATATATATATATATATATATATATATATATATATATATATATATATATATATATATATATATATAAGGATGCCAACATAAATCATCAAAGGTATGAATTTTGATTATGTTTAAATATTTAAATGTTTTATATGTTATCCAAGTAGCTCATGCATGTCCAATGTATGTACTCTATTATGTAGTCGCTAAGTCCTTACCAAGTTTGTTAAAGGTCATACCCATCGATTAGATAAATGGACTGAAGTAGTGTCCCATTCCATAGATCCCGCTAAGCAATGCTTTCTCCCCTTCGTTTGCTCCGGCAACCACCCGCACAACATTTTCCACAATAATAACAAGTTCTCCATAATAAATCCATACCAACATGTAACACATATAGTTGTAAAGAAAATAGTTAACTACCATCATTTAGTAAATAAGCAACTGCTAACTACTATCATCAACATATGACAAGTAATAGCTAACTACCATAATCAATAGGCAGTTATACATAATAATTGATAACGACCAAATTCATATGAAACAACAGTTAAATATAACTACCCTTTTCACATGAACAAGGAAAAAGAATAGTTTTTAACTAATCATCTCAACGGCTATAACTAATTTTTAAATAGGTCAAAATTTTGTGATGTAACAAACCGCCCCCTTCCCCCCTTATGTTTTCATTGTCGCCAATGAATTCCGCAAATAAAACTTAAAAGTAATAAATGATCAAGGTTTGTTGTTTTTGTTTTTAACATTGCAGCTATATAAAAGAAAAAAAGAAAAAGATTAGGCTCTCGCCTTCGAGAAAAGATGAGGGTATTTTTGAAAAATCTCATTGTAGTCTTCCCAAGTAGCACTATCCTCTATATACTACTCCAACTGGACCTTGAACTGAGTCATGTCTCAATTTTGTAAGTGTAGCTTACGTACCTTGAGTATTCTGAGTGGTTCTATTTCCACCACCCTTGGGTTTCGTACCTGCAGTAAGTTCCAATCAATTATATGATCATGATGAGTGATATATTTCTTAAGGTATCACACATGAAAGATGTCATGCATTTTGGCAAGAGTTGGAGTAGCAATTTTGTAGCCTATCGGGTTCATGATTTCCAATACCTCAAAGGGTCCCACATATCTTGGGGCTAACTTGGCATTCTTACCGAACTTGATGGTACTCTTTTGGGGTTTTACCTTTAGTAGCACCTTTTCTCCCACTAAGAATTCTCTAGGTATCCTTTTAGTGTCTACATAACTTTTTGGTCTGTCATTTGCTTCTTTCAATCTTTGACAAATTTGAATTACCTGTTCTTTAATCTCCTTGAGCATTTCAGGTCCGATAATAATTCTATCCTCAACACAGTTCTAACTTATAGGGATCTACACTTGTGACCATATAAGGCCTCACAGGGGCCATCTTAATGGTGGATTGATAGGAATTATTATAAGCAAATTCCATCAAGGGTAAATACATCTCCCACTGGTATTGCCGATCCATATGATAAACTCTTAGTAGATCCTCCAAAACCTAGTTTACTCTTTCTGTCTGACCATCAGTCTCGGGATGATAAGCTGAGCTAATATTTAACTTAGTTCCTAAGGCCGAGAATAATGTTTGCCAAAATCTTGAGGTTATTCTAGCATCCTTGTTTGATAAAATTTTCTCAAGAATTCCGTGAAGTCTAAAAATCTCTTTCATGAACTTGTGAGCGATTTTTGGAGCTCCATCGGTTAGGTTTCCCGGTACGAAGTGAGCAACCTTAGTCAATCTATCCACCACTACTAGGATGGTGATGTGTTTGCTTTGTGTCATAGGTAGTCCTTGTATGAAATCCATGGAAATTATCCATCATTTCCACTTTGGTACTTCGTTTGGGTAAAGGAGGTCAGCTAGATAACGATGTTCTGCCTTGACTCTTCGGCATTCTAGACATCCTACCACATAATCCATTATCTCTTTTTTCATTCCCTTCCAAGTGTTTACCGTATGGGTAAACAGATTAATGCATACAGACCATAGACAAGAACAACAATACTCCTTTTATTATTCGCATATGCCAAAGACATTACATTATGCTTATAATGATGGTTACAATGATCTCAGAGGGTGTATATATACTTTCCGAAGAACCTTCTCGAAGGGGTCCATCGGCTACATAACAAGAACCTTCCCGAAGGGGCTCATCGGCTACATAACACTTACTAACGGCATCAACCCGTCGGCTACACAATGTTTACCGACATCATGCCCCCCCAAAAAGAAAAGTCATCTCTAGACGACAACACAACAAAACTCAAAAACAACTAATTACATTCGTTCATAGGTTAAAAAAACAACATAAACATCATGAACTAGAAGTTTGTGTCTCTGACTGTGTAGACCGACTGTGTCATAGCTGATACACTTGTTCCGTCCGGACCTTTAAATCAGCTCTGATCTGCGAGTTCTCCTCCACTACCTCCTTCAGCATCAATGTGACCTCATGGCATTCTGCTTCTTTCTGATCATGTGCTTTCTTTGCTGTTTCTTTCTCCTGTAGCGCTGCTGCAAGTTGCTGATCTGCCTCTTGCTTCCCACGTGCAATTTCCTCGAGTTGTGCTAACAGTGTTGTTCACTCTGTTTCCCATGCAATCTGTTGGGTGGCAAGTCGGTCGGCCATCTCCTCCTGAGCCTTCTCTGCGGCCTCCCGAGCTTCTTGCGTAGCCTCTGCCCATCGTCTCTCTGTGAGCACCAACTCTGCCAGGCACTTGCTTCTCTCGGTGATGTCACTGAGGCATGAATGGATATCCTTATCCTTTTCCTCTACTACTGGTATAGGACCCTGCGCCTGTACCCTTCCTTCTGCTTTCTTTGGTGCCGTTGCACTTTGATCTCCTTCCTCTGGTGATGTGGCGACCTCGACAACCTCGCTATTCGACCAAATCGCCTCTAATTGAAGATCCTCTCGCATGGGAGACTGAATGGAAGGACCTCTGGTAATAGGGGCAAGTAGTCGTCGTCTTAGATATTCATTCGCTCGGCTTGCTGAGCTAATTTGTGCGGTTGTTGGCGCTTGGTGTTCAACTTCTGGCATGCTCAAATCAGCACCCTGATCCGTTGCATCATCCAACAGTGTGTCGGCTATTGCGACTACTGTATCCGTCCCAATTACTTCTGACCGGACTTACTCTTGTGCTCTTCCCTGACCATCTCCTCCCTCCGAGGCTGTTGACTCTGCTATTGGATGTGGTTGAGGTAGATTTACTGCTACTGACTGAAGTGATCCTTGCTCCTAAGGTAAGAAGGTCGATTCTTGAACCGCTGGCTGAGGTTGCGTTCTCATAGGTGTGTCCGCTGGTGATGCTGTCCTTTGGCTTCCTAAAAGTTGGGTAGCCGTTGAATGTGAAATTGATCGTACTACTCCTGCTGCTATTCGTGATTTGGGTTTTGGGTGACTGGGCTCATCACCACTGGATGTCTAAACTGCCCGAACCCTTGGATGTGAACATCTGCCATAGTGTGCATATGCGGAGCTGAAAATGATGGCATAGTTGTTACTAGTGCAGCCATCAACTGCTGCGAGAAGCGAAATGGGGTTGTTGAAATCACCTTGACTTCCTCATCATCTTCCTCTTCATCCTGCTCCAACTCCTCCATGTCCTTTGAGTCGTCCTCCTCAGAAGATGTATCCTGGCAGCCACTATCGGTGTTACTTGATTCCTCCATCTCTTGCCATACCCTCTTCTGGCCAACGCCTTTCTGCCCTCTAGGTGAGTCTAAATGCCTTCATTGCATTATCAGAGGCTTGTTGGGTGCTGTCGGACTTGGCTGTATTTCCAACTTTTCTTTGGGTATTGTCCTCCCAATTGCCTCTAGAAAGAGTTAGATGGCATAGTGCGGCATGTAAAATGTTTTATGCTACAATGTCATGAACTCATCCATGCGTGTGGCCAATAGAGAAGCCCAGTCGTAAACCCTCCCATTCATGAGTCTGTTCATCATACCGACCAGCGAAAAGGAGATGTTTGACGCCCTATTTGATCTTGTAAGTCTACTCTTTATCACATCCATGAGGCACCTCCAGTGACCTTCTTCGATGTCAGGTTTGCACAACCCTCTTTTTCTTCTGCTGTACCTTATCCTTGCACACTAATTCCACCAGCTTCAATTTTCTTTCCTTGTCCACCTTCCTGGGCTTATTGTCAATTTTTTTGTCTCCTTGTGCCGTTCCTGGTATGTCGAATACTCTGGTAAAGTCAATTGACCGGAATGATATCACCACATCATATCCCAAATATGGAATTGCAATTTTAAGAGAATGCCTGTCATATGCCTCAATCATGATACGTAAGACACCTTCGAAATCTCAGATACAGAAAACTAACATCCAGATTGCCCACTCTACCTGTGCCTTCTGTATACTTGCTTTGACGAGGTGGTCATCCGAATTTTCATTCCACCGTTTCCTGTATTCCAGCCCATTCAACCCTTCAAATTCTACGTTCTACGGTGTTATTTGTACATCCGGCTGGTTCTGCACTTTGGCCCTTTGTTTTCCCTTGTCTTTTCCAGCTGGCCGTGCTCCTGAAGGCCTTGCTTGCATATTTTGACTCATGGCTGAATCGTGATCAAGTTTCTTCCTCCAAGCCCTTTTTTCGGCTGATTGCATACCTATTACTCCTTTATCAGGTTGTTAGATAAATTGTCGTTAGGTTAGTTACTACTTCCGTATATCCTGCTTGAAAAATTCTCGTACAGTCCTTAAATGCCTTGAGAATGGCTAGTTCACCTGTGGTCTGGTACAGCCTGCTTCTCCCGTTAGATTGTACACCTCAGCCAAATCATTCAAGATAAAACTTGTGTCCCATCACATGTGCGTGTAGCTATAGCCTCCAGAGTGCACCATATAGAGAAAGGCCTTGTGAGTTCTTGGCGTCAAAGTACAAGATTGGTTATTCTTCCATTTGGACTTGTGAACAAGTTGAATGCTTGTGATACCTGTTCTTCTTTATTCATCTCCCATTATCCACCCAAGCGTATGCTTCTACTTCTCACTAAAGACCTGCAAACTCCATAGATGACGGTGATGGGAAGTATGTCGTAGATAGAAGTGCTAGACAGTGATGAAAAAAACTTTGCTGCTGATGGATAGCATAAAACCCCTTATAACTTACACCGTATGGTGGTTTTTCTCTTGGTGCCATACTTTATGTATTTTGTATTGCTGAATGGTTCCTCAGGAAGTCTTTGTAGTGTCGTATGATGCCTGCAGCAACGCTTTATATTGCCGTACGACAGACTTTATTTTTACCATACAATGCCTTCAAGAAGTACGGTGCCTCCAGGAAGTGTTCATGTTGTCGTACGGTTGCATTAACAAGAATGCCATACGGTGGCCTTAAGAACACTGTACGGTACCCATCCTATGATGTCATACGATACACTTGACTTGACTTGAATCTTGTATGGTGCCAGGAGTTTAAAATGCCATACGGTTTTGTTTGTTATGAGGGCTGTACGGGTGGGGGGTCATACGACTAATGTTGTCTTCTCTTCTTAAAAATTTGCTTGTATGCCCTACGGTGTATTACTTATTACTTCTCTCTCTTTTTTTTTCTTTTTCACAATCTATTTTTCCCTCCGAGTTTCGTCAGTCTTCGACGACGAGGGGGTCGTTCTGTCATGATACATTTTTAACTTTGAACCATTGACTGCCTCTGGTATTTCTTGTTTGTCTAATGTCCACAACTTTATTGCTCCATTATCACCTACCTCCTGGATCTGGTATGGCCTGACCCATTTGACCTTAAACTTGCCTGGTTTGATTTCGTTCCGTCCGTCATACTTCAACACCGTCCCGATTGAAACTTGTTCAGTTTCAGGTGTTTATCATGCCAGGCTTTGCGCTTGTTCCATGTCACCTCCATGGCCCATTATTCCAATAGCCACTTCTCGAGCTTGTTTAGATTATGCAACCTTTCCCTCAAGCTTTCCATGTCGCCTAACTTATTTTCTAGCGCGATCCTCAGGCTTCGTATCATGAATTCTGTTGGTACCATTGCCTCCTGTCCGAACATCAACTGGAATGGTGTGTGTCCTGTTGTCACCTTGTACGCTGTGCGGTATGCCCAAAGGGCAGAGGGCAGTTTTTCCTCCCAAGCTTCACCTTCAACCGCACATGACTTGTAGATGATTGCTACCAGCATCTTGTTCAGGGCTTCTGCTTGTCCATTGGCTCTCAGATAGTACGGGTTCAACAATGAATGACAGATCTTAAATTCAGTAGTGAGCAGTTGGATAACATGGTTAACGAAGTGTCCTCCCCTATCACTTGTCAACTGCAGTGGAATCCTGTACCTGGTAATTATTTGCTCATAAATAAATCTTGTTGTGCTTACTGCCGAGTTATCTGGTAGTGCGAGTGCCTCCGCCCACTCGGTCAGATACTCCATCGCTAGACAATGTATCGACACTTTCTAGTTTTTCTTACCTTAAGAGGTCCGATGAAGTCCAATCCCCATCTCTCAAGGAGTTCCTGTGTGTGCGAGGGATTCAGAGGCATGAAGTCCCCTTTTAATGGTTTCTTGGTTCATTGACATGTGTCGCATGCAACGACCCACTCCCTGGCATCGTTGTGTATGGTTGGCCACCATAGTCTTGCCAGGAGTATCTTTCGCACAGTTGTGTTTGGCCCAATGTGTCCTCCTGCGAGTCCTTCTTGCCCTTCCTTTAGCACCCTTGGAATTTCCTCCTCTAGGACGCATCGCCTTAGGATTTGGTCAGGTCGCATTTTGTATAATAGCCCATTGATTAATTGAAATGTTCGGCTCCTCAACACCAACTTCCTTCTCCCATTTGGTGGCATTTCACTCGGAAACTGTCCTGTCAAAAGGTACTTTCCAATGCTCGTGTACCATTTTGGCAGTACTGCAATCTGAAATAACTGTGCATTAGGAAAATCTTTGTTCACTCTGTCTGCTGGTTCTCTTGTTTTGAGACGTGATAGATGGTTTGCCTCGACATGTTTCTTCCCAGGCCATACAATGATCTTGAAGGTGAACTCTTGCAACAAAAGTAGCTACCGATTGATTCTTCCTTGGATGATAGGTTTATTGACCAGATACAACAGACCCTGATGGTCGACATAAAAGACGAACATTGTCGCCAACAAGTAATGACGAAACTTCTACAAGGTGTAGACCATTCCCAAGGCTTCTCGTTCTATTGTACTGTAATTCTGTTCTGCTTTCGTCAAGAGTCGACTGGCAAAATATATTGGGTGATCTAACCCGTGGCTACCTGTTTGCCCCAAATTTGCTCCGATTGCATAGTTGGATGCATCCACGTGAACATGAAATTCCTTGTCCCAATTTGGGTATGCCAATATAGGTGCTGTGGCCAACCGTACCTTCAATCCTTCAAATAATTCATCCTGTTCCTTGTCCCATTTGAACGGTTCCCCTTTGCATGTTAACATGTCCAGTGGGTATGATACTTTGGCAAAGTTTTTGATGAATCTTCTATAATAGCCTATGTGTTTGATGAATGACTTTACCTCTGTTACATTTGTGGATGACAACATTTCCATTATGACTTTGACTTTGTCCGGATTTGTTTTCAGTCCTTCCTTACAGACAATATGTTCGAGCAATCTTCCTTGCGGAACCATGAATCTACATTTCTTTGGGTTTAAGGCTAGTCACGCCTTTTGGCATCTTTCCATGCATTTGCCCAACGCTGCCAGATGTTTGTCCTTGGTGCTAAATACAAACTAGTCATCTAAGAACTCCTTGAAGTTTTCGACAGACATTTTGTCGAATATGTGTAGTATGATTCTCTGGAACATTGCCGACGCATTGCATAGGCCGAATGGCATCCGGTTGTATGCGTACACCCCTCCTTTTATGACAAATGTCATTTTCAGTTTGTCCTCTGCTATAGAAATTTGATTGTATCCCGAAAATCCATCCATAAAGGAATAAATATCATGTCCCGCGACCTCCTCCAATATGCTGTTTGTGAATGGTATCAGGAAGGGGTCCTTGATTGTTACCACATTGAGGCATTTGAAATCGACACATATCCTGATTAGGGTGGTATTCTTCTTCAGGGATATGACTATGGGCGACACCCATTCACTGGTTTGAACCTTAAAAATAATACCGACTTCCAGCATTTGGTTGATTTCTTTTGTAACTTGCGTTGTGTAATTCTTATTCATCCTGTAAGGTCGCTTGCGTACAGGCATTGCACCTTTGACCAACGAAATGCGGTGAACACACAGCTCCGGTGGTACTCCTTTCAGATCCTTATATGTCCAAGCGAATACATCTCTGTATTCCAAAAATATTTTAAATGCCGTTGCTTTAAGTACTGGATCCCAGTTATCCCCCACTAATGTTTTTTGGTTTGGTCTCATCTCCCAAATTCATGGTTTGTAGTGTGGCTTCGTTATATTTGATTGGCTTCCCTTCACCGAATTCGTGGGCAGGTGTTTCATCTAGCGGTGCATCCCCTTCTTTTATTTCTCTGAACTCTTTTTGAAATCCATCTCCGTTGTGTCCTTCCTCTATCGTTAGTATGTTACAGCTCTAGAATAGCTCATAGTCCTCCATCTACCAGTGGAAAAGGCTGTTCACCGAATCCAAATCATCGTCCGTAGATCCTCCTTCCAACTGTAGAACGCATTCTTGATCTTGTTCCATTCGCTGCTTCCCTTCATCCTCTTCTTTGGAATCTGATGACAGAGCTTCTTCGCCCACCATTTGTGTGTGTAAATTAATGATGAATTTTCGTCCTTTACTTTTTAGTGATAGTGTATTCTTCTTCCAATCATGCTTAACCTTTGCACGTACAAGCCATCCCTGGCCCAAAATGGCGTCGTATCCTCTCCTCTTCAGCAGAATGACAACGAAATCGAGTAGGAATGGCTGAGTTCCAATAGTCACTAGTTGTGCCATTAGGATTCCCAATGGTTTGATCCCGTGCTGGTGTGCCATGAGCAACTAGAATGTAGGTTGCCACAACGTCGGCTGTCCCAACTTCTTCCAAGTATCTTCTGGTAATACATTCACTCCTGACCCTCTGTCCACAATTGTCTCTGTTAGAACAGTTCCTTGAATTCTCATCTTGACGACCGTTGGATATCGTCCGGATGCGAGGGCTAGCAACATTGGGTCCTCAGCACGTGCTCCACTTTCTTTCTCCCTTGTTCTCCTGATAGTTTAGTAGCTGGAGCGATGTTTGTGAGTGCTTGTCATCTCTTTGTGAGCACCAACTCTGCCAGGCACTTGCTTCTCTCGATGATGTCATTGAGGCATGAATGGATATCCTTTTCCTCCGCTACTGGTATAGGACCTTGTGCTTGTACCCTTCCTTCTGCTTTCTTTGGTGCCATTGCACTTTGATCTCTTGCCTCTGGTGATGTGGGGACCTCGACAACATTGCTATTCGACCAACTCGCCTCTAACTAAAGATCCTCTCGCATGGGAGACTGAATGGAAGGACCTTTAGTAATAGGGGCAAGTAGTTATCGTCTCAGATATTCACTCGCTTGACTTGTTGAGCTAATCTGCTGGGCTGCTGGCGCCTGGTGTTTAGCTTCCGCCATGCTCAAATCAGCACCCTAATCCGCTGCATCATCTAGTAGTGTGTTGGCTATCGTGACTACTGCATCCATCCTGATCACCTCTAACTGGACCTGCTCTTGTGCCCTTGCCTGACCATCTCCTCCCTCCGAAGTTGTTGACTCTACTACTGGATATGGCTGAGGTAGACTTATTGCTACTGATTGAAGTGATCCCTACTCCTGAGGTACGGAGGTCGATTCCTGAACCACTGGCTGAGGTTGCGTTCTTATAGGTGTGTCCATTGGTGATGCTATCCTCCAGCTTCCTAAAAGTTGGGCAGCCGTTGAATGTGAAACTAATCCTACTACTCTTGCTGCTGTCCGTGATCTAGGGTCATCACCACTAGATGTCTAAACTGCCCAAACCCTGGGATTTGAACATCTGCCATGGTGTGCACATGCAGAGCTTAAAATGATGGTGTAGTTGTTACTAGTGCAGCCATCAACTGTCGCGGGGAGCGAAGTGGGGTTGCTGAAATCACCCCGACTTCCTCATCATCTTCCTCCTCATCCTGCTCCATCTCCTCCATGTCCTCTGAGTCATTCTCCTCATAAGATGTATCTTGACGGCCAGTATCCGTGTTACTTGATTCCTCAATCTCTTGCCGTACCCTCTTCTAGCCAACGCCTTTCTGCCCTCCAGGTGAGTCTAAATGCTTCCATTGCATTATTGGAGGCTCGTCGGTATTCCATCCTATCCTCTTATCTTATTTCTATTCTTGTTAAGCTAATTTGGCATTAGTCTTCATTCCTTTGCCTTCGTTCTAGGTCCATTGGGCAACCGTGCCAAATGTTTACCGTATGGGTAAATAGATTAATGCATACAAACCATAGACAAGAACAACAATACTCCTTTTATTATTCGCATATGCCAAAGACATTACATTATGGTTACAATGATGATTACAATGATCTCGGAGGGTGTATATATACTTTCCGAATAACCTTCCCGAAGGGGTCCATCGGCTACATAACTGTAATGACCCTCTCTATAAAGGCCACAGAAACCCTCAAACTGAACTTAGGAATTTTGTCAAACACTTGGCGTGTAACAGTAACAATATTCAGAATATGGTAATTTCAGATTTGATACTTTCAGAATATAATCACAGAATTACAATATATATAAAGCCATTGAACTATATTTCAATTACAATGCAATAAATTCTGAAATTATTTTATTACCAATTCTGGACTGATTAGTACAATGACTGTATGACAGAAAATTTACCTGAAAATTGACATATATTTCAGAATGCAAGAACCTGGTTTGAAGAACTATGGAAGAACACCACGTTTTGCTGCAGATCGTTGATGAAGACCTCTAACCGCACCCCCAAACTGTCCTTAATTTGCTACTGCTGCCCAAACTAGCAGGGCCGTACCAGGCCGTACCTGTACGGCTGCTGAAATAAAATAATATTAGGGTTTTGGGACCCCCAAATGCAAGGAAAATGGGCGCCTAGGGTTAGGTAGTAACCCTGTAAAACCATAAAAAATAACTCCAAGGGGTTGAGGAGATATGAGCAATTATGTGGTTCCGAACCCTGCTTTACCAATTCTGAAAATGCACTTATTCTGTCTTCAAACTCTTGTCAAATGCTTCTCCAATGATAGGGCAAATCAGAAATCCTTATTCCAACCAAAAACAAACCCTAACAACGAATTCTCAATAAGCTCCAATGAGATGGCTGAATACCAACTCCAATTATGCAACAATTCAGGTGATATTTCACACCCTCAAAGTCGCCAATCCAAGGGAGTGATTCGTTCCCAAAGATCGAATAATTTGCAGATCCAAAGTCCACAAATGTCTTCACAATGAAGAAATAGAAGAGTTCTCCAATCCAAGCATGTCCAAATGAGAGGCCCAGCCCTCTATTTATTCACTTTTCTAAGAAATTGCTAGAACTTCTAGAAACATCCTTTATAATTTCTCATTATAATGCACTTTTTATAATAAAGTAATTTTATAAAATAAAAAGTGCAACTCAAATTAAAATTATAACATGTGGGCCCCAATATCACATAATGATAAAATATAACCTCTTAACACTTCTTCAAGAGCAAGATATGACTATCTGATCCGCAGAATTGACTCTCTTTCCACACCATTTGCCTACGAGAGTCTGGAATAGGCAAATCCATGATCAATGCCATGTCGAACTAAAGAGGGGACATTACAGTCCGCCCCTCCTGAAATTGCTTGGCCTCAAGCAATCTCAACGCCGGGTGCTGCAAAATAGCCTCCCCCTCCCAAGTAGCATCCTCAACAGGTAAATCTTTCCACTTAACCAAGTATTCTCTGATCACCCTTCTACGAAGCTGCTTTTCTCTGCTCTCCAGGATGGATTCTGGTACTAAAATCAATTTTCCCTCATCGTCTAAAGGAGGTAATACTGCAGAAGGCACCACATTCTGACCCAACGCCTTCTTGAGGCGTGACACATGAAACACATTGTGCACTTTGCTGTCTGCGGGAAGCTCCAACTCATAAGCCACTTCACCAACTCGCCTGATAATCCTGAATGGTCCATAATAGCGTGGCTTAAGTTTCTCTGCCCCACTCTTCTTAAGAGTAGATTGCCTGTATGGCTGCAACATGAGGTAAACCATATCATCTACCTCAAAACTACGCTCAGTTCTCTTCTGGTCTGCATACTGCTTCTGCTGGTTCTGAGCTCTTGCAATATTGTCTTTGAGGGTAGCAACTATATCCTTACTCTCCTGTAATAATTCACCTGCACTGGGTACCCGGCTGTCGCTCAACAACAAATCCAAGAAACTCGGTGCTTCATAACCGTAAAGTGCCATGAAGGGTGTCATCTGTATAGTCATATGATATGTAGTATTGTAACAATACTCGCAGAGATATATCCATCTGACCCAAGCTCGCTGCTGAGCTGCCACATAATTCCTTAAATACCCTTCCACCCATTTGTTCACAATTTCTGTCTGACCATCGGTTTGTGGGTGATAGCTAGTGCTGGGTGTAAGCTCCGTGCCACATAACCGGAATACCTCCTGCCAAAAGTGACTCATGAAACGGCTATCCCTATCACTCACAATGTTCTAAGGCAAGCCGTGCAATCTGAAAACCTCCCGAAAGAAAACCTCTGCCACCTGAGCTGCTGAATGTGCAGTGGTGATAGGAAAGAAATGAGCATATTTCGTTAATCTATCTACCACCACATAAATACAATCTCGTCCTTGTACCTTGGGCAAACCTGTGATAAAGTCCATGGAGATGCATTCCCACTTCCTGTCGGGAATCGGAAGTGGGTGTAGGAGCCCTACCGGATAGCTGTGTTCTTGTTTGTTTTTCTGGCAAACAAGACACTCTCGAACATACTGCAAAACGTCAGCCTTCAGCCCTTTCCAAGTGAACCGCTCTCGAACTGACTTGTAAGTCTTGAAGTACCCGGGATGGCCTGCTGTCGGTGAGTCGTGAAGTGCTCTCATAATCAGTTGCTTAACCTTCGATCTTGGGACTAGGTAAATCATGTTCTTGTAAATGATCAAATCATCCACAAGTGTGTATCTGGTATCAATCACTGTTCCCTCTACTATATCGGAGGCCCATGTATCCCTGGCATACTTTGCTATAATCAAGTGTCGCCAATCCTCTGATATCTGAACCATAAGAGTGAGGTGTGGCCTTCGAGATAGAGCATCTGCAACAACATTCTGAGTTCCCTTGACATATGAGATGTCAAAATCATATGCCTGCAACTTACTTACCCACTTTTGTTGGCGATCATTCAGGTCCTGCTGTCCCAAGAAATGCCTCAGACTGTTATGATCAGTTTTAATACAAAACTTGCTACCCACAAGATATTGTCTGAATTTGGCCAAAGCATGCATGATGGCCAACATCTCCTTATCATATATACTGAATGAACGCTCAGGGCCTCTGAGCTTCCTGCTCTCATAAGCTATGGGGTGCTTATTCTGCATAAGTACAACACCTACTCCCTCTCCAGATGCATCACATTGAAGCTCAAATGGCTTCGTGAAATCAGGTAATGCTAGAACTGGGCACGTAGTCATTATCTCCTTAAATCTCATAAAACAGTCCTGTGCCTTCTGAGTCCACACAAATTCCCCTTTTTTCAGTAAATCTGTCATGGGAGCTGCATGTTGTGAGTAGCCACTGACAAACCTGCGATAAAAACCACATAAACCAAGGAACCCCCTCAACTGTGTAAGGTTCTCTGGTGGAGGCCAATCAACAATAGCGCGAATCTTTTCAGGATCCATCCGCACTCCCTCTGCACTAATGATGTGTCCCAAATATAACAGCTCGGTCATCCCTAAGTCACATTTGGACTCCTTTGCATACAAGGACTCCTTCTGTAGAATGCTCAACACCTTCTCCAAATGCTCTAGATGCTCCTGCCATGATCGGCTATAGATCAAAATGTCATCAAAAAACACCAGCACGAATTTTCTCAACTGATGGTGGAAAACTCTGTTCATAGTGGACTGGAAAGTGGCAGGTGCATTGGTCAGGCCGAAAGGCATGACTACAAACTCAAAGTGCCCACAATGACATCTGAAAGCAGTTTTCTCAATATCTTGTTCACGGACTCTGATCTGGTGATATCCTGATCTCAAATCAATTTTCGTGAAATAACAGGCCCCATGCAATTCATCTATCAACTCATCAATGCGAGGAATAGGATACCTGTTCTTAATGGTTCTCTTATTTAATGCCCTGTAATCAATACACATCCGAAGCGTTCCATCCTTCTTTTTTACCAAAACAACAGAAGATGCAAAAGGTGACTTACTAGGTCGGATGTGCCCCATAGCTAGCAATTCCTCAATGGTCCTTTCGATCTCATCCTTGAGTCGCTTTGGATGTCGATATGGTGTGATCATGATAGGTTTAGCACCTTCCTCCAGTTCAATAATATGCTCAATACCTTTGTCCGGTGGCCTGCCTGGTGGAATCTCACTGAATACCTTTTCGTACTTAATCCTCAACTTCTGAATATTAGGATGATATTCCATCTTATGTTGCTCCTCCTGTGTAGGTATCAAAGTACAAACTGCTGCCCACTCTATATCATTATGCCTAGTTAATCTCTCCAGCCGCCTAAATGAGATAGTCCTGATGTCTCCATTACGGATAGCCTTTAGCACATGAATCCTACCATTTATTTCGAATTGTATCTCCATATCCTCTAATCTCAGGGTAACCACCTTCAATGAATGTAGCCACTGCATCCCAAGTACTATGTCCATGTCACCCATGTTGACCACATGATAATCCGCCTTAAACTCATAGTTGTTCAAGCGCAAAGGTAAGTCTCGTACCATCCTGTCACAACGAAGAGTGTATCCATCAGCTACCTTGACTCTTAGTCCTTCGAATCCCTCAGTAATGAGTCCACGCTTCTCTACAAATCGTGCATCAATGAAATTATGCGTGGCACCTGTGTCCAACAATGTAATAACCTTCTGTCCAGCCAAGACTCCCCGAAGTCTGAAAGATCCCTCTCTCTGGATACTAGACAGTCGTGCTTCCTGTAAATGTAGCTCTGTTTCCTGCCTTTGCCTTGCACTGTCTATCTCCTGCTCTCCCTCTGCTTCATCAGGATCCTCATCATGATGTTCTGAACCATCTGAATCTGAGCCTTCGTAATAAGCCCACATTGCCCGGTTGGCCTTCCCTTTTGGCCTCATAGGACAGTCATGGCCGTACTCATACGGGCCTTTGCAATAGAAGCATAGCTTCTTCCTACGCAAGTCATTAAGTGTCTCCTTGTCCAGCCTCTTACTTTCTTCCTTAGGTAGCTGTGCCTCTCTATGAAAGGGTTTCCTGTCCTTATCTTTTCCTGAAGGGAAACTCTTTGCCTGAAATTTATTTTTAGAAGCTGAAGAGGAATCCATGTCACGAGCTTTCTTAATGGCTTCCTGCAAAGTGGGAGGGTTGAGAGCTTTAATCCACCCTCTCAACGGATCAACTAACCCATCCATAAATAAAACCAATAGCCTTCGTTCAGATACATCTGTTACTAACACTGCAAGTTTCTGAAACTCTGAAATGTATGTTTCCAATGAGCCCCACTGTTTAAGCTGGGCTAATTCCTTGAAATGGAGTTCTGGATCTTTCTTATCAAAACGTTCAATCAGTCTCTCCGTAAACTCCACATATGAGGTAATGTGTGCATGACCCATAGTGATCATACCATGATGCCACCATTCGTGTGCTAACCCATCCAGGTGAATTGCTGCATACTTAATAGCTTCTTCCTCAGACATAGGATTCAATTGAAAGTATGTGTCAAGCTTTTGAACCCAAGCTCTTGCTGTAGACTTCCCCGAGCCATCATAATATGGTAACTGTAGTTTTCCTACTTTCTTTCGTAGCTCATAGTTCTGAGTCCTGTCTTGTCCATGGGGCATATGCTTCATCCGCACATCCATATACTCTCTAAAGGTGATTGCAGCTGTAAAATCTGGTCCTCCTGCTTCCCAATCTCTCCTCAGCTGATCCTGTATGTCAGTGATCTGGGGTTCTGGTACCAGCTGCTCTGGAGCTCTAGGAAGGAACGTAGGAATCATAGGCCTCGAACTTATTGTCCGAGCTTGCTGGGGGGCATGACCGAAATTGTTCCCAATTTGTTCGCCTCTATTATGTCTCTCATCCTGATTATTCCCATTCTGATTGTGACCATTCTGATTATTTCCTCCACCTATGTTAGCGTTCAACCCCATTTGTCGAGCCATCATTTGCATCATAAGCTCCATTCTCTGATTCTGTTCTTGTGCTCTTTGTTCGGCTAATCGCTGTCCCTGTGCCAGGGTGTCTAATAACTGTAAAAATCTTTCCTCTTGCGGATCTGGACCGGCATTCCCGCCTCTATCCATATTGTAGTCGTAGTCTTGATCAAAAAATACCTCCCCTGTGTCTGTATGACTGGATTCTATGTCCACCTGGATAGATGAGCTAGACTGTTCGCTCTGCAGGTCAGAAATCCTATCTTGTCTTGCTTTGGTATTGCGAAAATTATAAGGCCTTTGTCGCATGCTCTGATTTTAGTGTTTTGACATTTCGTCAAACACTTTCCCTCCTATCTAGCTGTTCCAAATTCCCTATAAGACCTCCACAGGATGGCAGGACTTATAGCTCTGATACCACTGTAATGACCCTCTCTATAAAGGCCACAGAAACCCTCAAACTGAACTTAGGAATTTTGTCAAACACTTGGCGTGTAACAGTAACAATATTCAGAATATGGTAATTTCAGATTTGATACTTTCAGAATATAATCACAGAATTACAATATATATAAAGCCATTGAACTATATTTCAATTACAATGCAATAAATTCTGAAATTATTTTATTACCAATTTTGGACTGATTAGTACAATGACTGTATGACAGCAAATTTACCCAAAAATTGACATATATTTCAGAATGCAAGAACCTGGTTTGAAGAACTATGGAAGAACACCACGTTTTGCTGCAGATCGTTGATGAAGACCTCCAACCGCACCCCCAAACTGTCCTTAATTTGCTGCTGCTGCCCAAACTAGCAGGGCCGTACCAGGCCGTACCTGTACGGCTGCTGAAATAAAATAATATTAGGGTTTTGGGACCCCCAAATGCAAGGAAAATGGGCGCCTAGGGTTAGGTAGTAACCCTGTAAAACCATAAAAAATAACTCCAAGGGGTTGAGGAGATATGAGCAATTATGTGGTTCCGAACCCTGCTTTACCAATTCTGAAAATGCACTTATTCTGTCTTCAAACTCTTGTCAAATGCTTCTCCAATGATAGGGCAAATCAGAAATCCTTATTCCAACCAAAAACAAACCCTAACAACGAATTCTCAATAAGCTCCAATGAGATGGCTGAATACCAACTCCAATTATGCAACAATTCAGGTGATATTTCACACCCTCAAAGTCGCCAATCCAAGGGAGTGATTCGTTCCCAAAGATCGAATAATTTGCAGATCCAAAGTCCACAAATGTCTTCACAATGAAGAAGTAGAAGAGTTCTCCAATCCAAGCATGTCCAAATGAGAGGCCCAGCCCTCTATTTATTCACTTTTCTAAGAAGTTGCTAGAACTTCTAGAAACATCCTTTATAATTTCTCATTATAATGCACTTTTTATAATAAAGTAATTTTATAAAATAAAAAGTGCAACTCAAATTAAAATTATAACATGTGGGCCCCAATATCACATAATGATAAAATATAACCTCTTAACTCTTCTTCAAGAGCAAGATATGACTATCTGATCCGCAGAATTGACTCTCTTTCCACACCATTTGCCTACGAGAGTCTGGAATAGGCAAATCCATGATCAATGCCATGTCGAACTAAAGAGGGGACATTACAATAACAAGAACCTTCTCGAAGGGGCCCGTCGGCTACATAACACTTACCAACGACATCAACCTGTTGGCTACACAATATTTACCGACGACACCAAGAATATAGTGGTTTTATTTCTGTCAACATTTTAGTCACCCCAGGATCTCCTAAATAAGGAGCTAAGTGGAATTCCTCCAAAATTACTCTTTGGAATTTTGCTTTCTTGGGTATGTATAAATTCTATCATGATGCATTAACAATCCATCTTCTTCTATTCTAAAATCTATGTACTTGGGATCCTGTGGATCCCTGGGAAGAGCATGGCTAACCTCTGTATAGATTCTAGAATTCATCTTGCTTTAAATGTTGCAGTATCTGATCCATTAATCTGAAATTTATGATGACCTTTGCGGAAGTATGTCTTCGTCTGCTTAAGGCATCTGCTACCTTGTTTTTTTTACCCTTAATGTAATTGATGTCAAAGTCGTAATCTACTAGAAATTTCAACCATTTCCTTTGCTTGGTGTTAAGGTTGGGTTGAGTACAGATATACTTTCGGCCATGATGATTAGATCGAAGTTCAAAAGGCTTCTCAATCAACTAGTGCCTCCACATTTGGAGGGCATGCACAATAGCTACTAGTTCCAGATCATGAGGAGCGTAATTTTGCTTGTAGTTCTTTAACTTCCTTGACCCATACGTAATCACTTTCTCTTCCTGCATTAGTACACCTCCTAATCCTTCCCCAGATGCATCAATTATAACTACAAATCTCTTTTTATGGTCAGGTACTCTCATTATAGGTGCAATAGTTAACTTCTCTTCAGATACTCAAAAGCTGACTGACATTTTTCAGTCCATATAAATTTCTTTCCCTCTTTTGAAGTGAAGTGATTGGATAAGCTATTTTGGAGAAATTTCTAACAAACTTCCTATAGAACCTTGCCAACCCCATGAAACTTCTGACTACTGTCACTTTTTTAGGTATAGGCCATTCCTTAATTGCTTTGATTTTTGAAGGATCTATAACTATTCTTTTAGCTGAAATAATATGTCCCAAATACTGGATCTCTTCCTAACAAAAAGTGCACTTAGACAACCTCCTGTATAGCTTATATTCTTTCAACCTTTGTAGGACTTTTTCTAGATGCTCTTGATGTTCTTTTTTGTTTTTTGAGTAGATTAGAATATCATCTATGAAGACCAATACAAACTTATCCAAATAATCGTGAAAAATACTGTTCATCAAATTCATGAAAGCTGTCAGAGCGTTAGTTAAGCCAAAGGGCAATATTGTGAACTCATAATGCCCGTGTCTAGTTCTAAATGCAGTTTTGTGAATGTCCTCATCCTTGATGCAGAGTTGATGATATCCCAACCTTAATCTTGGAAAATACTGTAACGTCTTTTATTTGATTAAAGAGGTCGTCGATTCGAGGAAGTGGGTATCGATTTTTGATGATGACTTTATTGAGCATCCTATAGTCTATGCACAATCTTATAGTTCCGTCGTTTATGACAAACAATTCTAGGGCTCCCGAGGGTGAAACATTGGGTTGAATATGTTTCTTATCTAACATATCTTGCAACTGTAGTTGTAATTCCATTAATTCCTTGGTGGTCATCCAATAAGGAGCTCGAGAAATAGGTTCTGTTCTGTGTACTAAATCTATGGTAAAATCAAAAACTCTAGATGGAGGTAGTCCGGGAAGTTCTTTTGGAAACACATCCTGGAATTTCTTGAGGTATGGATACTTCTCCTCAAAGTATTTCTTCACATTTTCTCTAATTTCTCCATCTTCAATAATGTAGTCATCTCCATATATGGCATCTATAGGTTTCCTCAAATCTTGAATCCTTACTGCAAAGATCTTGCAACCTTTTCTTCCAGATTTCTTGAGTTGCATGGCAGATATCTGTCTTGGTTTAATTTCATGTATAAGTCTCTTAATGCTTACAGGTTTTCTTTGGTCATCCAAATAGTCTATAGTTTTGGCAAGACAATCAACCTTGGCCCTTTTCTCATTGAGCCAATTAATGTCTATAACAAAGTAGTGAGAATACGAATTGGATTGAAATTGGCAAGGTCAAATCGAATCGTGAATCAGCCATGAATCGCCCATGAATCAGCGATGAATCAACAAATTTGAAAAAACCCTTTAAATTTAGAGATTTTAACAATTTAAAACTCATTTCATGCACCCTTTATTGAAGATAACTTAAACACACTATAACATCATCAAATAGAAGTTTAAATTTAACGTACATAAACATGGAACATAAAATTCATCACATATGTAACTATGTTATGTAAAATGTAAATTGTAGGCTAGCGGAAGTAAATAGAAATCAAATAAGCATGATGATTCAAATCATAGAATGTATGTAAGATAAAGATCCATAAGACATCAAATCATAAATGCATGTAAGAATCTAAGATGAAGATCCATGAAAGTTTGAAACGTATGTCTATCAGCGATTCAGTATCAATATCTGTAAACAAAATTAAAAAAAAGGCTCTAGCGCAAGCCTCATCATCATCCTCAAGTACAGTTGCAGCCTCAGCCTCAGCCTCTGAGTATCCAGTCTGTCTACTAGAAAGGCGTCTAAGGTAGGTCCTAGAGGATTGTCGAGCCATATCCCCCGCATGTAAGATGGGCTCACGAACAACATCGTTAGGGCCTATGTCTGTGTGTACGCGTGTGTGTCTACCAGTGCCTGAACATGCTCTAGCTGCCTCCTCTGCCATGGCCATAGCCTCAGTCTCAGCCTCTATATCCACCTGGTCAACCCATGCACAGTCTTCCTTAGTGAAGACTGGATCCACAACCTCTGTGAGCCACTCTGATTCTGGATCAATCTCCTCCAGAATGATCAGAGAGGAGTCAAGGCCCAAAATTTGTCTGATCCTAAGATGAAGGTTGTAATGAACAAAGACAAGATCATTCAACCTCTGCACAGTCAACCTATTTCTCCTCTTCGAGTGGATGTGTGTAATGACCCTTGTCTGATTTGACTGATCTAATTCCTTATTATTGTCTATATGAGGATTGTCTATTGATTTTAGATTGAAAAGGACCTTTAATTGATTGTGTTTACCGCATAGGTTAATTAAGAATTGCACACAGATAATGAACACGAACAGCAGAACTCTTTAAATTTCTTGTTGTAAACACGGACAGTTTCGTTCTTCCCTTGCTTAGTATTGAAGATTTCTGCAACAATTTCATTATCGTAACGCAACAGTTGAAATTCGGCCTAAAACTCCTTTTTGATGTTATTCTAGCTATCTAGCTTTTGTGGATCTGTACTAGTAAACCAATCAATTGCCACGCTCCGTAGGGTTGCCGAAAATTGTCTCATCCAATCATCTTGATCAGTTATGCCATTTGCCCTCTAGATCGTTTCACATGTTTTGCAGTGTCGGATGGGATCAGCCGTACCATCGCCATCAAACTTTGGCAGTTTCTCTTTTGGTCCTGTCATCACGATTGGTTTCTGTAAACAGGAATTGCTCAGTCCTACAGCCACATCGGCAGACTGGTCTCCCACACCGACATACTCAATAGCTGCGAACCTTGGTGAAGAAGGGTGTTCTGAAGTTGTTCCTTGTGGAAGTATATCTTGGACGAAGAGTTCACTCCATGCTCTTGCTTTGTCGGCACTCCGAGTTGTGCGAGTCGATGCTCTTCCGTCTGGATTCTCTTCCCTCGACGAACACAAATTCAAAAACTCCTCGCGTGCTTCTTCCACCAATTCCATCCGCTGCTGAGTTTCCTCCAACAAGTCTTCCGTGCTCCGGTTTCTGTCGGCAATCTTCTGAAATCTCCTTCGGCGTTCGGCTTGCTGTGCCAGAATTAAATTTTCTTGCTCAATACGGATTCCATCTTTTCCCTTTGCCTTATTTCGATCCTTGTTAAGCTGATTTGACATTAATCTTCATTCCGCCCATCTTCCAGGTTCATAAGGCAATGGCGCCAAATGTTTACCGCATAGGTTAATTAAGAATTGCACATAGATGATGAACACGAACAGTAGAACTCTTTAGATTATTATTCGCATATGCCAAAGCATTACATTATGCTTCATAAGATGAGATTCAATGATGATTTACAATGATCCCAGTCGAGATATAAATACTATCCACCGAACCTTCTCGAAGGAGTCCGTCGACCACAAACATTATGTCCACTACAAACTATTTACCCGTCGGCTATAGAATACAAAAACACCGATGACAATCACCCTGTCGGTTGCAGAAACACTGACGACAATCCAGTCGGTTGACAGATTGTTTGTCTTTGGATGTGTTTGATGAGTCCCAATGTTTGTTTTAGTCATATTTCCTTTACTTGTATATTAATTAGTTGTTCAAAGCTGCTCCAACTATGTAAACTTGGATATTCTCTTATTCTTTTATCTGATATTATACCTTGTACCTGTGATATTACTCGTCTTTAGATGTGTTATCTTCTATTGAAGTGATCTATGGGACTGCTATATGGATATGACCATATGTGCATAATTCTGCTACAACCACTGGTAATATATTTCACTTTGCAAATGTACTCTGAATGATGTGTGATATAATATTGCATTCACTGCCGGTGATCTATTCTTTCCAGTTATTTTTATTTGCTAATGATATTAATGTTTAACTCTTCCACAGTGTTTGCAAATTATGATTTATACATCGGGTCCCTATTCTGAGTTTGCATATTGGAGTGCTAAGTTAGAAATAGTGAATATGCTAGGCTCATACTTGTCTATCTTGGTCGGCTTGTTTGTTATGTTGGCACTAAACTTTGCATACTGTCCGCTATATGCTACCGCCGCTAGATGTCTAGAGCCTCTAATAGACGATGATAATGTTGCCGTATTTCTTCTTTTCCAATTCGGATGATTCTCTTAGTTAGGTATCTCTGTCCGATCCTCCTATAATTGTTGGTCTTCCCCTTATTTGTATTTAATAGAAGATTCTCCTATCTCTGGTATTGTCGACTGGGACACTTCAGATCCAATTGGTATTATGTGATGGTCTCTATCATTTCTTATAGCCTCAATGGCAACGGTGACAACAATATTTATATGTATTGCTAGGTCTCCATATTCAAGCAGAGACGTTTATTATGTTTCTCCACAAGAAGTATTATTTTTTCCCCTATATCCCCCTTGGAAAGAATTCATATCATACTATATATTTTTCATATACACCTTTTGCTATGGGTTGTAACCCTTCATTTTTTATTTGTTTATATTTATAGAGTAATTTAATTTTAATTATTCATTGTATTATCTATTATTGTCATTAAATTATATTATATCATTATTCATGTATTTGCTTCTTGATTATGTTTGATAATAAATAACTTGTTAATAATATATCATTATTTAACATTCTTAATTATATTGTATTGTTTATTGCTCTCTATTTTTGTATTATCATGTGATCAATAAAGTTTTATTATTTTATTATTTATTAAGTTGTTTAGTCTTATATTTAAACTCTATTATTATTAAAATCTATCTCAAAAATGGGGACATTACAATGTGCTCAAACATGGACCAACTGCACTCAGATGTAGAAGTGCTGCTTGGCTGACTCAGAATATGGATGGCAATTTCTTGAAGTTTTGGGGTTGTGGCCTCAAACATTTGCTACCATCTATCTGAAACAAAGAAACGTGAATCGGAATCGGATCGGAATCGGCAAGGTCGAATCGAATCGTGAATCGGCAATGAATCGGCGATGAATCGGCAAATTTGAAAAAACCCGTTAAATTTAAAGATTTTAACAATTTAAAACTTATTTCATGCACCCTTTATTGAATATAACTTAAGCACACTATAACATCATCAAATAGAAGTTAAAACTTAACATACATAAACATGAAACATAAAATCCATCACATACGTAACTATGTTATCTAAGATTCTAAAATGTAAATTGTAGGCTAGCTGAAGTAAATAGAAATCAAATGATCATAATGATTTAAATCATAGAATGTATGTAAGATGATCCATAAGACATCAAATCTTAAATTTATGTAAGAATCTAAGATGAAGATCCATGAAAGTTTGAAACTTTGAAACATATGTCTATCAATGATTCAGTATCAATATCTGTAAACAAAATATAAAAACAAGGCTCCAGCTCAAGCCTCAGGCTCATAGTCATCATCATCCTCAACATCATCCTCAAGCTCGGCTACAGCCTCAGCCTCAGCCTCTGAGTATCCAGTCTGCCTAGTAGCAAGGCGTCTAATGTAGGTCCTAGAGGACTGTCGAGCCATATCTCCCGCATATAAGATGGGCTCACGAATGTCGCTAGGGCCTGTGTCTGTGCGTGCACGTGTGCGTCTACCAATGCCTGAAGAACGTGCTCTAGCTGCCTCAGCCTCTATATCCACCTGGTCAATCCACGCACGGTCTTCCTCAGTGAAGACTGGATCTACAACCTCTGTGAGCCACTCTGATTCTGGATCAATCTCCTCCAGAATGATCGGAGAGGAGTCAGTGCCCAAAATCTGTCTGATCCTAAGACGGAGGTTGTAATGAACGAAGACAAGATCATTCAACCTCTGCACTGTCAACCTGTTTCTCCTCTTCGAGTGGATGTGCTCGAACATGGACCAACTGCGCTCACATCCAGAAGCGCTGCTTGGCTGACTCAGAATACGAATGGCAATTTTTTGAAGTTTTGGGGTTGTGGCCCCAAACATTTGCCACCATCTATTTGAAATAAGGGAAAATAAAAATAATTAGTCTCATTTACAAATTACAAATTACAAGTTAACTCTAAAATTACATAATCAACTTTAAGTTTAGAATCTAGATTCATGAACATTGAATATATTATTTAATTTTTACCTGGCTGTATTGTTTCCCGAGCATCTATGGCTACCTTGCTAGAGAAAAGTGGCCCTTCTTTATTATTGAACTTATCAAGCTCAATAATTGCAGCACTGCTATCCTCATCAGTACTCAACCTCTGGATCACTGTATATAATCCGGTGAGAACCTCCTCATCCGCCTTGAAGTCAGGACGGAAACGAAATGCCGAATCCAAAAAGTAAGCTGCTGCATGGATGGGTTTGTGGAGCTGATTCTGCCATCTCCTATCAATGATGTCCCAAATAGGGGCATACTTCTCCTGCACTCCTGCATACTGAGCTTTAATGGCCTCCTTGGCCCTATCCATGCCCTCATATATGTAGCCCATAGAGGGCTTCTCCCCATCAGCAGTTCGTAGGAGAGATACAAGAGGCTCAGTGGCCTACATATAAAGTAAAACAAAAATTTGAGTCAAAACTTAAACATAGAATAATTCAATAATATAAGGTAAAACTAAATCATTAAACAATTAGCATAGTAAACTGTAAAATATTAAATGTTAAATTGCAATAAAATTACCTTAAGTATTTCTCTAGCAGGTTTCCAAAAACCATCATCATCAAATATGCAATCCACCACATCTATCCCTGCAGTGGTCGTAGCATAGGAAGATGAAATCCACTCCCGCCCAACAAACATGCTCCTCAAATCATCCCTTGATGTCAACAAGGACTGCAAGGTGATGAAATTCGAGGCAAACCTCGTGATCCCTGGACGAGCTAACTCTTTGTCTCCTGTGTACTTCCTCATTGTGCTAAGGACAAATGAATGATTATAAATAAACTTACATATGTTTTTTGCCCTTTCCACACATGACTTGACCCACTCAAGTTTGCCAATTTCCTCCAACATGAGGTCAAGGCAGTGTGCTGCACAAGGGGACCAAAATATGGTGGGGTCCTTCTCCATCAAAAGTTTGCCTACAACAATTTTAAGATAATTAGAAATTCAAATTTCAAACATGTTAGAACTTAGAACTTAGGAAACTTAGAAATTCTAAGTTAGAATTAGAAAAAGTTCAAAATTCAAATAAATTTATTTTCAAAACTTAAAAAGTTAAAAGTTTACCTGCAGCAACATAACTTGCTGCATTATCCGTCACCACTTGCACCACATGTTGTTCCCCCACCTCTGCTGTAACTTCCTCAATAACCTCACATAAGTATGTGGCGTTTTTTACATGAGCAGAAGCATCAATGGATTTGAGGAACATGGTATATCCTACAAGTAACAAAACAACGAATTATAATTACTATTAGCAATCAACAAATCAAAATTTGAAATAGTCAATCACGATTCAAAATTATGTATGTAGGAAAGTAGAATGATCAATCACCTCCACAGGATACAAGAAAATTGAGGAGTGTTCTTCCCCTCCTATCTGTCCAACCATCAGTCATGATGGTGCAACCCTTTTCGATCCACTCCTTTCGGTTGTCCTCAAGCTCATGCCTCATATCCTCAACCATTTCCTCCAGGAGGTATCCACTCAACTCAGCCTCAGTTGGGGCTTTAAACCCCGGACCACAAATGGCAACTGCATCTATCATGTTCTGCCAATAAGGAGTCCTGTCACAAATAGATAATGATATTGATTAGAAATTTAGATTTCAAAAACTAAAATCATAAAACAAGTAGATATAATTAAAGTTTTACTTTTACTTTTAACTTTAACTTTGAAGATAACAAAGAAAAAAGAATCAATTACCTGGCTGCAATAAATGGAATGTTGCAAAAGTACCAGAATTTGCAAATCTATTTTCTGGCAGCATCATGAATCTCCTTGTTCAAACCCATGCCCTCAAGCGTGGGTTGGGAGCCAGGAGTAGTGCGGGGCACAAAGTAACTATCCATTCTGCTTTTCCGCACTCTAGGCCGCAATAGGTTGGTGTTGGACTCTGTCTCAGTATGAGACCGACTACCACTAACACTCACATGAGCACTAGCACTAGGATGAAAAGGAGGCCTAGAAGAACCCTCCCCAACACAACCTACGGATGCGGAAGCTGATGCAGATGCACTTGCAGATGTAGATGCGGTTGCGGATGTGGGAGCACGGGAGCCAATACCTCTTAACCCTTCAAGTTGCATTTTCTTAGTCAACTTGTCTTGTTCAATTTTTTCTAATGCCACTAAACAAGAGCGTTTTGCCTCAGCGGTTTGTTGAGTGCAAACTGTGACATCATGGCCAGGTATGCCAGCAATGTGGTATTTCAATCTATAGATACCTCCCGAATTTATTTTTTCTTTGCAAAATATACATTTTGTTTGATATTTGGTTCTCCCAGGAAACTCTTCATTATATTTCCAGCATTCATCTTTTTTACCCATTGTGGAAATTGGAAAATGAAAGCAAAGGGCTGCTGCAATAAAAAAATTCATGTAAAAAATCAAAGTTTGCAACTAATAAACAAAAACTACAAAACAACAAACCCTAGTTTGCAATTTAGTAAAAGTTAAAACTAAAAATAAAAAACATTCAAGATTTGCAAATGAACACTAAAAAAATTTAACAAAAAATGCATACTACACTAACATGCAAAAAAAAAACCAACACTTACCTCTTGCAAATGAGTTGAGGAGTGTTGATATTGACTCCTTAATGCTCCCAATGCAATTTATGGCCTCCCCAAATGGACTTCTGATCTCTTTGGTGCTCTTCCTTCTTGCCGGTTGGAAACCTATGGATTCTCTTTTCTCTTCTTCTCTCTCACTCTTCCTCTCTTCTACTCATACTAAGCAAATAGAAGGCTCTTTAGGGTTATAACAAAGAGGAAAGTCAACTTAGAAAGCAAATAAAACATGTGTTTTTTTTTAAAAATTGAACTTTCTATCCTTGCTGCCGCGGCCGATTTCTGGCGATACCCGATGGCGATTCTGGCGATTTTTTCCATGAATCGCCGATTTTGGCGATTCAGGCGATTCATGCGAAAAAATCGCCACCAGCGATTTCCGATTCCAAAAAAATCGGGAGCCATGAATCTTATTGCGATTTCGGCGATTTCATGGCGATTTTTGGAACTATGATCTGAAATAAGGGAAAACAAAAACAATTAGTCTCATTTACAAATCTAAAATTACATAATCAACAATTAAAATTAAAATGCACAACTTATAAGTCATAAACTTTAAGTTTAGATTCATGAACATTGAATATATTTTTTAATTTTTACTTGGCTGTATTGTTGCCCTAGCATCTATAGCCATCCTGCCAGAGAAAAGTGGCCCTTCTTTATTATTGAATTTGTCAAGGTCAACGATTGCAGTTGCACTATCCTCATCACTACTCAACCTCTGGATCACTATATATAAGCCAATGAGAACCTCCTCATCCGCCTTGAAGTTAGGACGGAAATGAAATGCCGGATTCAAAAAGTAAGCTGTTGCATGGATGGGTCGATGCAGCTGATTCTGCCATCTCCTATCAATGATATCCCAAATAAGGGCATACTTCTCCTGCACTCCTGCATACTGGGCTCTAATGGCTTCCTTGGCCATATCCATGCCCTCATATATGTAGCCCATAGAGGGCTTCTCCCCATTAGTAGTTTGCAGGAGAGATACAAGGGGCTCAGTGACCTACATATAAAGTAAAACAAAAATTTGAGTCAAAACTTAAATATAAAATAATATAACTTAAAGTAAAACTAAATCATTAAACAATTAAATATTAAATATTAAATACTAAATAGTAAACTGTAAAATACTAAATGTTAAATTGCAATAAAGGTACCTTAAGGATTTCTCTAGCAGGTTTCCAAAAACCATCATCATGAAATATGCAATCCACCACATCTACCCCTGCAGTGGTCGCGACATAGGAAGATGAAATCCACTCCCACCCAACAAACATGCTCCTCAAATCGTCCCTTGATGTTAACAAGGACTGCAATGTGATGAAATTCGAGGCAAACCTCGTGATGCCTGGTCGAGCTAACTCCTTGCCTTCTGTGTACTTCCTCATTGTGCTAAGGACAAATGAATGATTATAAATAAATTTGCATATATTTTTTGCCCTTTTAACACATGACTTGACCCACTCAAGCTTGCCAATTTCCTCCAACGTGAGGTCAATGCAATGTGTTGCACAAGGGGACCAAAATATGGTGGGGTGCTTCTCCATCAAAAGTTTACCGACAACAATTTTAAGTTAATTAGAAATTCAAATTTCAAACATGTTAGAACTTAGGAAACTTAGAATTAGAATAAGTTCAAAATTCAAATAAATTTATTTTTATAACTTGAAAAGTTAAAAGTTTACCTGCAACAACATAATTTGCTGTATTATCTGTCACCACTTGCACCACATGTTGTTCCCCTACCTCTTCTATGACTTCCTCCATAACCTCACATAAGTATGTGACATTTTTTACATGAGTGGAAGCATCAATGGATTTGAGAAACATGGTATATCCTACAAAACAACAAATTATAATGGATCATCAACAAATTAGCAATCGACAAATAAAAAATTGAAATAGTTAATTACAATTCACAATTATGTATATAGGAAAGTAGAATGATCAATCACCTCCACAAGATACAAAAAAATTGAGGAGTGTTCTATTCCTCCTATTTATCTATCCATCAGTCATGATGGTGCAACCCTTTTCGATCCACTCTTTTCGGTTCTCCTCAAGCTCAACCCTCATATCCTCTACCATATCATCTAAGAGGTATCCACTCAACTCGGCCTCAATTGGGGCTTTGAACCTCGGACCACAAATAGCAAATGCATCTATCATGTTTTGCCAATAAGGAGCTCTGTCACAAATAGATAATGATTAAAAATTTAGATGCCAAAGACTCAAATCATTATGTAAGCTTGTAAAGTGAATCTATGATTAGTCAATGAATCATAATGATAAAACAAGTAGATATAATTAAAGTTTTACTTTTACTTTTAAGTTTAACCTTAAAGAAAACAAAGAAAAAAGAATCAATTACCTGGCTGCAACAAATGGAATGTTGCAAAAGTACCAAAATTTGCAAATATCTTTTCTGGCAGTGTCATGAATCTCTTTGTTCAAACCCATGCCCTCAAGTGTGGGTTGGGAGCCAGGAGTAGTGTGGGGCACAAAGTAACTATCCATTCTATTTTTCTGCACTCTAGGTCGCAATAGGTTGGAGTTGGACTTAGTCTCAATAGAAGACCGACTAGCACTAGCACTCGCATGAGCACTAGAACTAGCAGGGAAAGGAGGCCTGAAAGAATCCTCTCCAACACAACCTATGGATGCTGAAGCTGATGCAGATGTAGATGCGGCTACAGGAGCATGGGAGCCAATACCCCTTAGCCCTTCAAGTTGCATTTTCTTATTCAATTTGTTTTCAATTTTTTCCAATGCCACCAAACAAGTGCATTTTGCCTTAGCAGTTTGTTGAATGCAAATTGTAACATCATGTCCATGTATAGCAGCAATGTGGTATTTCAATCTATAAATACCTCCAGAATTTATTTTTTCTTTACAAAATATACATTTTGTTTGAAATTTGGTTCTTCCAAGAAACTTTTCGTTATATTTCCAACATTCATCATTTTTACCCATTGCGGAAAATGAAAACAAAGGGCTGCTGCAATAAAAAAATTCATCTAAAATATCAAAGTTTGAAACTAATAAACAAAAGCTACAAAACAACAAACCCTAGTTTGCAATTTAGTAAAACTAAAAAACATTCAAGATTTGCAAATGAAAACTAAAAAAAATTTAACAAAAAATGCATAATACACTAACATGCAAAAAAAATCAGCACTTACCTCTTGCAAATGAGTTGAGGAGTGTTGATATTGACTTCTTAGTGCTCCCAATGCAATTTATGGCCTCCCCAAATGGACTTCTGATCTCTTTGGTGCTCTTCCTTCTTGTCGGTTGGAAACCTATGGTTTTTCTTTTCTCTTCTTCTCTCTCACTTTTCTCTCTTCTACTCATGCTTAACAATTATAAGGCCCTTTAGGGTTAAAACAAAGAGGAAAGGCTAAAAAGAAAACAATAAAAATATGTATTTTTAAAAAAAAATTGAATGCAACTTTATGGGCTGCCGCGACCGATTCACGAGGAAGATTCAGGCGATCTTTTGCATGAATCGCCTAAATCGGCGATTCATGCCGAAAAATCGCCAATTACAATGGAAGATTCACAAAAACTCGGCTTGGTTGAATCATATCGCAATTCATGCGATTTACGTGATTTTTGGGTGATTTTCAGAACTATGGTCTATAATAATGTCATAAGATCCAAGAGGTGCTACATATAGGTTCAGTTCGGTGGAGAAGTTTGGAAAATCAACTTGTGCCTCAAACAGACACTGCTCTACCTTAGTCCTTGACTGGTTTGCATACTTGACTATCAATGGTTTTACCATAAAACTAGTTCTCTTTGGAAATCTACTTCTCTTTGGAAATCTACTTAATAACTTAGGTGATATAAAGCATTTAGAGGCTGCAATGTCAATTAATATAGAAACAAGGTTTTCGTAGATCTTACTTGGAGTTTCAATCAGGCCTATTGGTTGTTCTGCTTGTCGATTATCAAGTGTTGTGTGAATCCTTTGTTGGTAAACATGTTGCTATGGTGGAAGGGGTGGTCGAGGTAGTTGGTTGGTGTTTGTCTTACGGAGGCATTTGTTAGCATAGTGATCTCCTGCGCAATTGTAGCATCCTGACGATGGCCCCTTCTTCTCATTTCCCTTGTCATTCTTACTTGTATTGAGGTTACTTTTGAAATCCTTTATACCATTCCCTCTTGGTTTTGGTTTGTCAGATTTGTAGTCCTTATAATGCTTCTTGTGGGATCCATTATTTGCACCTTCTATATTCCAACTTGTTTTCCTTTTGTTATCTCGGATAGAATCATCTCTCTTGATTTTATGTTCTCGACGGACAACTTTTTCTAGGGCTTCTTCCATGGTTCGAGGAGTGAGAACATCAACTGCTCCATCGATCCTATTATTTAACCCCATGATAAATTTTCTCACCTTCAGATTCTTATTTTGTTGGTACAGAGGTACATATTTCAGCAGACAGGTGAATTTCTCCCAATACTTATATACGGTCATATCTCCTTGTTTGAGGTTCTGGAATCCAACAACTTTTGGTCGTAGAAAGTTTAGGGTAACCAATGGTTTCTAAAGATGGTTATTAACTTCTCCCAAGTAATTTCAATTGTTTTTATATTTAGTTCAACCTTGGTGTTTCCCCACCAAGTGGCAACTTCTCTTGAAAAATGGTATATTCCCTAAATTGCCTTTGAGGTCTTTGAAAAATTTCTAATCTCAAAATATTGTTCCATTTTTGCTAACTAGGGCTCGACATCCTTTCCAGATTCAAAACCAGAGAACTTGGGTGGTTTGATTTTTTTAATATCCACAGATAAGTCACTATTTCAAATTTCTTCTGTTTCTCAGTTTGGGTAAGTGAGGCTTTAGCGTTTTTCTTGTTGTGCTCAGAGATTCCTGGTTCTATTTTGGGAGGAGGCAAGGATTGCATTTCCTCTTGATTTTGCCCAATCTGGCCTACCAATTCGATCCTCTAATATTGTCTAACTTCGTTTGCGTGTCTTGCGAAACCTAAAGTAGCAGATCAGTAGGAGGTAGTGAATTGTTCTCATGGACCATTTCGTGGTCTGCAACATTCTTGTCTTTGTTCATGTTTCTTAATTATTTGCCTTGAAAGCAATTGTAAGTTCCTTATGTCAAATTTTTTGTTTCTTTTTCTATACACGTTTACACAATAAAAAAAAAAATTATGAGTAGAAGGAACACATGTATAGCCAATTTTTTCTGACCAATTTATTTATTAAATTTCAAACTTTTCTACTACATTTACAGCAGCCTTTATGTACAAAAATTTCCTCTTCTAAGGGTGTTACATTATAGATTCAGTCACTCTGAAATTTTATTTTCAGCTTGACATTCAATTTCAGTTTTGGTTTTATATATATCTTGCACCATCCAAGATCTATGAAAGTGCATAAGAGGGTTGACCTGGCGGGCATTCCAAGTTTGAATCAGTTTGTTTCTATAGGTTGCCTTTCTAGTAGGAGTCCACTTGACTCTTTCCTTCCCAATTCGTTGCAGAGCTTGTTTTAAGGTTTTGTTGTCTTGAGGCATGGAACAACAAGTATAATTATAGTTTGACATGTTCTTAATCAAGTATGGGAAGATGGGATGTTGTGCTTTCTTGCAAGGTGTCTTTTGTGTATACATCTTGTTACATTTAATCGAAGAAAATCTCAGGTTTACTAATCTTGTTAGATGGTGCTCTCAAGGTTTAGTGTCGAACCCAATGTTTTGATACCATATGTAACAAACAAATTTTCTAGTCTAGAAAGATAGAGCTGTAATTTGAATTAAAACATATATGAAAGAAATACTTCAAACCAAATTACCGAAGTGAACATCTTTAATTCCATTTCATGTGAAATTTACTGAAATAACAATCAACTAAAATAATTGATTTCTATAATAATTACAAAAGAACTTAAATCATTACCATCAATTCTATGATATTTAATAATTACAAGAGAAAGTAATGCATAGTAAAGAAAGAAAGAGGAACATACATAATCTAACTAAAGGGTCAAATAATTGTTGTTCAAGCCTCGGCTTTCGGATAAGAGGAGAAGAATTAGCTTAGGCTTAACCTCCCAACCACGGACTTTATCAATCCCCACATAATCTTTTAACAAGAAAGGCCTTCCCTACCCGGGGCTAGGCTTGGTGCACTATTAGTCCAACCATTTGAGTTGTACCAATGTTATAATGTCCGCTCAGTAATAGATAAACATGTTTGATTAAATTATGCCATCGACATCATGTGAACTATAGAAGGCACGTATGCCTTTAACGACCTTGGCCAAGGTTTTGGGTGAGTTTATATTACCCAATCACCACCGCTTGACTTGACAACAAGGTAAGTAGATTGGACATGCATGAGGATATTTGATAGTTCTTAAAGTTTAAATTATCATATCAAATTTGGTTTTTGTTCCTTGTTTTTGTAGAACTTCGTTTTTACCTCTTCACCCTCTTTCTTGGCCATTCAACTAGGGTGAGTCCTTGGTATCTGTTCATTAATGAAATTCTTCCATTAACAGTTCATTTGCTGAAACTCAGCTGATGTAAAGATGATAATGTATTATTGGCATGAAGCCATCCTTGTGACTTAAGGACTTCTCTCTCATAAAAATTAAAAGATTATAATTCAGAAATAAAGGACAAGCTGATTCAAGAATGTGAACATATACATTGCATATTCGTTCTATTTTAGATTCGAACAAGTCAGGTTACATGGTAAGCTTGATCAAATGAATTGTTCATTATTCATCTTTTTATTGCACAGTCATGCACTGAGGAAATAACATTGGCAAACTTAAAACCAACTTACATCTTCAGATGCATATATACCAGATAAGAAAATAGAAGTATCCACATAACGTGATCAATGATGGAATGAATTCAGGTAGTCCCGATTGGCCGACTCTTAATGATTGGGATAGCCAAGGTGGATGCCTAATACAAAGTTTCTTGTTAAAAAAAATAGCAAACTCTGTTTCACATTCAATATCGGGAGCCAAATGAAAGGAGTAAGAACACGAGAAGAAAATGAGAGAAAGAGAGCAGTATTGATGTTAATTTGAAAGGAATGCAGCTGAAAATATATGTCTAGGCAAGAGAGAAAGCTTGAACTGAAGCCGTGGCTCTAGATGGCAGTTATAAACAAGATAATAGGCTTCTTGGTTCACTGATTCTAAAAAAAAGAAATATCACCAAGTGTACTCATTGTCCCTCACAGAGACTTATAATTTAAAAACAGAATTCAAAGTACTCCTTATTAAAAGAAGAATTAATTATATATATATATATATATATATGTCATCATACTATTATTGTGTCCAAGGTCATACCTATCAGGATACACATATCTATATATGTGCATAATTCGGAGAATTTATTTTATCTTGATATCCTCCCAATGTATATGGATATATATATGTATACGTATGTTAATAGAGATGAGCTTGAATAATTTAATACCATGGTGGCATCATATCGTTCTACATATGTGCATTTATATATATAATGAAATGATGAGGATGCCAACATAAATCATCAAAGGTATGAATTTTGATTATGTTTAAATATTTAAATGTTTTATATGTTACTCAAGTAGCTCATGCATGTCCTATTTATGTACCCTATTATGCAGTTGCTAGGTCCTTACCAAGGTAGTTAGAGGTCATACCCATTGATTGGATAAATGGTCTAAAGTAGTGCCCCATTTTGTAGATCCCGTTAAGCAACGCTTTCTCCACTTCGTCTGCTCCTGCAACCACTCGTGCAACATTTTCCACAATAATAACATGTTCTCCATGATAAATCCATACCAACATATAACACAGATAATTGTAAAGGAAATAGTTAACTACCATCATTCAGTAAAAATGCAATTGCTAACTACCATTATCAACATATGATAAGTAATGGCTAACTACCATCATCAATAAGCAATTATACATAATAATTGATAACCAAATTCATATGAAACAATGGTTAAATATAACTACCTTTTCACATGAACAAGAAAAAACAATAGTTTTTAACTAATCATTTCAATGACTATAATTAATTTTTAAATAGGTCAAAATTTTGGTATTTAACAACAATAGTCTTCACAAAGCCTATCGCTTGATCGACACTGAGACACCTCATCTCCTATATAGTCACACTATAGTCTTTGATGAGCAGTGAGGAGGATTCGTGCATGTTTCTCCTATTCCTAATCCAGTAGACTAGCCTATGAAGGCTCATGATTTGGGTGTTCGATTTTCATTAGGTCCACCTAATGGGAGGGCTCCAGTAGCTCCAGTTATACTAGTGATTCTTGTATAGACACCTCTGACTTCTCTTGCAGGATCACCTAGATATGTAGATGCTTCACTTGAATTTGATCCTAATTCTTTTGATGAGGAACCTGTTCATAGAACATCTTCTGATAGTAGTGTTGGTCATTCTCCTCTTCGACCTAAGTGGTGGGCTAAGACACTTGCTGATCTTCAAGATGATGAACTCATTGATGGGAAAACTGCTCGGAAAAAGAAAAAACCTATAGAGTTAGTTAACTTTTCTTGCATTACCAACATTCACAGTGTTTGAACCTCAAACATATTCCGAGGCTAAAGAAATACCACAGTGGGAACAAGCCATGACATTTGAACACCAGAGCCTGTTGAAGAATAACACCCGGGTCCTTTTTGATCTTCCACGAAGGAAAAAACCCATTAGCTACAAATGGGTTTACAAAATCAAATACAAGTCCAATGGTACTTTGGATAAGTACAAAGATTGTTTAGTTGCAAAGGGCTTTTCTTAGCGTTGGGGCATTGATTATGAGGAGACCTTTGCTCCTACTGCAAAGATGAGCACAATCAGATTAGTCCTAGCCTTGGCATCACAGGTTGGCTGGAAGGTCCATCAGATGGATGTAAAGAGTGCTTTCATGAATGGTGATCTACAAGAAGAGGTCTCTATGACATAGCCTCCTGGTTTCAAGGTTGTTGGTAAAGAACCAGGTTCTTAGACTGGTGAAAGCTCTTCTCAATGATTTGAAGCAGGCCCCTAGAGCATGGTACATGAAAATTGTTAAGTACCTCAGTGATCAAGGCTTTGAGAGGAGTTCTTTAGAATCAAATTTTCACATCAAGACTACTGCCAGTGACATCATCCTTCTAGTCGTTTATGTGGATGATTTGATCATCACTAAAAGTTTGACATCTTTGATTCAATGAATCAAACAGAGTTTATGCCAGTCTTTTGATATGACTGACCTTGGGCTCATGCATTATTGCCTAGGTGTTGAGGTTTGGCAACAGTCTACTGGTATATTCATTTCTCAATCCAAATATGCTAGGGCTTTGTTAGACAAGTTTCGTATGCAAAATTGCAAGCACGCATCTACACCCATGTAGAAAGGTCTAAAGTTGTCAGCCGAGTCTGATTCTCCTCTAATTGATGATACTGCATACAGGCAACTAGTAGGCAACCTCATCTATCTCTCTGCTGCTAGACTTGATATCAAATTCATAGTCAGCTACATCTCACGTTTTATGACAGCTTGTAAAGCTGATCATTGGATAACAACAAAGTGTGTGCTTCATTATGTGAAGGGTATTATTGATTATGGACTTCTTTACTCCTAGAGTTCTAATCCTAAACTTAGTGGATTCATAGATTCAGACTGAGCAGGTTTTGTTGATGATAAAAAGTCAACTTTCGGATGTGTTCAATTTGGGTTCCGGTGCCATCATATGGACTAGTAAGAAGTAACAATGGCTGAATACAGAGGGATAGTTAAGGCAGGTTGTGAAGCTGTTTGGCTTCGTTGGATGCTTGGGGATATGTAGATGTCACAAGCAGGCCCAACAACTTACTTTGTTGATAGCCAAGGTGTTATCAAGTTAGCTCGAAATTCAATCTTCATGAACGAACCAAGCATGTAGATGTACACTATCACTATATACGACAATTGGTTGAAGATGAGACAATTGACTTGCAATGGATTCCTATAGCAGATCAGACTGCAAACATTCTCACCAAGCCTTTAAGTCCTGATAAGTTTGTTCAATTTAGAGAACAACTTGGTATTGTCGATAGATTAACGATTGAGGGAGGGTATTACGATAATAGGTAGTTTCTATTATCATTATTTACTATTTAATGGTTATCTATTGTAATATCCTGTAAATGTTAGAATCTTTCTAATATTTAGTTTTTTGTATCTCAAATAGAATGTTTATATTCTTTATGATTGTTTCCTAAGGAAACATCGTTCATTCTTTTGTATATAGTGATCTCTTGATCATTGTTAATATTAAGCAAGTATTTACCAATTACTTCGTAATATTGACAACTATAATTTAAAAATACAAAAAGATTGAAGTTACAATAGTATAATAATGACTTAAATTATAATTAACATTCTATTTGAATTAAATTTGAAAATTTGAAGTTACCTTCATATTTTCTATAGTTTTTCATGCATAAGGGTTGTTGAAGACTATGCTTGAAATCCTCTCTCCTTTGGGCTTCTTTGAATAAAATGAGTCTATCCATGCTTGACTTACCAACATTTGTTTCAAATCTATTAGTGAACTGTTAATGCTTTGCAACATTAAGAAAACCTTTCAAATTGTGTGACAACCGATCTTACCAATGCTTTCCCTTGAGTGTGATCTCTCACTAAATGAAGAACCAAAGGATGATTTATTTTTGTGAAGCTCCTTGCACCATCTTTATCAATGTCACCCAATCAAGTTTTCCTATACCCCCTAAAAGAACACCAAGGTCATGTGCTGCACAAGGTGACCAAACAAAGGGTCCTGAGTTTGTCTTGGAGGATTCTCCTAGTTGCCTTATATGTTGGTGCATTATTCATAATTACTTGCACAACATTTTCTATTCACACCATCACAACTTCCTCCAATGTTAGAGATAGTTTCTGCATTTTTTAAGTTGTTGGAGGCGTCTATTGATTTCCATAAAAAAAAACTCACCTTTGTAAGCTACCAACAAATTAATAATGGTTTATTTTTTCTCATTTGTCCCCCCATCAAAAAGAATAGTGCAGCCATATTCTTTGCATTCCCTTTTCAATTTTCAACCATTACCCTTGCCCTTTCAGTTGCATTCATGAGCAACCTACAAGTACAAAGTGAAATTAAGTTCATAACATTAATTTTTAAGTTGAACATAAGTTATTATAAATTAAAGAACGTAAATTTAGTCTAAAATTCAACATAAATTATGATGTATATGTTAGCAAAAGAATGTAAATTAATGTACCTCCACCTCATGCATTTGTAAGAAGGTTCCTTGTAGCCATTTCTTGCAACTATCAATGCAATGACCAAATTGTTCCAATGAGGATCACTCGCAACATTAAAAGGAATGTTGTAAGTGCAAAAACTAAAACAGTCAATATTTGCATGTTCATGCAGCTCCTTGTTTCACCTAGTAGTTATCAATGCCATTTGTGATAGTGCAGCCGTATTCTTTGCATTCCCTTTTTAATTTTTGACCATTACCCTTGCCCTTTCAGTTGCATTCATGAGCAACCTACAAGTACAAAGTGAAATTAAGTTCATAACATTAATTTTTAAGTTGAACATAAGTTATTATAAATTAAAGAACATAAATTTAGTCTAAGATTCAACATAAATTATGATGTATATGTTAGCAAAAGAATGTAAATTAATGTACCTCCACCTCATGCGTTTGTAAGAAGGTTCCTGTAGCCATTTCTTGCAACTATCAATGCAATGACCAAATTGTTCCAATAAGGATCACTCGCAACATTAAAAGGAATGTTGTTAAAGTACAAAAACTAAAACAGTCAATATTTGCATGTTCATGCAGCTCCTTGTTTCACCTAGTAGTTATCAATGCCATTTGTGATCCAAGTGTGTGTGGCCACACAAAAACTATGTGCTATGCCTGTAGATGTTGTTGCTGGCATTCTTCTAGAAGTATATGAAGTTGAGGTGATGGTTGATTTGTTTAGATATGCAGAAGAGATCCAAATATGCCCTGATATGTATTTTCATCAAATTCCAGCTGGAGTAGACCACCTTGAGAAGCAGATATGGATTCTGCCATGGCTTCCTTTGCCCTCTTCCTTTGCAGTTTTTTCTCTTCTACAGCTGCAAGTAGGATATTCATTTCTCTTTTTATATCTTTGGTGGTCCCAGGACAAGCCTTAGCATCACAATAAATAATGCTTGCAAGATGACATTTGAGGTGGTTTGTGCCTTCATGATATATTTCTTTGTATCTAATGCTATAAACTGATCTTGGTTTCATTCCTTCATAGCCATATTTCCAAGCAAGGTCTCTAGCTCCTACAGGACAATTGTCTATGAATAATGGTGCTGGCATTGATAGGGAAGAGCTTGAGATTGAACTGGATGAAGAAGCTTCTCTATTTGCCATTATAAATGAACTCAACATGCAAAGTGAAAGCACAACATATTAAATTTTTAAAGTAAACAATGAAGCTAAATTAGTTTAAATTAGTAAAATTAGTTTAATCTAAAGATTCTTAACATTTTCTTTAAAAAAGGATTAAAATGAAAAAAAAAGTTGGTTATGTATAACAGTGAAAATGAAATTTTCAGAAAAGTTTGGCAAAAAAGGTTGATGAATCTTATTTTGCGGAATTTAAATATGAATAGACCACTATATATTAGCAGTGATGATTTTATTAAACCAGATGCAGCAAAAGTGAAATAAATGTTTAGTAAAGAACAATGAAAATGAAAAACAAAAAACATACATGTGCTTCCAATTTGTCTTTGAAGTTAAAAAAATCATGTCTAATCTTCTCTCTTTGATGTAAAATCAATAAAAATGGCGTGCTTGCTGGTTAGGAGGGTTTTGTTGCCTTGGACAGAAAAAAGAGCAATTTTAATAATAGAATGGTCGTTTTTGCAGCCGTGGCCTTTTTACCCATGCAGTCATGTTTTTTTCATGAACTCATCAATTCTTGGGAAAAAACTTACGATAAACTTGACAAATTTTTTTTGTCCAAGACTTGACAAGATTTTCCCGCAAGATGGCATAAAAGTTCACCTAGCATTTGACTTGGCAAGTATGTCATCATTGATTATGACAATGATTTGGGCTAACCTTCATTCTTGATTTGAAAGAATGCAAGATGGAGTTCAGGAGCTAATATAAATGCTTGTGGAGATCATGGGTCACTAGCACTTATTAAATGGTCATGAAATTTGGCATGGGTAGATTTGCTAAATATTATGCCCGACTTGCTGCATGAGGTCTTTGATGGGTAGATAATGACATGATGAACTTTGGTTAAGAAGAATGGGGAGAAAAATATGATGAATAGTTGTCAAGGTGATCCCAAGGACATAGTGAAGGATAAGAGGCCACGGATGTAATGTCCCCTTTTGAATAGCAGCCTAGAAGACCATTTAACCTATCTTATTCCGAAAGGCTAAATGTGGCAGCAAGGGAATAATTTGAATTTAATATTATTATGTAACAAAGTACATTTTAAGGGTAATGTAATTTAATTACTTAATGAAGTGTTATAAAGTGAACTTAGTGAAATATTTAAAAGGTGAAAAATAAAGTTACCTTATTATTGGAACTCAAATGATTTATTTCAAGTAAGAAACTGAAAAGGTTCTCAAAAATATTTTACTGGTTTGCTAAAGGAACATTTTAGAACTCATTTTTACTATGCTTGGATTATGTCTTCCATTTGGTAATTTGGAAAGCTTTTTTGGGAGTTGAAACCCTAGGAGGGAAGCCCTAAGTGTACTTGTAATGCCCCCTTTCTAGCATTATGTTGTACAAGTTTTTTGTTAGCCTATTTCTCCATGGTCTTGTAGGCTAACCAAGACCTTTAAGGGATCTTGAGGATATTAAATATTTGGCCTAGTCAGTTTTAGTTGGTGTTTCTAAGGTGTTTTGGTGGGGTTTTGTGATACTTAGTATTTATAGTAAGTCGATCGGGCCAGGTCAGTATCATCAGTGGTCAATGAATAATATTTCGTCGATAGTAATCGTTAATTTCATCTAAAGATTTCAATAATCATTTGTGATTATTAACTCATTTATCAATAAATTTTTGGTATAAAGTTATATTAAAATATTTAACTTCATCGATATGGGGACAGAAGTTAAAGCGAAAGTTATTTAAATATTACAAGTTCCCCATTATTAGAGATATTTGGAGACTTACATATATAAAAAAGAATATATCTGTATTTATCCCACATTGGCTCGTGAAATGTAAGGGATTTACTGGGGATGTTATAAAAGGCTTTTGAATGCTCAGTTCAAATATGCTGGATTTAATAAGAAATTTATGAATTGTTGAAATGTTCATCTTTGAGGGCTTGGAGGATGAATCCCCTCTTTGCTAACAATCACTATGTTGCTGGAAGACATAATCTGGGGATTTGATTGAGCACCAATGTAAAATCTGATTTTACTATTTAGCTGTTCATTTCCATTTGAAGGAGTTGCAGACTTTCAAGGAGATCAATATGAGAAGTTGGAAGTTGCGAGTGAATTGAAATTGTTATGAACTACCTTTTCTTGGCTGGCCATATCAATCTGATGACTGCTGGGAGTTTGGTTGATCTGTACAAAGCTGGGAAAGTGATGTACAGATTTATGCACCATTTGTAAGCACAGTACATGCCTGAAACTCATTAGAGGAGATCCGTACCAGTTTGGAGTTCATCTGCAGAAAAGTCGTACAAGTCTGAGATCACCTGGAGTAGGACTGTACAGGTTTGAAAGAGCTAAGTGGAGGCCGTACAAGACTACAGTCAATTGGAGTTTGCCATACATACTTGAAGGGTCCTGTATGAAGTCTGAAACCGTCAGGCGGTTCACATCAAGAGAGTTAGAAGAGGACTGAAGCTGTATATGCATTAAGCAATCTGCATTCAGTCTGGATGGCAATATGTGGTATGCAAATATAGTGTAATAACATTATTAGGGTGAAGCACAGAAGCTCTCAGCTGATACTGTATTTCAGAATTAATGATTTTGAACAGTGAATATATATATATATTCGAGTTTGGTTCCGATATTTTTGTTGATACTATAGTAAGTTACGTTTTTGAAACATTCTTGTCTTGTGTCAATAATATATCCATTTACACTACTGTAAACTCAGAACAAAACTAAAATGAGAAGTAAAAACAGTTTTCACATGGTAGTGCAAGATTCTACCCTAGCTGGTTGTTGGAGGAATCTCACAGATTTCTGAGGTTTCATCAATGGGAGTTCCAAATTTGTGAAGTCGTCGTTAAAGACAAATTTCCTAACTGACAAAGTTAAAAGTTTACCAGGTGAGTTATGTATATGAGGAAGGGTGATTTCAATGTGCTGGGTGTTATGGTTTGAGGTAAAACATTATCGTTGTGGTTTGGTATATCTGTGTGCAGGATGAAGGTTGGGTTTATTTAAAAATAGTAAATACTGAGCGGTTGCATTTGACGAATAGTTATATTGGGACGTCAAGATAACTCCTTGTTCTTGGCATTGGATTTGAGATGAATGCATTGTTTAATAGCTGAAGGCTGCTTGATTTTAACTGCAGTCCAGGTGTGTGAAGGTTAGAACATCAAGTTTCATGTTACAATCAATATTACCAAAGGCATTTGAAGTGATGGATGACATGGCTGTGCTTCATATCTGTACATGGGAAAGCATTCTGACCAGTATTGAAGGTATTGCCTAATGCCTGCTACAAACCTTAGGACAGATAAGTCAAATCCCCTGCTGAGTGGTTATTGTAACTAACAGATCTTATTTCAAACCTATACTCTCAGTCGTGAATCATCTACTGCCAGGTTGAGCCTTTATAGAAGGATGTTCTGTTGTATTCACCCTTTCAGATTGGGACACAGCAAGCTAAAGACCTTACCTTGCCAAGATTTGCGCATCTTGATTGATTTCATCAGCCACCAGGAAGATCTTGGCTTGGAGGTAGGAAAATTTTAGCTAGCTGGGACATTGTTTGGTCTGTATTGAAAATTATATTGTATTTCTAGTTATTCTGAGGAAGCTATAAGGTCAGCAACAAATATATATTTTCATGTATTCCTGAGTTTTTAAAATAATGTTCAAGCATGCAATCTGATTATAGTAACAGAAGTTAGTCTTCAATTCAGTATTTAGGTGTTCACAACTCTATATTCTATTTGAAAACATGCATGTGGATGTCAATTGAAACTTGGCAATGCATGAACCTGCAATTACATTTGAATATAAACCCGCAAACTGTTCAGAAGGGTGAAATATTTCTTGAAGGAAATTCTACAGAGGAAGCCTTTATAAAAGTTTATTTCTGAATAAGTGTTAGTTATTGATGTGGAGGCTGTTCTGACATAGAGAAACTATGAGTCAATGTTTTTGGTTAAATTGATGAGTACGATTGGGCTGAACATATAGTCAAGAAGATAAACAAAAAGCTTTATTAGTGTTATATACAAGGTAGTGGGACACTCAACGTGCATTGTATGCATGATTGCTGTTATCTAATTTTCGATAAAATGATAAGGAATATTTGCATTAGCTTTTAATAGAAGTGAATTCACTTGTTTGTTTTTTATATGGAGGAAGTGGTGAATTCTCTGCTGAAGTTGAGGCAGTTGATTGATGCAGGTTAGGAGAAAATAAAATTCAAAGGTTTCCAAGCCTTCTTTGTTGATTTTCACAAGAAGCTTGAAACAAATATTTACCATAGTGGTGACAATTTCTACAAATGTGTCTTATATGACAAACCTGGTTGTCTGGTTGAAAGTACGAGAAAAGAGTATGATAGTCTGCACATGCCTTTATTAGAGGCACACATCCATCTCATATACATGAAAATCTATTTTTGAAAAACTGGTCATAGAGGAGCTGAATAAGAATTGGAAGATAATGATGAGTTGATACAAAGAACAGATAGGATGGAAATTACAATTGTCTCAAGTTCTGACTAAGAGGCAGGGGTTACAATTAACAGTTGACCAGAAAAATCCTTTGGTATACACTGCTGATTTCCATGAGGCTTAGTATCAATCTAACAGGTTTGAAACTTTGGGAAAGAGCAATCAAAAATTTCACTGATCAAGCAGAAGAGGAAAAACAACATCCCCAAGGATGAAGTGGAGTGCCTAAAGAATTTACGAGTGGCTGGATAGGTACTCAACATACTAATAGTGGGAAGATGTTAAATATGTTGCCCTTGCTGGAGTTGAAAGAGGGTTGGAAGCTTTAACACTAAACCACTCGAGGGCATCAGCAGATAAATAACGATGAGATCATACAGCACATTACCAAGTGTAGCTGCAGCACATTGCTTCCTTGGGGCCTGAATAACAATTTCCGGATGAATTCTTGGATGAATTTAGACCTGTAATAGAGATGGTGGCAGCTATTAGTGACAAATTGCAATGAAACCAACCTAGCTTGGTAGAATAAGTTCAGTCAGTTGGGGGATGCCTATATGTTTTAGTGTGGATGGGAAAGAAGTGGGCTTAATGTATTTTCCATGTACGAGCATAAAGTTAACCAAGTTAGATTTGCTGCTAGACAGTTGAGTATATTTTTCTTGTGAACTTAACCTGAAAAGGATGTCCCCAAAGCATAGGTTTTGGTGATAAGTTGATAACAGTTAATATATTAATATGGACATGGGAAGTGATGTATCATCCTTTTTATGGCAATGTAGAGCTGTTTACTACTTAATTTCCACTACATACAATGGGTATGCTGAATATATTTCTTATCTGTAAAATCATACGTTTGATCCTTGTGCATGTTACCAATCCTCTAATTGTAAATTAGGATTACCGATAGTGGACACATGAACACAAATAGGCAAGCTGCAAGGAAATCAATTTAATTTCTTCCTTTTCATTTCTTGAGGACACCATTGACCTATTTGATTGCTTTGTTCAGGTTGGGCCTAAAAGAGCTCGAGAGATGTGGTTTCTCTGCCGATTTTATAGTGCAAAGGAAGCAAAGGAAATGGGCCTAGTCAACGTTGTTGTCCCGGTAAGATACAATCAACTTCTGTTTGATTGAATTAAATTAATTGTTTGATTTACAAGAATTCAGGCGTCTGTTTCAAACTACAGTGGTTATGTTGCTTTATTTTAATGGACATGTTTTTTGTGAAGAAACAATATACTCAAATAGTTGAATACATCCACTCAAGTTTATCACATGGTTCTTTAAGCTAGAAGCTTTTATTCTACTTTTTAAAATTCATTACTTTCTATCGTTACTATTTATTCCAAAGATCTCATGTAACGTGTCTCTTTAGATTGACATTCATACATTGAGTGAGTCATGTTTAACTTGTATATTTGAAAACTCGTTGTCGAAACATTGGATGCATAAACACTGCATGCTGTTATGCCTGGTTATTTTTCAAATTGTTTTAAAGTATCCTACATGCATAACAAGCAGCACATATTGAGGTGAGACACAATACCATGTCATCATATGAATCCAAACAAACCTATCTTTTCCAATTGTTACCCAATATTGTAAGGAGGGAGTCAAATACTCCAAATCAATCTTGTTGCTAAATCCATGTATCTTGTGGCTGGTAAATTATTTCTTTTAAAGTCAATTTTGTATTTGCAGTGGACTGAATAGATTAATTATTAGAGTAAAAATAATTTTCGATATATGATGTGATCCAAAATAGCTATAAATAACAATGTGTACCACGTGATAATTTATAAGAACTTTAAAGGAGTGTTCTAACATGGTAAATTGAATAATTATACCACATAATGTAATGTCCCCATTTCTGCTAGCATCAGAGTTTGAGGGATTAGCCTATTATTATGATCCTCGTAGGCTACTTATTGTGGATAAAGGGTTTTCTGATGAAAAGGCTTGGCTTGGGAGGATCCTGTCTTCTCCACAATTCTGTAAGCTATAGATTGGTCTTTGTTTGGCTCATATTGGATTTCGTTTGGGCTTTGTTTTGTGTACTTACTATTTGTGGTAAGTCAGGTGCTGATTGAGATGGGCTCTTTCTACTTTTGGATAGTGCATTGGGTCATATGGGGAAATAATAGGAGCGACTTCTATTTCAGACAACATATTTGAAGGATAAGTATTTGGGGAGTTATTGTTTTGGTGGCCATATTATTATTAAATCATTAATGACTTATTATAAAGTTATAATTTAACTTTATAATTTCACTTAAATTTAGGGTTGAGTCATCATTGGAAGGGGCAATTTATTTAATTAATTATAAGCCTAAGCCAAGTATTCAATGTTATAAAGTGATGTGTTGGAGAAGCTTTGTAAGTGAAGTTACATTTTGGAAACAAAAGGGCATTTGGAGATTATAAATATGAGCTCATTGCGAAGGAAAAATCATCTAATTGTTTATTTGCTTTTGATGCTTGTGAAGAGTTTTACTGCGGCTGATGATTTATTTGCTTTTGCTGAGGTGTATGGGTTTGGTATTTTAGTTTGAAGTGGGTTTCCTCATACTGTTCTTAATGTGGCCTGAGGAGAGAATTGGCTGGTGATATCTTCCATTACCATTGCTGAGGTAAAGTGGTATTAATTGTTCTGCATTTGATTTAAGAGCTTTATATTCCTGAGAATTGGCATTGGGAAGTTTGGAGACTTCCCTACTGTTCATTCTGTGGTTGGGAAGACATTCTACCTGTTATTCAATTGCATTCAAGGCTGGGAGATGTTACTGATGTTCTGCATACCACTGAGCATTGACTGGGCCTAGAAGTTTCAGTAGTGGCATTTCCTTTTACTGTAATTTATGTGACTGGGGAAACGATCTTGATTGAGGAGTTTGGCTGATTATATATTTGCCCTAGGCATCCTGTTATCTTGCAAATCAAGTGTGACTATGTGACTTTCAACATCACTTGTCTAGAAGAAAAAAAGACTAATGCTGGGCTTTGTGCTAACGTGGGAGAAGTAAGGGGTTTTGCAGCAAATAATAACCCTGATCGGGCTGTATAAGACAGTCATTTGATCTGCATTCTAATTGCTGACTGGGTGTATTATCTTTCTTGCCATGACCACTGACTGGACGGCCATTTCCTCTGCTGCGAATTAGTTCTAGCTGGATGTCCATAGTTCCAGTTTTTTCAAGTAATCGCAGTCCTGCTGAAGGTGCATTCAGAGCCGTATAAGATGGACTTCTGCTGCAAAAACGTCCAATCTGGTAACTTCAAGTATTCACTAGGCTGGGGATTGAACAGAGTGACTTTCAGCTTGACTTCTACAGAAAAAACCAGGTTCTGAAATTTATTTTACATAGTCGAAATGCATAGCAGGTTGGTTACAAATTCTGAATCTTTGGAAGTATAACTATTACTGATTCTTCACTCATGTTAAAATTCAGTTCTAAATATCGTACAAGTGAAAATAAGGTACATATTCATTTACTTTCAGTTTGAGATCAAACTACTAAATCATATTTCATTCCGAACAACAAAAGAATAGCATAAATGTGCTTTGTATTATACAACTGATAATTGCAAATTTGAAATGAATGGAAAATGCTGAAAGTAAAACCTCTTACACAATTGACCGTGAGAGTGGCCCCTAGTCTACTGATATATGTCTCTATTCTATGAAAATGCATAACATGAAAGAAGAGAATAGAAAAGGAAGGGTCATAGGGAACCAATCATTGCCTGTGATGACTGGTTGTGTTGCATTCATCCACTCCTGCTTGTTTGCTGCCTTGTATTATGCTCCCTCCACACCTCCAAATCCTGCATTTTCAGAAGAAAAGTGTTAGATCCAACAGATCTAAGCAATGACAAGATTGTCTCACCTCACCTAAGCATTCATACTCCTATCATGCTATGCATCTCCACAAAATAAGATTATATACCAACAGTAAAAGTGGCAAACAATCATACCAAAGAATGTTTTATTACTAGTATGTTTGTTTGCTATGCAGCGCCCCGTATCTAATAATTATGTGGATATAACCGTAGGCTCACACAAGGGTTATTGAGTCCGGCGTACTCATTAGAAACAACATTAATGGAGTTGATCATAAGAAGAATAATGAAGTATAAAGGGACATTCATTTATGAAACTTTTTACTTTTACAACATATATGTAAAACATTAAGGGGACAAGTCATCATAGCTTGAAACCTTTTGTTACAAAACATATTAGGAAAGTAAAAAAGAAGAGATTCAGCAAGAACATCTTAAAACATGAATTTCACAATCATCACCAAGCTAGTTCCTGGAAATGCATGAAGTGACAATGGGAGATTTCAGCATGTAAAACAGCAAAATCAAAAGGAAACTTTCAAAAGTGTATGAGCAGCTTCTGTTTACCGTACTGGGTAAAGAAATCAACGCACAAACAATAGATATGAATAGCAGAACTTCTTATTTTATTTGCATATGCCAAACAGTACATTATGCTTGAATTATGATTTACAATAATCCCGAAGGGTGTATAAATACTTTCTGAAGAACCTTCCCGAAGGGGTCCGTCGGCCACATACATGTCGCTATATAACAAGAACCTTCCCGAAGGGACCTGTCGGCTACATACAAGAACCTTTCCGAAGGGACCCGTCGGCTACATACAAGAACCTTCCCGAAGGGGTCCGTCGGCTACATAACAAGAACCTTTCCGAAGGGACCCATCAGCTACATACAAGAACCTTCTCGAAGGGGTCCGTATGCCATATTTATCATTTATGCAAAACTCGTACACCATATTATACTGAAAATCCGTATAGTGGCTAGAACCCGAAATCCGTATGGTGCCTATACGGTAGCATCTCCACTTGCTTCAAGATCTAAACACGGCCGGGGTTCTTGCTTTTAATACTCTGTTCATCATTCGCAGAGACCTTCAAGTACATTTGTGCGCGCTTCAGGGGCCCAAATCCGTTCGCCAATGTGCCAAATTGATAGACGCAATGCCTGCTATCGTGTGCAAAACCCATACTGTTGTTCTCAGTCTTACATGAATCGTTTCACTCCTGTAATCTTGTGACCAGAAGTTCAGGCGCTGAAAATTGCAAAATTCATATGGCAGCGTCCTAAGAAACCGTACACTGCATTATTGTTATAAAATCCGTACATCACATATTAAAATCCGTACTTTTCCAAGCTCCATAAAAATCCGTACATTATTTTCACTTCAGCTTCTTCCAAAATCCGTACATCGTATGGATGCAAACTGATGAAATTTGTACTGCATAAAAATCCGTACACTTGCCAGGGAATTTGTACAAGGGAAAAACGTACACTTGCTAAGGAAATCCGTACATGGGAAAACCGTACACTCTTGCCAAATTTATAATGGTAAGTAGGCCAAAATCCGTATGGTAGCTTTTCCTTTTAATTTTTTTTTTTCCAATTTTTCACTTGCAAAATCAATTTTCCCTTCGACCGTCAGCATCGTCGGTCTGCAACGACAAAGGGGTCGCCCGAAGGCCATTCTCTGATGCAGAAGTCTTTCGACTGTGGTAGACCTTCAGCTTCAAGCCATTCACCACCTAAGGCACTTCCTGTCCATCCAAAATCCGTAATTTTATTGCTCCATTGTCCCCTACTTCCCGAATCTAATACGGCCCGACCCACTTAACTTTGAACTTGCCCGGCTTGATCTCATTCCGGCCGTCGTACTTCAATATCCACTGTCCAGGCTGAAACCTACTACGCCTGTTCTGTGTCATCTCCATATCGCCCAGTTTGTTCCCGAAGCTCGCTACCATAGACTCCGTCAGCTGCCCATTGTGTCCGTCAATAACACATTCACTCTGTACTGCTACAACTTTTATTGAACCCTTCCTCTTTGTTGCCTGTGCAGACCGTATCGTGTGTCTTCCTTGCTACCGGTACCTTTCTGCTATATTTGTGGTTCAACGTAATAATTTCTTCCTACGCAGTCGTATAGTAGAATCTTTCCTTCTTTTGGGTTCGTATTGTACATTCTTTCCTTCAGATTTAGTGATACCCGCCTTTCCTTCTTCGGCTTGTCTGTATTCTTTCTGACATTCATTTCTTTCTTCGGCTTCTCTGTGTTCCTTCGGACATTCATTTCTTTCTTCGGCTTCTCTGTGTTCCTTCGGACCTTCATTTCTTTTTTCGGCTTCTTTGTGTTCCTTCGGACATTCATTTCCTTCTTTCTTACCTTCATCGATCCTTAGCATATTACAACTCGGAAAGAGCTCGTAATCCTCCATCTGCCAGTGGTAAAGACCATTTACTGAATCCAGATCGTCATCTCCTTCCAATCGTAGGACTCCTTCCTGATCAGGTTCCATACTCTGCCTCCTCTCATCGTTTTCTCCTTCGGAATCTGATGATAGAGCTTCTTCTCCAACCATCTGAGTGTGTAGATCGATGACATACTTCTAGCCTTTGCTTTCAAGTGATAAAGTATTTTTCTTCCAATCGTGTTTTGCCTTGGCTTGTATCAACCACCCTCGACCCAGAATAGCATTGTATCCTCTCCGCTTCAGTGGGATCACGACAAAGTCCAACAGGAACGGTTGTGTTCCAATCGTCACTGGTTGCACTGTGAGTACTCCAAATGGCTTATTCCATGTTGATCGACTGTTAACAACTGGAAGGTAGGTGGCCCAATGTCGGCTGTCCCAACTTTTTTCAAGTATCCTCTGGCAGCACATTGACACCGGATCCTCCGTCCACGATCGTGTCCATTAGCACAGTCCCGAGAATGCCCATTTCAACAACCACCGGATAGCGTCCGGATGAAAGAGCTAACAGCATCGGATCTTCTGCACTTGCGCCACTCTCCTCCTTTTTGTCCGTTGTACTTGCTCCACTTTCCTGCTCCCTTCCATGTTCTCCTGGGAGTTTAGTAGCGGGAATGATGTTTGTGAGTGCCGATCGGAGCTGAGGCATAGTGAGCAACAGATCATTTATCCTGACGGGTATCTTGGCTTGCAATATTTGCCGTACAATGTTCTGTTCTGTGCAGTTTAGTACGGAGGTACTCGGCGTGTCCTTCAGGTGTGTCGCTTCTATCTGCGTTGCTCTCTGGATCTCTACCCGTGCTTCCTCCAGTCTCTTCTTTTCCTTCGTCAGATCGGGGTATAGCTTTGCCTGCTTCCGAGTGATTGCAAAAACTTCTTCGCCCGTCCCGACGGTAATCAAGTTTACTCCAGACTTCGGGCATTTAGCATCGTCATGATCGCCAGGTCCACACCATCGGCATAGCAACTTCGGTGTGTTTGCCGTTGTGCACTCTCGGGCGAAGTGACCCCACAGATTGCATGCGCGGCATTGCACTATTGGCCGACCATTCGCATCATACTGAATTCGACTCCTTCCGCCATTATTGTTGTTGCTGCTATTGTTGTTGTTTTGACCGTGTTGGTTGTTTCTATATCCACCCGATGTGGCACCTTCCGTACTGGTGTTCCCGTTCCCTCCTGACGGGGATGCCTCCTGTGTCAGGAACATTTGCTGCAGTGTTCTTGTTTTCAAATTGAAAGGACATTCCTTTATCGAGTGTTCCATAACTTGGCAAATCTCACAAAATTGATTTTTTGGGCAGGATCCCTTCGTATGGCCTTCTTTCTTGCACTCCGTACACCATAGGTCATTGCCCTTAGTCTCCTTGTTCATGTTTTTGAACTCTTTCATCATCCGAAGCATGTCCTTTTAAAGAGAACGGACTTTCTTGTTGCTTCCCTCGTCATTGCTGCTATCTTCTCCTGAAGATGCATCATCATCTGAATCGGATGAGCTATTCTTCTTCTTCTTCTTTGTCTTCTGGTCACTTTCGAGGTTCATTGCCCGATTGTACGCTTCAATGTATGTTGATGGTGGCACGATCTTCATCTTCTTTTGCAACTTCGAGCGAAGGCCTTCAATGAACCATCTCTTTTGTAGCCCATCAGCTGGCTTATTCTCCATTTTATTGATCAGGTCCTTTAACTTCCTGGCGAAGACTCGGACTGTTTCATTCTTCCCTTGCTTAGTATTGAATATCTCTGCTACAATCTCATTATCATCTCGCAATATTTGAAATTCTGCAATAAATTCCTCCTTAATATTATCCCAACTGTTTAACTTCTGCGGAGCTGTGTCAGTAAATCAATCAATCGCAACACCCCGTAGGGTGGCTGGAAATTGTTGGACCCATTCGTTCGTATCTGTTATGCCATTTTCTCTCCAGATCGTTTCACATGTTTTATAATGTCGAATCGGATCGGTGGTTCCTTCACCATCAAATTTAGGCAACTTTTCTTTTGGACCTGCCATTATTACTATATGTTGGGGGTTTTGTTGTGTACTTGCGCTATTCTGAGCTCCCGCACTGTTCTGCACACCCGCGCTATTTTGAACACCCGCGCTGTTTTCTACTTCTACGCTGTTTGTAACACGTGTTGTTTTCGACTTCCGTGCTGTTTTCAACACCCACGCTGTTTTCGACTTTTGTGCTGTTTGGTGAAGAAGAGGTTTCGTCAACCGAAGCTGTTTGTTCCGGAAGTATATCTCGGACGAAGAGGTCACTTCACGCTCGTGCTCCTTCGGCACTTCGAGCTGTGCGAGTCGATCTCCTTCTGTTAGGATTCTCTTCCCGTGGAGTATGCAGGTTCAGAAACTCCTCCCTTGCTTTTTCCACTAAATCAAGCCGTTGTCGAGCCTCCTTCAACAATCCTTCTGTGCTCCTGTTTCCGTCGGCAATCTTCTGGAATCTCCTTTGGCGCTTTGTTTGCTAAGCCAGAATTAAATTTTCCTGTGCAACGCATATGTCATCTTTTTCTTTCAGCTTATTCTTATCTTTGTTCAACTGATTCGGCATTTAATTCATATCCGCCTACTTGCGTACCAGGTCCATCGGGCAACGGCACCAAATGTTTACCATACTGGGTAAAGAAATCAACGCACAGACAATACATATGAATAGCAGAACTTCTTATTTTATTCACATATGCCAAACAGTACATTATGCTTGAATTATGATTTACAATAATTCCGAAGGGTGTATAAATACTTTTCGAAGAACCTTCCCGAAGGAGTCCATCGGCCACATACAACATGTCGCTACATAACAAGAACCTTCCCGAAGGGACCCGTCGGCTACATACAAGAACCTTTCCGAAGGGACTCGTCGGCTACATGCAAGAACCTTCCTGAAGGGGTCCGTTGGCTACATAACAAGAACCTTTCCAAAGGGACCCGTCGACTACATACAAGAACCTTCCCGAAGGGGTCCATCAGCTGATACACAATTTCTACCGATGACAGCTTCTATGATTTCATGAATACTATGTAGAAAAAAATTGTACTCTAAATTTCTTAGCATAATTTTTTTTTCCAATATTGTACTTTTACGACATATATGTAAAACATTAAGGGGACAAGTCATCATAGCTTGAAACCTTTTGTTATAAAACATATTAGGAAAGTAAAAAAGAAGAGATTCAGCAAGAACATCTTAAAACATGATTTTCATAATCATCAGCAAGCTGGTTCCTGGAAATGCATGAAGGGACAATGGGAGATTTCAGCATGTAAAACAGAAAAATCGAAAGGAAACTTTCAAGAGTCTATGAGCAGCTTTTATGATTTCATGAATACTATGTAGAAAAAATTTGTACTCTAAATTTCTTAACATTAAAAAAAAAAAATTCCAATATTTACATTCAAAGAGGCTAGAGGTTTATCAGAATGTACGAATGTACAGGAGGTGCATATTTAAAGATCAGGCAAAGAGATGTTAGAAATATTTGCAAAAGTTTTGAAGCATTATATCTTTTCAAAGTTATACAACAGATGTAAAAACTTCAAAAATTGCAGCATCAACATTTAGAAAAGATCAGCCTATCAAAAAAGTAAAGAGGCAATTATACAACAGCAACAGGAGCATATTGACTGCAACTATGAGAGTGGATGACTGAAATGCAATAACACAAGTTATATAAATAATCTATGTGCAAGAGATTTACAGATTTAAGCTATGAGAAGATGAACAAAAGTATTCGAGGCAAACTCATACAGAGGAAAAAATGCAAGTTTTTTGATATATCCAAGAGAGATAAAGATGTTTCCAGCCACATGAAGCGGTCTCATCTGAAAAGTATTTTTTAGCAAGAAAGTTGTAAGGACAGAGAGCTAAAACAATGAAATTCTATCATGGGTTTTATTACAAAGTTTGCATTTACTCTAAAAGAAAAAATTATAACCAAATTGGTATTTCAGCAAATATGGTTATATTCTTTGAAAATTTGCTTTCACTCAAGGTTATCAATGCATACCTCTACTACCTAGATCTTTTTTCTATCAAAAATGTGTATAATGCATATGCTAAAAAGATTTTGCAAACAAACAAGAGAATGAAAGAGCTTCATACAAAGGAAAACACAAATTTAAAGATCTATAATGTTTACCAGCTATTGGGTGGATATTTTGCAACCGACAGTTTCGGGTACAATCCAGTCGCAAAATAGGATGACCAGCCACAACATGTGAGAGAAAGTCTCTCGTACATTAAAGGGAAGGCTCCCCGTTCTCACCGTTCCTTGAATCAACTCAAGGTAAGCAAGAAGTTGAGAGAGTTTGTAAAGGAGTGTTACTAATATTCTTTTCTCTTATCTTTCAGAAAAGAGTCCACTTACACACGGAGCGAGTAATGGGCAAGATGAAACCTCAAACTACACTTCTATCTAAAGTTGTAAACGGTGATACTGATAAACTAACATTAACTCAAAGGTTAGGTGAAAGCGTACTAGTTTGGCTCTAAGTCCAATTTTAGCCTATTCTATAAAAGTAACCTCTACCATTGGGGCACAAAGGCTTCCAGAAGTGGAGAATTCTAACTATTTTTTGTGAATTTGAGATGGTAATACAAGCTACAGTCAAAGCTCCTAGTCTATGTATTGCCACAACTGCTCCCAATCAAAGCTTCGAATCCGATTGCTTCTTAAATCACTATGCTCTATTATTGAACACAATAGTAACATGAATCAAAGACAATAGGCACAAATTACAGTCAAAGTTTTTAATTTGCTCTATCACAATTGCTTCTAGTCAAAGATTTGAATCAAATTGCTTCTTTTATTCACTTTTCTCCCGAATTGGTACTATACAATCAAAGTTATGCTTGCACAAGTTTGACAGAGCTTTCTTGCATACACCAAAAGATGATTTTTACAATGAAAGGGGGCTGGGGGGGGCGCTCCTTTATATAGGCAAAGGAGTTGAGAAAAAAGTGGAGAAAAAAGTGGGAGCAACTCAACCAACTTTGACCTGGTCTAAGAGAGAAATTATTGGGTTACATGCAACTCACATTACATGTAATTACACATTTTCATGTAATACATCCTCTTCAATTACAAACATGAAAGAAGAAGAAAAAGAAGAAAGAATTTTCTATGTGAATTGGAGTTAATTGATTGATTAACATTAAGCAATTGAATAACAAATTCAACTTAGAGAAATGTGAAACTAGTTTGAAAAAGTTTCATACTATTACCTGCATTTGGTGGTGACAATATGTAGAACAACACCAACGAAATGGAAATACACATGAATATGTGAGAAGAATGAAGATATGCTAATAATTTTTGAGTCCCAACAAGTATTTACCCACGTCTTACAAAAGAAATCTGCTACAAGTTCTTTGAATAAGATATAACTTAGAACTATTCCAAGAAGCGCGATATTTGTTCCAGCTGAAGATACCAGTCATGGCTACGCTTTGCTCAAACAAAGACACCCAGTCATAGCCAAAGGAGCCAAATGATATGGGAAAGAGCCACCAATCAATTGCGGGAGCCTCAAAATGGAGAACCGCATTACTATCATACTCCATCGTTAGAAATGGCCACGTCTGAACCAGAATAAGATGTTATGTCCCCTCTTTTGCGCTAGCTCTTTTGGTGCCTAGTTAATCTATCTCCACATCCGGATAGATTAACAACATTTCCAGAAAAGATGCCTGCCAGTCACAAGGGAAGATTTGACTTAAATTCATCATTAATGTATTAAAGTACTTTAATAAAGTTACTTTATGTTTTATTAAGACATTCACTTTATAAAGTGACATAAGTGACTAGAAGATGAAATTGGTGTTTTATCCCACATCTCTTATTCCAACAGTCTTCCCTCACTTTGAGGTTATAAAAAGGAGGCTCAGTCTTGGGAAAGACACAACGAATATATGCTTCTATTCAAATATTAAACTGATTGCTTCAATGCGATTCGAAATTCTCCCAAGGACGAAACCCCTTACGGAAGAACAGTGAGACTAGATGGAAACCTAGTAACTCACACTGTATTTGCAAAGCTAAATATGACTTGTTTGAGTCTTGGATGGTTAATGGAAAATGGAATTAGATAAAGAACAGAGGGTCATTACAGATAGGTTGCCATCAAAATTATTTGAGCAGAGATAATATACAAGGACACCATTTAGTATATTACAGAAGAAGACATCAAAGTAAGTAACAGACTCTCGTTTCAGTTATACACTGCCAACTTGTTTCCTAAGTATCATATTGCAGTACAGGATATTAGCTTTAAGGAACGACTATTCATTTAATCATTAAAAGCCGAGGATAGATGAACTTCCCAATATTACTAGCGGTAATGAGTTTCAGAACAAATACATAGACATCTACAAACTTGCGAGAGTCCAGTGTTTGGTAGTTGACTAGTCGTCTGTAACACACTAGTGAATGGAACCTTCTCACACCCATCCACCATTCATCCAGCTTACCTATACATAATCTCATGGGAGTTCCAGAAGTTGTGAAGGTTTTATTGTAGTCCCGATAGCAAGCCCAATAACCGATGGTAGTCGACTCACTGCATAGGGTGGCGATAATTGTAATGGGCAACCTGGAAATGCCCAAAAAACTAAACCAATTACTGAAATACATTTTTATGCAAACTGAAGATGGAACCGACGCTGAAATTATATTAATTGCCAAAATGATGAAATCAAGTACAAGCAATGTATTCCAAAGGCCAAACTCCAAGGGAATGACGTCTAGAATGTTACAAGAGAGGATGAGCGTCCTCTATTGCCAAGAAAGATATGTGATTCACACATCCAAGCTCTTATCAAATGTCATTCACAAAAATCTGATACTCAACAATGAGACTTTCACCTCTATTTATCCTTTTCCTTCACCCTTCTAGAAGGAACTAAAACATTAATTAATTGCAAGTGCTAGAAGCTTCCCCCTTCCAATAATTAATGCACTCTCTAGAAACTCCTCCCTTTGCAATACAATAATTAATTGTGCTTCTAGAAAATTAAATTACTAGAGGCTTCCGCCTTTCCAATAATTAATACACACTCTAGAAGCTTTTCCCTTGTAATACAATAATTAATTAAATTAATTAAATATAAAGTCACCTTTTAATTTTTAATTTATTTAATGACTTTATAAGAAATTAATTTAATTTCCTCTTATGCTCCACTTAGACTTTGGAGAACGTGAAGGCTAAAAGATGGGATCATTACAATCCGCCCTCCTTGAAATTGCTTGTCCTTAAGCAATCTCAGTCCTGTTTGCTGTAGCACCTGTTCACTCTCCCAAGTAGCATCTTCCTCTGGCAGATATCTTCATTTGACTAAATATTCTTTAATCAACTTGTTTTGCAAAGTCCTTTCTCTAGTATCCAGAATAGCCTTGGGAATTAATACGAGCTTTCCCTCCTCATTTAATGGTGGTAATTCTGCTGAAGGCACAACTCTCTGACCGATGGCTTTCTTAAGCCTTGACACATGAAACACATTATGTATCCGACTACCCTTTGGAAGCTCAATCTCGTAAGCAACCTCGCCCACCTTGCAAATCACTCTATGGGGACCACAAAACCTAGGCTTCAACTTCTCTGCTCCGCTTTTCTTGAATGATGACTCTCTATATGGTTGTAGTCTCAGGTAAACCATATCGCCAACCTCAAAACTGCACTCTATCTGGTGCTAGTCCGCATACAATTTCTGCTGATTTTGGGCTTGCTGTATATTCTCGTTGAGCACCCTCAAAATATCCTATCCTGCTAGAATTATTTCACTTTGGGCACTCTACTATCCCCCAAAACCAGATCTATGAAACTAGGTGCTTCATAACCATATAGTGCCATGAATGGAGTCATCTTGATGGACATATGATAAGTGGTGTTATAACAATACTCTCGCATATGTAGCCATTTGACCCAAACCCTCTGTTGTGCAGTCACATAATTCCTCAGATATCCTTCCACCCATTTATTCACAATCTCTGTCTGCCCATCTGTCTGTGGATGATAACTAGTGCTAAGTGTAAGATCAAGACAAATCTCCTAAGCTGCTCCCTGAATGCTTGATTCATGTAACTCTGGAATGTAGCAGGGGCATTGGTTAGCCCAAATGGCATAACCAAAAACTCAAAGTGGCCAAAGTGACACCAAAAAGCTGTCTTCTCAATGTCCCTCTCCCTCATCCTGATCTGATGATACCTTGACCGTAGATCAATCTTTGTAAAAAAGCATGCACCATGTAACTCATCAATCAGCTCATTTATTCGTGGGATGGGATATCTGTTCTTAATGGTTTTCTTGTTTAATGTCCTGTAATCGATGCACATGCGCATCGTCCCATCCTTCTTCTTTACCAACACTATTGCTGAAGCAAAAGGGCTCTTACTAGGCCTAATATGCCCTATTTCCAACAACTCCTTAATTGCCTTTTCTATCTCATCCTTATGTTTCTTAGGATGACGATAGGGAGTAATCATGACTGGTTTGGCTCCCTCCTCGAGCTCAATAACATGCTCTATCCCCCTGTCAGGAGGAACCCCATGTGGAATCTCGCCAAATACCTTAGTGTGCTTGTCAAGTATCTTCTGGATATCTGGTGGATGACTCTTCACCTGTGGCTCTTGTGAAGTTGGCATAGTGAAACATTCTGCTGCCAACTCTATGTTATTATGCCAAAAAAGTCCTTGCATTCTCCTCAGGGAAACTACTTTGCAACTCCCATCTGAAAGTCCTCTAAGTACAACAGTTCTTCCCTCATGCTGAAACTTAATATCCAATTTTGCTAGGTTAAGTGTGAATTCTACTAGCGAGACCATCCACACCATGCCAAGGATGACATCATAGTCTCCCATGTCTACCACATAGAACTCATCTTTCAATTCATAGCCATCTCCAAACCTGATATGAAGATTAGATATCTTCTGAGTGCATAATAGTTTGTCACCATTAGCTACCATAACTCTAAATCCGGCGTGCTCCTCAATCTGTAGATCTCTCTTAGCTACCACTTGTGCGTCTATAAAATTATGTGTAGCCCCAATGTCAATGAGTGAGATCACTTTCTACCCTTGGATAGTATCTCTGACCTTAAATGTGATTGCCTTCTGAGCCCCAATTAATCGTGCTAATGACTTCTCATCCTCAGGAACACTGCTCTCCTCTGTAGTGCTATCCTTATCTGAATCAGAGTGCTGATCCTTCCTCTTTGATTGTGACTCTTCTGCTGAGAAATATTCCATTTGATTTGCCTTAGCCTTGAGAGGACACTTGTGAGATAAATCCCAAGGCTCTCTACAGTGAAAACATAACTTCTTTCTTAAATCATTCAAGGTGTCATTATCCAACTTATCTCTTTTGGGCTAAGCATCCTTGTGAAAAGTTTTTTTGTCCTTCTCCTTGCCCCTTTTCATATAAGAATCTTTGTGCTGAAATTTGCTCCTAAATGAAGAAGGTGCTAAGTCACGAGCCTTTTTAGTGGCCTCTTGCAACATAGTTGGGTCATGCCCCTTGGCCCATCCTTGCAAGGGTTTTGAGAGTCCATCCATAAACAACACCACTAACCTCCTCTTTGAAATATCTATGACCAACACAACTAACCTTTGAAACTCACTGATATACGTCTCAACTGATCCCCATTGCTTGAGTTGTGCCAACTCCTTAAACTGTAATTCGGTGAAATGACCCTTACTATAAAGGCTACTGAAACCTCAATACTGAACTGTGACAATCCGTCAAACACTTGGCATGCAATGAAGTATAGCAACAAATTCACAAGATATGCAATACAATTAACAATAACAATACCAATAACAGTATTCAGGAAGTCTGATTACAAAATGTTATTAAAGACTTAATTCTGAGAGTACAATGGGCTGTTGCTACAATATTCTTTAACTAGAAACAGTGACTGATTTGAATGATTTAAAGCATTACAAAAACTGAATATTTGCAAGTTCTACTATCCAAATCAAACACAAGAACCTAGAGATTTGCTGCCACTGTTTGTTGCCAAAGTCTGATATACAGATGACAATTTTGCACCCTGAATCTTTACCTCTGTTTCCTACCATACAGCTTCCTATTACTGGCCGTACAGTACAGGCCCTATACTGAAATTTATGCAAATTAATGGCTGCCGAAAATTCCCCAAACAGGGACGCCTAGGGTTGTTAAATAACCTCTTAAAAGCATTGAATGAATCTCTGAATAATCTGTGAGATATGAACAATTTTGTGTCTCAAACCCTAGTACGGCACTGCTATGTATGACCCTGTTATAAAATAATCTGCTGGGTAATGGAGGCCGAAATTGGTATGATCTGGAACGCCTAGGGTAAATATATAACCCCTCCAAAGCATAAATTCAAACTCCCAAGCAATATGAAGTTATGAGTAAAAATGTGAGTCCAGGCCCTGGTACGGACTGATCAGAAATTTGCACTGAATGACCTCCGAATTTTTCCAAACTGATTCTGTACTGTGATGAAGAATTCCAAACCTTTGTACAAACAGTTTCAAATCCTCCTAATCAATTCTCAGAATAATCCACTATGAAATGGCTAAATACCATCTCCAATGAGCAACTCTTCAGAAGATATCTCACTTCCTCAGTTATGCAGATCCAAGGGAGTTTTCGTTCCCAAAGACCTAATGGAAATTTGCAGACCAAAGACCACAAATTGCTCCAATATAATTAGAAGTAGAATCCACAAAATCGCTTGTCCAAATGGGTGCCTCCAGCCCTCAATTTATTAACTTTTCTAAGAAGTCACTAGAAACTTCTAGAAACATTTTTTATAAAACCTTATTATAATACACTTTATTATAAAATAACTTTATAAAATAAAAGTGCCATCTCAACTCAAAATTAGAACATGTAGGCCCCACTTACTGGATGTAGGCTCAATTATAACTCTCCGAGAGCAATACGCAATCATTTGGCAACAGGATGACTCTCTCTCCAAAATCATTTGCCTACGAGAGTCAATGATAGGCAAATTTATTGTGGGAATCATGACGCTAGAAAGGGGACATGACAGTCTACCCGTCCTGAAATTGCTTGCCCTCAAGCAATCTCAAGGCTGGATGCTGCAAAATTGTTTCTTTTTCCCAAGTGGCATCTTCAACTGGTAGATCTCTCCATTTAACCAAATATTCTCTGATCACCCTTCTGCGGAGCTGCTTTTCCCTACTATCCAAAATGAATTCCGGCACTAAGATCAATTTCCCTTCATCATCCAAGGGAGGTAATACCGCAGAAGGTACCACATTCTGTCCAAACGCCTTTTTGAGGTGTGACACATGGAACACATTGTACACTCTGCTATCTGCTGGAAGCTCAAGCTCATAAGCCAATTCCCCTATACGCCTAGTGATCCTGAAAGGCCCATAATACCTAGGCTTAAGCTTCTCTGATCCACTCTTCTTAAGAGTAGATTGTCGAAATGGCTGAAGCATGAGGTAAACCATGTCACCAACCTCAAAGCTCCTCTCTGTCCTCTTTTGATCTGCATACTGCTTATACTGATTCTGTGCCCTGGCTATGTTATCCCGAAGAGCATCAATAAGTCCTTACTCTCTTGAATCAAATCCCTGACACGTGGGACCCTAACATCACTCATCAGCAAATCAACAAAGTTCGGTACATCATACCCATGTAAAGCTCGGAAAAGTGTCATCTGAATAAACATGTGAAAGGTGGTATTATAACAGTATTTACACAAATATATCCATCTCACCCATGCCTTCTGCTGATCAGGCACGTAATTCCTGAAGTAGCCTTCCACCCACTTGTTCACTATTTCCGTCTGTCCATTAGTCTGTGGGTGGTAACTAGTATTGGGTGTAAGCTCAATGCCACATAATCGGAACACCTCTTGCCAAAAATGACTCAAGAATCTACTATCTCTGTCGCTCACAATACTTCGGGGTATCCCATGTAACCTGAAAATCTCTCTAAAGAATACCTTAGCTACCTGTACTGCTATGTGAGTAGTAGTGATGGGAAAGAAGTGTGCATACTTCTTTAGTCTATCCACCACCACATAAATGCAATCACGACCCTGGGCCTTGGGCAAGCCTGTAATGAAGTCCATGGATATGCATTCCCACTTTTGATCCGGAATGGGAAGTGGCTGTAGGAGTCCTGCTGGGAAGGCGTGCTCTTGTTTATTCTGCTGACAAACAGGACACGAACATACTGCAATACATCTTTCTTGAGTCCTTTCCATGTGAACCGTTCTCGCACCTGTCTATATGTTTTAAAGTACCCGGGATGACCAGCTATAGGTGAATCATGAAGAGCCCTCATAATAGACCGCTTCACCTTCGATCTTGGGACTAAAAATATCCTGTTCTTGTAAATAATCAATTCATCCACAAGTGTATACCTGGTATCAACAATTGTCCCATCAACTATCCTAGATGTCCAAGAGTCTCTAGCATACTCTGCAATTATCAAATGCTTCCAATCCTCAAAGATCTCAACCATTGCACTGAGATGTGGCCTACGTGACAAGGCGTCTGCTACCACATTCTGAGTTCCCCTCACGTATGATATATCAAAGTCGTAAGCCTGCAGCTTACTCACCCATTTCTGCTATCTATCATTGAGATCTCTCTGACCAAGGAAATGTTTCAAACTGTTGTGGTCAGTTTTTATACAAAACTTAGCACCTACTAGATACTGCCTGAATTTAGCCAATGCATGCATAATGGCTAACATTTCCTTATCGTAAATGTTGAATGATCTCTCTGGCCCACGGAGTTTCTTGCTCTCATATGCAATAGGGTGTTTGTCCTGCATCAAAACAACCCCAATACCATCTCCTGATGCGTCACACTGAAGCTCAAATGGTTTCGAGAAATCGGGCAATGCTAATACCTGACATGAAGTCATGATCTCCTTAAATCTGTCAAAACAAGCCTGTGCCTTCGATGTCCAAACAAAGGCTACCTTCTTTAGCAAATCTGTCATAGGAGCCGCATGTCGTGAATAACCACAAACAAATCTGCGATAGAAGCCACATAAACCTAGGAACCCTCTCAGTTGGGTTAGGTTCTCAAGAATAGGCCACTCCACTATAGCATGAATCTTATTAGGATCCATCCGTACTCCTTCTCTACTGATAATATGACCCAAGTATAACAATTCGGTCATACCCAAATCACATTTGGACTCTTTGGCATACAAGGACTCTGCCTGCAAGGTGTTCAATACTGTCTCCAAGTGCTCCATATGCTCATGCCATGTCCGACTGTATACCAAGATATCATCAAAAAAAACCAACACAAACTTCCTCAACTGATGATGGAAGACCTTATTCATGGTGGACTGAAAAGTAGCTGGTGCATTGGTCAACCCGAACGGCATGACCACAAACTCAAAGTGCCCACAATGACATCTGAATGCAATCTTCTCTATGTCCTGCTCCCTGACTCTAATCTGGTGGTAACCGGATCTCAAATCAATCTTGTTAAAGTAGCATGCCCCATGTAGCTCATCTATCAACTCATCAATCCACGGGATGGGATATCTATTCTTAATGGTCTTCTTATTCAGCACCCTGTAATCTATGCACATCCGCAGTGAACCATCCTTCTTCTTTACCAGGACTGCCGAAGAAGCAAAAGGAGACTTGCTAGGTCTAATGTGCCCCATTGCAAGAAGCTCCTTGATGGCTTTCTCTATTTCATCCTTGAGCCTTTTAGGATGCCTGCATGGAGTAATCATCATTGGTTTCACACCCTCTTCTAACTCAATGATGTGCTCAATCCCTCTATCAGGTGGTGTACCAGGTGGAATATCGCTAAATACCTTGTCATACTTCTTTCTCAATATCCGAATGTCTGGGTGATATTCTGTCTTTTGCTGTCCCTCCTGTGTGGGCATGAGAGTACACAAGGCTGCCCATCCAATATCATTATGTCTCACCAATCTCTCCAAGCGCTTGAAAGAAATGGTTCGGATGTCACTATTCCGGATAGCTCTCAACACATGCTGTTTCCCATCTACCTCAAACTTGATCTCCATGTCCTTGAGTCTGAAAGTGACCTCACCCAATAAACGCAACCATGTCATACCCAAAACGATATCCAAGTCACCCATATTGACCACACGGTAATCTGCTTTGAACTCATAATTATTCAGGCGTAAAGGCATGTCTCTAACCATCCTGTTACACTTAAGAGTGTAACCATCAGCAACCTGTACTCGGAGACCCTCAAACTCCTCTGTCTTAATACCACGGCGCTCAACCAAACGTGCATCAATGAAGTTGTGCGTAGCACTTGTATCAACCAATGTGATCACCTTCTGTCCTGCTAGAACACCACGTAACCTAAAGGATCCCTCCTGCTGAATACTAGACAAACGTCCCTGCTGTAAATGTAACTCAGGTTCCTCTTTTTGCTCTGAAACCTCTGTCTCTCCCTCAGGCTCTGTATCACTATGATCATCCTCATGTGCTGTACTGTCAGAATCTGATCCTTTGTAATATGCCCACATAACTCTGTTGGCCTTTCCCTTAGATCTCAAAGGACAATCATGGTCCCTATCGTATGGGCCTTTGCAATAGAAGCATAGCTTCTTCCTGCGCAAGTCGTTCAGTGCCTCTGCATCCAAGGGTGTAGTGGATTTTCCTTTGGTATCAACGCTCTTCCCTTTATTCTTATCAAACTTCTTATTATCTCTTAAAGAAGTAGTACTCTTGGAAGTGAACCTGCTAGACGGTGCTGTAAGTTCCATACTTCGTGCTTTCCTCATAGCCTCCTGTAGTGTCGGTGGGTCAAATGCCTTAATCCAACCCTTGAGGGGTTCAGACAATCCCTCTATGAACAAGATAACCAACCGCCTCTCAGACACATCCTGTACCATAACTGACAACCTCTGAAATTCACTAATATATACTTCCAAACTGCTTGTCTGTCTCAACTGTGCAAGGTCACGGAAATAGATCTCTGGATCCTTCCTATCAAAACGCTCAACCAATCTATCCACAAAATCCTGGTAAGATGTCACCTGGTTGTGCTGCAAAGTAACCATACCGTGTGACCACCAGTCATGAGCTACGCCCTCCAAATGCAAGGTGGCGTATCTGATGGCATCTATCTTTGACATAGGCCTCAATGCTAGGAAAGTATCCAACTTATGAATCCATGCTTGTGCTGTCATCTGACCACTGCCATCAAAAGATGGTAAAGTGAGTTTGCCAGCAGCTCATTGCAACTCACTGTCATGACCGCCTCTAGGCCTCCTGTTCTGACGGCTACTCCTCATATGCTCTCTCCTTTGGTTCAGATAGCAATCAAAGCTCAGTAGCTCATGCACATGTGGTGGTAATGCCTGCCATTCTGTAGTAGCAGCTCTGAGATCATCCTGAAAATCATCCAGCAAGTCATCTTCTCCTATCTCCTGAGCCTCCTCCCTAAGGAAGGTGGGACGAGTAGGCCTATTTGCTGTCCATGATCTGCGCCTAGGAGCCCCCTGTGAGCTTGCCACACTTCTATTATCATGATCAGGTGTACCTCTACCATGTTCCTGAATCCTAGGCTGAACAACTCTCTCCATCATGGTAGTCAATGCTTGTAATGACTGGGCTGTCCGGTGGTCATGATTCTATAAAACTCTCTGGTCTCATTGTCATCAATTTTGGGAAATCCAAGTGGACTCTGTGACTGTCTCTCACCCATATCTCTGAATTTCTGGTCACCCTTAAGTGTTGCTCTTCTGCGTATATAATACCTGGGATAAGGTTGCATAAAATGTTTCACCCAACAGGATGGCAAGAACACCACTCTAATACCAATGAAATGACCCTTACGATAAAGGCTACTAAAACCTCAATACTGAACTGTGACAATCCGTCAAACGCTTGGCATGCAACAAAGTATAGCAACAAATTCACAAGATATGCAATACAATTAACAATAACAATACTAATAATAGTATTCAGGAAGTTTGATTACAAAATGTTATTAAAGACTTAATTTTGAGAGTACAATGGGCTGTTGCTACAATATTCTTTAACTAGAAACAGTGATTGATTTGACTGATTTAAAGCATTACAAAAACTGAATATTTGCAAGTTCTACTATCCAAATCAAACACGAACCTGGAGATTTGCTGCCACTGTTTGTTGCCAAAGTCTGATATACAGATGACAATTCTACACCTGGAATCTTTACCTCTATTTCCTGCCATACAGCTTCCTGTTATTGGCCGTACAGTACAAACCCTGTACTGAAATTTAGCCAAATTAATGGCTGCCGAAAATTCCCCAAACAGGGACGCCTAGGGTTGTTAAATAACCTCTTAAAAGCATTGAATGAATCTCTGAATAATCTGTGAGATATGAACAATTTTGTGTCTCAAACCCTAGTACGGCACTGCTATGTATGACCCTGTTATAAAATAATCTGCTGGGTAATGGAGGCCGAAATTGGTATGATCTGGAACGCCTAGGGTAAATATATAACCCCTCCAAAGCATAAATTCAAACTCCCAAGCAATATGAAGTTATGAGTAAAAATGTGAGTTCGGGCCCTGGTACGAACTGATTAGAAATTTGCACTGAATGACCTCCGAATTTTTCCAAACTGATTCTGTACTGTGATGAAGAATTCCAAGCCTTTTTACAAATAGTTTCAAATCCTCCTAATCAATTCTCAGCATAATCCACCATGAAATCGCTGAATACCATCACCAATGAGCAACCCTTCAGAAGATATCTCACTTCCTCAGTTATGCAGATCCAAGGGAGTTTTCGTTCCCAAAGACCTAATGGAAATTTGCAAACCAAAGACCACAAATTGCTCCAATATAATTAGAAGTAGAATCCACAAAATCGCTTGTCCAAATGGGTGCCTCCAGCCCTCAATTTATTAACTTTTCTAAGAAGTCACTAGAAACTTCTAGAAACATTTTTATGCAAATTGAAGATGGAACCGATGCTGAAGATGGAACTGATGCAGAGTTATATTCGCAATAGTAGATGATTGATGATTTACAATGATCCCAGACAGGATATAAATACTACCGCCGAACCTTTCCGAAGGAGTATGTCGGCCACAATTATTCTATCCGCTACAAACTATTTACCGACGACGTTGGCTACAGCATACAAAAACACCGCCAGACTGTCGGCTACAAAATACAGAATACTGCCATAACTATCCAGTCGGCTAACAGGGATCCCTTGTATCAAATCTCTCTATGAGCTTCTCAGTGAACTCCTCGTAAGATGTGATTTGATTATGTCCCAAGGTTACCATGCCATGGTGGCACCACTCATGTGCCAGTCCATCCAAGTGAATAGCTACATACTTTATAGCCTCCTCTTCAGGCATAGGATTCAGCTGCAAGTATGTATCCATCTTCTGTAGCCAAGCTCATGCGGTCATCTTCCCTGAAGCATCATAATAAGGTAAAGAAAGTTTCTTAACTTTCTTTCTCAGCTCAAGGTTTTGACTTCGTCCTCCTGATCTAGGCATGTGTCTCATCCTCAAGTCCAAGTAATCTCTAAGAGAAATGTTTGCCTGAAACTCCAGTCCACTAGCCTCCCAATCCCTCCTGAACTGATTCTGTAACTCTACAATCTGCGGTTCATTAATCGACTGAACTGGATCTCAGGGTGGGAAGATGGGTAGAAGAGGTCTGGAGCTGGCTGTTCGAGTTGAGCATGCAACATGTCTAAAGTTATCAGCCTCATTTCCATTGTTGGCATGTCCATCATTAATGTTGTCTTGACCTCCATTATCATTGCCCCTATTATTGTTGTTTCCATTGTTGGCATCACCTGGATTAATGTTGATGTCCATCTGTCTAGCCATTAACTGCAACATCATATCCATTCGCCTATTTTGCTCTTGTTGCATCCGCTGCCCCTCCTCCAATGTGTACCCAGTAACCTGAACATTACATTTTCTTGATCTGAATCAATATTCCTATCATCTCGGTAACCCATACTGCTATCTTGTTCAAAGAATATCTCCTCTGTGTCTGTATGATTGGATTGTATGCCCCTCTGCACGGATGAACTACCCTGTTCTTTCTGCAAGTCTGAACTCCTACTTTGTCTTGCTTTGGTATTGCGAAAATTATAAAGCCCTTGTTGCAATGCTCAAACATAGATGCTGAAGATCTTCACAAGATGGCAGGACTTGTAGCTCTAATACCACTATAATGGGCACCCTAGAAATGCCCAAACTGAACCAATTGCCGAAATAGATTTTTATGCAAACTGAAGATGGAACTGATGCTGAAATTATATTAATTCCCAAAATGATGAAATCAAGTACAAGCAATGTATTCCAAAGGCCAAACCCCATGGGAATGACATCTACAATGTTACAAGAGAGGATGAAAGTCCTCTATTGCCAAGAAAGATATGTGATTCACACATCCAAGCTCTTATCAAATGTCATTCACAAAAATCTGATGCTCAACAATGAGACTTTCACCCCTATTTATCCTTTTCCTTCACCCTCCTTGAAGGAACTAAAACATTAATTAATTGCAAGTGCTAGAAGCTTCCCCCTTCCAATAATTAATGCACTCTCTAGAAACTCCTCCCTTTGCAATACAATAATTAATTGTGCTTCTAGAAAATTAAATTACTAGAGGCTTCCGCCTCTCCAATAATTAATACACACTCTAGAAGCTTTTCCCTTGTAATACAATAATTAATTAAATTAATTAAATATAAAGTCACCTTTTAATTTTTAATTTATTTAATGACTTTATAAGAAATTAATTTAATTTCCTATTATGCTCCACTTAGACTTTGGAGAACGTGAAGGCTAAAAGATGGGGTCATTACAATAATAAACATTGGTGTGCTAACACAGTGTAGTTGGGCTCCCACTATAGTGCCTCAACATCATTCCCGGGCTATACCTTACTCACAGTCAGCCATAAGTTTAAAGACAGTAGGGTCAAAACAAAGTTCAGTCATGATAGGGGGCCAGTATTCACTAAGGAGAAGCAGGTTTCGAATATAATACCAGGGTTGGCACAGTGACTAGAAGGCTTGTGAAGACATTCAGACATTGATAGTTTCGGAATTGAGGCTACTAGAGGCAGTTTTGGGGGCAGTCATATAGGTTTCTAGTGCTATACATTCTAAACTAGGTTCCTTAATCTATCTCCATTTATGTTTTAAACTTGTGCTAGAGTAATGAAATAGCAAATTATCATTCATTAAATCTATATATTGCTATGATTCAAAATAGAAATGCCATTGTGAGTAATCTGCTATTGCAAAGGCTAATATAACTGGAACTGTTATTTCCTGAGAAATCCACCTTGTTTGTGTAAGCTTCTGACATATTGTTATATTCCCTAGAGACGTTTTTTGTAAGCTTCTGACATATTGTAATATTCCCTAGAGACATTTTTCCCTCAGTTGTGGTAAAACAGGAAGCCTCTAGGATACATGCCAACTGTTTAACGAATTTTTTCTGAGTAGAGATTTACTTTATTTTTTGGTCCTACTATGTCCAGTTTATTACATAAGACATCAAAAAAGCTAAAAATGGTAGATAAAACCCCAATCACGGCAAGCAAGGAAAGCCCAAATTTGCTTGAGAAAAGAAGACGAACCAAGTTGTAGCCATTGAATAAAAAATGCCCAGATGCAGGCTAAATAACACCAAGAAAACTCACATTGATAACCAGAGGGAAATACCCAAGAATTCAAGATGGTCTCAACTTACAGCAGCAACATAGATGGTGACTACACAAAAAAATGCCCATATTCAGATCCGTGTAGCTCAAGAAAAGAATCAAACTTCTTCTAAAAATCTCTGTAATGGATGACATTATAATAAACAGGAAAAGAGTGACAGATAAAATCCAAGATGAAAATGCACAGAATCTCCATGATTCACGGTTATAGTTGATGAAGATAATAGAATAGGAAATATCATATTTAGGCTCGTGTACTCATAAAAAATGCTCCAAATTTCTCCATTCTTGGCGGCAAGACCTTAGGGTTTGAAACCCTTCTGTCATTTGAAGCTTAGACTTGTCTAAATAATGCAATGACTTTTGTTTTGCCTTTTATCTATTCCTCAATTATATTACAAATACATTTTAGATCTGTGCCTTGTCTTAAGGGCAAAATATGATATGTGATATTTGTTTATTGCAATAATAATGTATGTCTCTATCTCTATGAGTCTAAGTTATTATTTTAGTTGTCTCTAATTTGATTGTAATGGTTATTATTTTAGTTTTATCTAATTTGATTGTAATTATTATTATTTTAGTTGATATTCATTATAAATCAACTATATAATAATAAATATTAAGATGCAGTAAAATAATAGCCAAGAGGGAGTTTAAAATTAAGAGTCATGAATCATTTGTTGACTAAAGGGTAAGTGGTGTTCTTATTGCCTAAAAGTGAGGAATTGGAGTTCATTTTGAGTTCGCATGTTGAGTTTTCTTCATGTGATTTGACAGTGCTGGCATTTTGGAGTTGCCATGTGTCCTAGTGGTAATTTTGGACCAGGAGTCCTAATTGATGACTGTTTCATCATTCTTGGAGAGATTCGTGGAGATTCTTGAGTTATAATTGAATGGTCATCATAGACATATAGTTGAGGCACAGTTTGCAGGACAATTGGCATCATTTTTCAGATTGGAGACTCCTTTTTTGAGCAGATTTTCCTGATATCCGACCCACACTTCCTATTTTGGAGGGAAGTGGCTGAGTTTCATTGTGGTTATATACTTATCTTTTTGATAGAGAAGGGGTTTAGATTTTGAGAGGAGAGGGATGTATATCTGACATTTTGTGTCCTTTGCATTTTTTTCCTCAACTTTTATGAGCTATTCATGTAGATGTATTGTTCTTTGGGCTTTTTGAGCATAATATAGTTTTCATTGGACTCATCTTTTAGGAGATAGATTTGGTTGTATGCCTTTGGTGATTGATGCTATTTAACTGTGTTTCATCCATAAACCTTTTGGGTAATGTCTCGTTTTTACATCTTCCATGTCTAATATTTGTTATTCATAAGTCTCTAGTTGTGTTTTCTTGATGATATATTTGAATGTGATATTTTTCCTTTCATTATATTCAGTTTTTGCCTTCTCTTGAAATATTTATATGTATTAACATTTTCTTCAAGGTGTGTCTAGTGGTTGTCTATTGAGGATGTTCATCGTGTCATAATACAATAGTAATCTGTATTACTAGTCTGGTGTACCACCTTATTTTTCATTATTTTAAGTTTTCCATTTACAAGTCTCCCTTTTTATCCCCTCCATACAAGTTTACTTTTTTTTTTATTAGTATAGTTGAGATCATCAAATCTATCATATAGGAACCAGCCTACAACCCATAAGTTCAGTCAGGTTATAGGTTACCCACAACGTCTAATTGATCCCATGTTGGTCCAAAATTGCTGGAGTTACAGGATGTTAGCATCAGGGTGCAAATTTTGGAGATAACAATAATAATCAATGGTATAGTAAAATACCAGTTTACAATTAAATCTCATTCCCATCACATTGTTGTATAGTTTGGTAGAGAATGAAGTTAGAGATTGATGTGAATCACTTCATAACTAAATGTCAATATATGGTCTCTATTTATGCAAAATTTATAAGGTCAAAATTAAATAAAAATTTGTGAGCAGTTGTTGCATCACCTAATATTGTGTTTAGAATTTAGAACATCATATATACAGTGGTAATTGAGTCGTTTGCCATATTATTGACAAAATGCCAAACTTTTGAATTTGTTAAGAATTTGGGGTTGTTAAAGTTATAATCTGGTCAGGGTTATTACACATAATTCAATCATATCATCATTGAATTATGCTCTTGATACTTTCAACATTAAGAGTATTTGAATTCTTATCTTAATCTTAAGTACTTGGAATAGTCATTCTCACTCTAAGAAGATTTTTAGTGGCCTTAGGTCCTTTATGGGTATAGTGCGCTTGGGGGAAACCGGTTCTTACACAAAAATCAACTTGCCTTATGGCATAAACAATACAATCCTCGCCAAGCTACTTCTAGGTGTACGTTGGTCTTGAAGTTGGACACATATTGTTTGCCCCTTCCCCAAATGCATATAGCCTTCCAAACCACCTTTTTCTACCATGATTGATCTTAATACCCCCTTCCAGGTCTTACACAAATGACTTATATAATCTTTAAGTGATGGTTTTCAAACCATCACAGCCTATAAAGGTCCCCTTTAATTATCCTTTAGTAAATATTTTCATTTCTTTTAAAGTCATGTAGAAATTCCCCTCCTAAAACTTAGCTGATTTCTCAGTAGCATGATTTGTATTTGCATCACAATTTAAACAAAATACATAATCAATGAGTGAAGATGCCAAAATTGAATATTTATACTTCATCTACATTCTTTTCTTCTTTTAATTTATAGACCTCTTTAACCTTGATTTTAATTTCACAAGTATCTTCACTAAAAATATTTTATCAATCAAAATTATGATGAGAACTATATATATGTGTGTGTGTGTACTTACTTTAAAATATATCTGGAATTTACAATTGAAAAACTAGTGATATTCTATCCTTTTTTGAGTTTATTGTCTTGTAATATACTTCTTTGATGAAGATATTCTAATGTTTTGCATGTAAATTCAATATAAATCTTAGGAAAAAATATCATCATATATTCACATCCCATAAGACACTCCTTCATTTTATACTCAATATATTCTAAGAGATATTAATGCCTTCCAGGCTACATGAATATCCTCTTTTCCTCTACTTGATATAATTGAATCACACATCACATATACTTAGTTATCTTATAACATTCTAAGGTGTTGGCTAAAAATTTGGTAAGTCACTATGACCACAACTTACAAAATTCTGGCTTTAGGCAACATCTCATTAGATTTCTCTCTCTTTTCAGCAATAGGGGAGACTCCCTTCTTACCATAAGTGGCTTCAACGGGAACTTGACTGAAATTACAAAAAGACATTTCTCTTAATCAATTCCTCTTTTTTCAGGAATGAGTTGCATACTACTACTTTTTAACTTAACAAAAAATGCCTTATTGCTACGATAATACTGGTGACCCTAGAACTGACGTAAGAACAATAGCAGGGGCAGCAATTTATTTTTTATATTTTTTGAAACAAAAATAGGAACCCAAAGTCTCTTGCACTTGTCTCATGGGGGTTCAAGCATAATAACTAGTAAGTCACAAAGTCTTTTAATGAATACTCTCAAATTGAATAAAATCACTTATAATTGAAGCCCAAAGTCTTCAGCTCTAAGTAATTGTAGCAAGTACTATCTGTCACAATTTGTCCTTCTGTAGCACAAAGTCTTCTAAAGTTCAAATTTTCTCTAGATACAAAAGACAACTCAAAGTAATCCAAATCTCTCTTGAATCAAAGCCTTAAAACTCACAGTCAACTCAAAAAAATGTCACCACATAACAGCTTGAATTGACACAAGTCTCAAAACAATCTACCTCTTTTATTGAAAGTAATCTGATTTACATCCAAGCACAAAGTTGTAGACTGCACAATACAAATTGGTAGAATTTTCTTGCCTTGCCAAAAGATGATTACTTACAATGAATTCCCTTCTTTATATAGGAAAAGAGTGGAGAGAAAGGAAGAGAAAGAAGGGGAAAACCCTTATACACCTTAACTTATTCTCTAACAAACTACTAACTTTGACTTATTCAAAGCTGCATGCCTAATATAATGTCCCCATCTTGATAAGCAAATACTGTTGAAGCACCACTAGAAACAGATCGAGCCCTCTATCTATATGGGGATTATATGGTTTATTCGATAGATTCTAAGTTTTACTCATATGGTTATGTAGTTGGTTCAGTGGTTGGTTAATTTATTTAATGACTTTATAATAATTTAATTTAATTAAAAGTGACTAAAAGTTAAATAAATAAGTTAAAAGAATCTTCTAGAAAGAAGAATTAAATATTATTTTATTTCTTTTAGAAGGAGGTCCATCTATTGGAGGAAAAGAATAAATAGGAAGGGCAGCCTCATTGCTGAGCATCAAATGTGTTCCTTCTACTCTTCCGTTTAACTTGTGGAGCCAAGGCTTTTTGTAGCTGCTTTATTGATTGTTGGGAATGAATACTCCCATTGATTTGCATATCTGAGGTGGTGAAATATCTTCCGAAGGGTTACGGGTGTTGGAGAAGACAAATCAATCTTTTCATTTTGCCAGATTTGTGGCCTAGGGTTAGATTTGTGGAGTAAGGAATAAGTTGGATATTGCTACAGTAATTCTGCTACAGTATCTTTGCTACAGCAACGCTGCTACAATAACACTGCTACAGTAACTTACTACAGTGATGCTGCTACAATGACACTGCTACAGTGACTTGTTGCGGTAAAACTCAAATTTTTTGAGCAATTCTAGGTTTCTATCTATTAAATTTTGCATTGTTTGAGAGTAGATATTTAGGGCATTGGTAGGGTTTTTTAAATCTGTTGTAATCTGATTTATATCAGAATCTTGTCAAAAAGGATTAGAATATCATTGGAAATCAGAACAGGTGTTGCCCTAATGTTTTATTGTTGTAGATGCATATTTTCTCATTTGTAACCAATGCTATATGTTTCAAAAAAATACAATTTTTTTTTTGTTGTTGATTGTTTGGAGTTTTGCAAGCGTATCAATTAAAGTTTGGCATATATCTATATATATCCCTTTTGTGTAAAGTGTTTGATGAAATTCTCAAGTTAGCAATTTGGAAATAAAAATCAATTGCACGGGATATTATAGTGTTATTAGAGCTTTCTTGCAAAGTGTTTGAGGAAACGTCAAACAAGTGAATGAGTAAAGAGTTTGGTATTTGCTGAAGTTATAACCGGTTAGGGTTATTACACCTAATGCACTTGCAACTTGATTATATGCTAGAACTTTGCATGTGATACTATCACATGCAATTACATCTTATTTTTACATTACATGTAATCTGTCAAATACAAATTATGATTGCATGATGAAAATATTCAAGTGCCTAACAAGGCACAATTTCTAATTCATCATCCTTTTTGGTCTTCGTGTTGCTAAAAGAATGTTTTATGAATGATGTGCTTAGGTTTGGTGGAAGCATCTCAAACCGGGATATGAATATGCATCCTTGATTGTTCCATTAAGTGTTAATTGATGATTTTTATCTTGAAAGCATTCGATTTTTGCAATCATTCTTTCACCTCCTTGTAGGTTCCATTTGTGATCATGCTTGCTTTCTATCCCTTCTTTGCATGCTTGATTGAAGGACTTTTAAGCATTGAAGAATGAAGGAACTAAGGTAAAACCAACTCTTTAAATGGGGGAAAAACTAAAAAATGCAGTTTTTTGGGAGCGTTGCATATGATTGGATAACAAGTTTTTGGTGAGAAAATGAAACATGGATGGGTCCATCGCATGCTTTTGATGTACAAGTATGGATTTTGGGATTTTGGCATATGGAGTATGGCTAGGAATTGTTGAGACAGCAAATAGATGTATGCATTTGACTCAAAATATGTGCTTTTATGGTGGAAAATCCTAAAAACAATTGGAGAGTAATAGCATGTGTGGACAGCAAGCTTTATACATGGGAACTGCATGGAAAATGGGTAGCATAACATCTACTTATAATGAACTATTACGTTTTCATCATAAGCAAGTGTGCTAGCAACCACCATCATGAGTTTTAAGTTATATGATAGTGATATAACAAGTGCGGATGAAGTGCATGCAAGCATGAAGTGGGGCTTTTTGGATGCAAAAGCATCTTGCAAATGAGCTTGGTTTCCTTGGTAGTTGCATTCAAGAATGTTTTTTTTAATCCTGACTGCATATGCAAGCAAGATAAAGCACTTGCATATGCAAATTAGAGAAATGAGATGGAAGATAGGAGCACATATTATACATCAAAACAAATGCAAATCAGAAAATGAAATGAAGAGGTTTGCAAAAAGGAAAAGAATAAAAATAGATACAACTTGGCCCTATGAAAATCACAAGAACTCTTACCTCTTTTCCACAAAAAGAAAAGGAAGAAGTCTCTTCAAATCTCTATGCAAAATCTGAAATAAATCCAAGAAATTTTTGGATTTAGAAAAATTTGCAGCAAAGAGATGTCGTCGGTAAATTGGTGTATCAACCAACGGGTCCCTTCGGGAAGGTTCTTTTTATGTAGCCGATCGGCCCTTCGGTAATTCTCATGTAGCTGATGGACCCCTTCAGGAAGGCTCTTTGGAAAGTATTTATACACCCTCTTGGGTTATTGTAAATCATCATCAGAAGTATAATGTAATTGGCATATGCGAATAATACAAGGAGTTCTTGGAGAGATGATGCAGTCAGCTCTGGAGCTTCAGATGGAAGTGGAGGCCGAGTTGAAGGTTCGGAAAGAACAAGTCTACAAGCTGCAGGCAGAGCTAAACGAGTTGAGAGCGCGGACCACTACACCGAGGACCCATCCTGCTATTTAGTATTTACATACTTGGGTTATTTGTTATTTTCAGTTTTGTTGTATGGTCATCCGAAGACGACTTTTCTTTTTGGGGGGGATGATGTCGTCGATAAATTGGTGTATCAGCCGACGGGTCCCTTTGGGAAGGTTCTTTTTATGTAGCCGACAGGCCCTTTGGTAATTGTCATGTAGCCGACGGACCCCTTCGGGAAGGTTCTTCGAAAAGTATTTATATACCCTCTTGGGTCATTATAAATCATCATCAGAAGTATAATGTAATTGGCATATGCGAATAATACAAGGAGTTTTGCTGTTCTTATCTATTGCTTGTATGCATTAATTTCTTTACCCCAGTACGATAAACAAGAGACATGTATAGACTTCGAATTTTGACTCAATCCTCTTGAAATGAATGCATCTTGGAGTCAAGATTCATTGTTTGCCAAGTGTAGGAAGTTGGAGAATTAAAATGCACAATAATAGCAACTGTATTGACTAAAATGAATGCAACTTGCAATGGTAATTAAAAAATGGCCTTTAAGGCACTTAAAACAACTTGAAAAGAATGATAAACAAGCTGCAAATGATAAGTAATGCCAAAGAACTCACCTTTTGATAGTAAATATTTGGATTTGGTGGAAGAAAATGGCAAAAAAATGGGTTGTTTTAGGGCAAAAATGTGCTCTAAACGGGCTGTTTTGAGAGTAAAACACCTTCGGTCTGCAAGTTTGATGAGTCAAGATTGATCCTTGATGGTTTTGAGGCAAAAAAATATCCCTATTGAAGGAGCATCTCTGAAGTTTTGGATGATGAATCTTGTGTTTTTGGCCAAAAATGCCCAAAAAGAGTGGGTTTTTGCTAGCTCAAAAAACATGTGTTTTTCACTTGGAAAAAGCCACCAAGAGGAGTTTGATGCAAACACATATAAAAGTGAGTAATGATAGGTTTTCAAGACACAAAAGCATGTGCTATTATTCTAGAAATCGCCACTCAATGCCAAATGGTTGTAAAACTCATTAAAGTTGTGGTTTTTACATGCAAAAGCACATGCTTTTGCTCTCCGAATCGCCATTGTATGAGTTTTTAATGTAAATGGAAGTAAATACTTGTTTTTAGAATGGAAAGGCATGTGCTTTTTACTTCAAAATCTCTACCATATGCTTTTACATGTCCAAATGCCTCTATTGAAGATAAGATAAGATAATAATATTAATGTGCATGAAAAACCAACAAAGGTTTATGGGACTGAGTATACAAACAGAAGAGCTGGCCCAAGCAGAAGCACCAAACGGTGACTGAGAAGAAACAAAAGCCAAAAACAGTAAAAGAAAGAATATAGGAAAAGAAAAGGACTAAGGGTCCTTCCTTGTTACAAAGAAGTCAGTAATAGAAGGGTAAACCCTTGGACGATCCATAGTCATAGACTGCTATGTAGAGCCGCTGTAGGACTATCACTGCCTGGAGAGATTGGTGTAGTGTCTATGAGAAGTACTCGAAGGCCTTTTCGAAGCTCGTGGAAGAGACAAGGGAGAGAAAAAGGGAGTGATGAGTTGGTTTGAAGTACACCCCTGAGGTATAAAAGACTGTAAGGTAATCTCTTGAAAATGGGTGGCCTCTTGAAGATAAAGTGCAAAACACCGCTGATCAATATAACTAAAGAACATCAAAAGAGAAGAACAATCTCTGAAAAGGTAGTAAAATCTCCCTCTGATCTCATAGTAGAGAGGACATCGAAAAATGAAGTGGATCTTAGTCTCAACCTCTGCCAAAGTACACAACTGACATATCCAATTAGCACGATCCATATGGTGATCGGTCTGAGCCTGGAGGCGGTGAGAACCAATCTCGAATGAGCCTAAAGAAAACCGTAAGGCATGATTCTAATGCTGATAGAGATAAGCAAGGCGATCAATAATACCATCCAGAATCACAAGAAAATGCTCAGTATAGTATGCTATCCTAGGTCGAAGACCTCCCGTGGGATTACACCAGGTAGTAGTAATGTGTTGTCTATAAATATCTTGTCTGACGTGCTCATTCAACTCTTGACATGAGGGGAGGAGATGTGCAGGGGCATCAAGTGAAAACTGATAAGGAGGAAGTCGATCAATCTCGATGCTAATCAAACCCAACAAAGAGGTGGCCTGGGCGTACCAACAACGAGGTCTAGTAGAGGTATCAGATCTCAAACTCTCAATAGAAGAACAATATGCTAGGTGAGAGTATCTGTGCTGATCAACCCCCGACTCCATAAAGCCACGAAGCCGATGAAGAAACCAAATCAAGTCAAAAATAGCTACAAGTTTGAGAGGATGAGCTCCAAACTCAGCTAAGACAATGTTGTGGGGGGTGCGTCTATGACATCTTATGCTATGCCGTAACATTAGCATCTGAACCCTCTCAATAGAAGCCGAATCAGAAGGAATAAGAGAAGGCCCCCCAAGCCATCAAGCCATAGAGGACTATCGGATGAAGCAAGGAGTCAAAAAGGGACAACTTGGATGAAATATCCTAGAAATGATGTTTGAAGCACTGTCTTTCCATCAAAGTCAAGGAACCCATGCCCTTACTCTGGACTGAATAGTTGGCCTCATGCTAAAGCGTGGCCCTGAGAACTTCACACCAAGATACATATAAGAGGAAGTAATCTCAACCTCCTAGCCTTGAAAGAAGAAATGGAGATGAGAGATCTTTAAACAATTAAAGACCATAACCTAAATCTTAGACAAATTGACCACAAGTTGTCGTTGATCACAAAAAGAAGCCAGACCATCAAGGAGTCTCTGCAAGCTGTCAGGAGAAGAGGCCAAGAGAAACACATCGTTAGCAAAACAGAGAATGGAGATCAATACCTGATGTAAATAGCACCCATCGCCCGGTTGAGAGGACTTCACTAGGAAATCCTCCAACTCATCAATATACAAGCCAAATTGTGTAGGAGAAAGAGGACAGCCCTATTTCACTCCAATGGTACTCAATATACAAGCCAAACAATGTAGGAGAAAGAGGACAGCCCTATTTCACTCCAATGGTACTCTGAATCGGAATAGAAAAACCTTCCAGAGTCCTGAGCCTACCGGTTACCTTCTCATAAAGCCTCATAATAGTAGTTTGTAACGTATTTGAGATCCCAATCTCATGAAGTCTTTGAAATAAGGCCAACCTAGGAACAGAATCGAAAGCCTCACGGAAGTCCACAAAACAACAATATACCTTCTGAGAGTGGTGCCTAGCCTCTTCAATGATAGCCCACAGTGTGAAAACATGGTCCATAGTCCGATAGTTTTCCCGAAAGCCAACTTGCCCTTAAGCTCTACAACCTCTTCTATCAATTTCACTAGATAACATGGTGTTCAGAGTAGTGGCATACAGGTTGGCAAAAGTATGTCCGATCATAATAGTTCTATAGTTACCTAGATCAGAAGCAGGCCTAGACTTATAAATAGGGTAAACCACATGTCTAGACCAGGACTCAAGAAACCCAGTGCAAACCACTCTATTAAAGAGTGTAGGAAGGTAAGATCCAAGAACCAAAGCACCAAGTTTGAAAAGTGTTGCTTGAAAACCCTCTTCATCTGCTACTCTACTGCATCTCAAAGATCTGATGGCCTCAATAATACTAGAGTAGGTGAACAAATGACAGAAAGGAGGTGAAGTGGAGTGAAGAGGTGGCTGCCTGGGAATGTCATACAGTGTAATGATATCGGAGGTCAGAGAGTGGTAGTCGAGAGTGGAGGATGGGGGGGAGCATTGAGGGAAAAGAGTATGCCAAAAGATCTAGGGATTCTAAATAAATGTGGAGCAAAGAGTTCGGCACTGGAAAGAGGTAAAAGAACGTTTCTTGTGGCGAAGAAAACGGAGGTACGAAAGGCGCAGATGGGTAAAGGTAGGGGACTAAGTATCCAGGGCAACACGAACCGAGCGATGAAAAGCTTTGTGATCACTATCAAACCATTTATTCATAGGACAAGTATTCCGACGCTTAGCTGAGAGAGGGAGGGGAACTGTGAGGAATAGAAAGGAGAGTAGAATCCCAGATGGTAGAGGCAAGAGAATCAAATATGTTAGATGCAACAAGCGACTCACTAGTACAAGCAAGTGTCAGAAGTCTCCTAAGGTGATAAATGAAAAGTTCACCATCACTCTCAGGGTAATGAAAACAAGTAGGAAAGGAGATGGTGTCAGCCAGGCCGTGAGAAGATTGGAGGGAATGCGACGTGTGAGGTGAAACGTAATAAAAAATGCTAAGAAGAGCATGATCAACCGAGCTAAGACGCGAAATGGTGAAACTGCGAATGGAAGAAATGAAGGAATGAGAGGAAATGACATAGCCTACAACACTCGCACCACCGTAGTGTGGCCAAGAAGTAAAGAGGTCCAATCCGAGAAAGAAGGATAAACATTCAGAATCAACAATCCATAAGACTCACAAAGTTGGAGGAGGTGACAGCCATAACCTGAGATCGATCCAAGAATATCCTCCGAGGTTCGTTGAAGTCCCATAGTAGTTGGATCTAACTCAGAAGTACAGTTTGAATCAGAACCACGATCATGCAAAGGAGTCTGAAGATCCCTGGTTCGAGCATTGAAGTCTCCAAGAATAATAATGTCACCCAAAGCCTCAAACTGTGAAATGCTCTCTTGAAGATCACAGAAAGGATCTCTATTCTCCGGGTCATGAATGGCATAAGGAGAAGTGATTGGAAGAAAATATCAAACAACAATAAAAATATCTCTCTGTCGGTATTTCCATCGACCAATCTGGACCCACATAAATCTGGCAGAGGCGTCAGAGTGTACAACTGAAGTGAAACTATAAATATCATCACAAATCAAGCAAGCAACACCCCTTGACCCATGTTTATCGTATGGATTAATTAAGAGACGCACACAGACAATGAATACGAACATGAACAGCAACCAGAAGAACTCTTATTATTATTATTCGCATATGCCCACAGTACATTATACTTCGATGGTATGATATGATCTCCTCCCTACAATGCTTCCCAAAGGGGTTATAAATACTTTCCGAAGAACTTTCCCGAAGGGACTCGTCGGCTGATACACAATTTCCTTTCCGAAGGGACCCATCGGCCGATACACAATTTCCTTTCCGACGACATCATCCCCCCCAAAAAGAAAAGTCGTCTCCTGACGACTATTACAAAATCTCTGAGACAAATCAACAACCAAAATACATTGACTGACTAACTGGTCTTCAACACTGTTACCTTAGCCAATCTGACATCTGACCTTGATAGCCACCTGTGCCACTTTTTGCCTTCCAATTCTGAGTACACTGAACCAAGTGTCGCTGCACTGCCTCCAACTGGATGGTCAGCTCCTCCCGAGCTCTCTACGCATCCACCAAGACAGCCTCACGACCAACACCTACTCTCAGTGCCTCTGATACACAGACAATGCCTGTCGCAGCTCCAAGTCTTCTCAACTAGTCAGACTCCCACGACTGATATCCGCAACGACTGGGGGTCCAGGGGGAATTGCCCCCAGCGGGGTCGAGGGGCAGCGCCACAGAAATGCATGGAACACCATTTTTGTCCTTTTCTGCCAATTCTACACTCTTTCTGGCAATCGTTGATGCTTCCCCTTCCCTATGGCATCATCTGATACTCATTCTGAGCAACTTGATTCTGTTGTCGTTTTTTTTTTTTTTTTAGAAAACCTCCTGTCACCCTTCTGTAATGAAATCCGTCTGAAGGCTTCTTCACTATTTCAATCTTCTGGAAAAGCTGTACTGCAATATCCCAACAAGTCTTCAAAATTCGTACGATGGAAAATAACAAAATTGGGCTCCAAATTCCGTACGTTAATCTTCTGAGGCTTCTTAAAAAAACCATACGATGGTCTCAATGTTAAAGAATGCAACTTTTTAAAACCGTACAGTGCAAGGAAAATCCGTACCACAGGGAAACCGTACAGCAACTATGGAATCCGTACATTCTTAGAAAACCGTACTATAGCCATAAAATCCGTACATTCTTTAAAAACCGTACTACAACCTAAAATCCGTACATTCTTTAAACATATCGTACTGCAGTTGTCTTGGAAATCCGTACGCCTTAAGTCAGATATGGAAACCCGTACGGTGCTGTCTCCTGTTAATACGGAACCGTACGGTGCTTCCCAGAAACCGTACGGTGCTTTACTTTTCTTTTTCTTTTTTTTTTTATAAATTTTTTTTTGAACAACTATGTACAATATTTACATATGTACAGTACTTACAGTCTTCTTCTCTCAGTTGTTCGTCCATGGAGGTGCGTTACTTCTTTCATGGTAGACATTCAACTTTGACCTATTCACTATGTCGGCAACTTCCTTTCCATCTAGCATCCATTGTTTTACTGCTCCATTATCACCCACTTCCCGAATTTGATATGGTCCGACCCACTTAACTCTGAACTTGCCTGGGTTGATCTCATTCTGTCCATCATACCTCAACGCCAACTGTCCTCGTTGAAACCTGCTACGCCTGTTCTGTGTCATCTCTATATCGCCTAGTTTGTTCCCGAAGCTCCGTACCATGGACTCCGTCAGCTGCCCCTTCTGTCCGTCAATAACACTTTCACTCTGTACTGCTACAACTTTTATTGAAACCTTCCTCTTTGTTGCCTGTGCAGACCGTATCGTGTGTCTTCCTTGCTGCCGGTACCTTTGTGCTATAACTGTGGTTTGACATAATACTTTCTTCCTGCGCAGTCGTACAATAGAATCTTTCTTTCTTTTGGGTTCATATTGTATGTTCTGTCCTTCAGCTTCAATCATATCCACGTTTCCTTCTTCGGCTTCTCTGTGTTGCTTCGAACATTCATTTCTTCCTTCAGCTTCTCCGTGTTCCTTCAGACATTCATTTCCTCTGTCGACTTATCTATGTTTCTTCGGACAGTCATTTCCTCCTTTGGCTTCTCTGTGTTCCTTTGGACATTCATTTCCTTCTTCTTTCTTACCTTCGTCAATCCTTAGCATATTACAACTTGGAAAGAGCTCATAATCCTCTATCTGCCAGTGGTGAAGACCATTTACTGAATCCAGATCGTCATCTCCTTCCAATCGTAGGACTCCCTCCTGATCGAGTTCCATACTCTGCCTCCTCTCATCGTCTTCTCCTTCAGAATCCGACGATAGAGCTTCTTCTCCAACCATCTGCGTGTGTAGATCGATGACATACTTGCGGCCTTTGCTTTCAAGTGATAAAGTATTTTTCTTCCAATCGTGTTTTGCCTTGGCTTGTATCAACCACCCCCAGCCCAGAGTGGCATCATATCCTCTCCGCTTCAGTGGGATCATGACAAAGTCCAACAGGAATGGTTGCGTTCCAATCATCACTGGTTGTGCTGTCAGGACTTCCAATGGCTTGATTCCATGTTGATCGGCTGTTAGCAGCTGGAATGTAGGCGGCCATAATGTCGGCTGTCCCAACTTTTCCCAAGTGTCTTCAGGCAACACATTGACACCGGACCCTCCGTCCACAATTGTTTCCGTCAATACAGTCCCGAGAATGCCCATTTCAACAACCGCCGAATAGCATCCGGATGAAAGAGCTAACAGCATCGGATCTTCTGCACTTGCGCCACTTTCCTTGTCTTTTTTGTCCGCTGCACTTGCTCCACTTTCCTGCTTCCTTCCATGTTCTTCTGGTAGTTGGGAAATGGGAATGATGTTTGTGAGTGCCGATCGGAGTTGAGGCATAGTGAGCAACAGATCACTTATCCCGACGGGTATCTCAGTTTGCAATATTTGCCGTACAATGTTCTGTTCTGCACAGTTCCGGACTGAGGTACTTGGTGGGTCTTTCAGGTGTGTCGTTTCTGCCTGTGTTGCTTTCTGGATCTCTGCCCTTGCTTCCTCTAGTCTCTTTTTTTCTTCCGCTGGGTCAGGGTATAGCTTCGCATGCTTTCGAGTGATTGCCAGAACTTCTTCGTCTGTCCCTACGGTAATCAAGTTTACTCCGGACTTCAGACACTTAGTATCATCATGATCTCCAAGTCCACACCACTGGCATAGCAACTTCGGTGTGTTCATCGTTGTGCATTCTCGGGCGAAGTGACCCCACAGATTGCATGCGCGGCATTGAACAATTGGCCGACCATTTGCATCGTACTGAATTCGACTCCTTCCTCCATTGTTGTTGTTGCCACCATTGTTGTTATTGTTGTTGTTGTTTGGACCGCGCCAGTTGTTTCTGTATCCACCTGATGTGGCACCTTCCGTATTGGTGTTCCCGTTCCCTCTTGACGGGGATGCCTCCTGTGACAGGAACACTTGCTGCGATGTCCTTGTTTTTAAATTGAAAGGGCATTCCTTTACCGAGCGTCCGAGGATCTGGCAAATTTCACAAAATTGATCTTTCAGGTAGGATCCCTTCGTATGGCCTTCTTTCTTACACTCCGTGCACCATAAGTCATTACCCTTAGTCTCCTTGTTCATGTTTTTGAATTCCTTCATCATCCGCATCATGTTCTTCTGGAGGGCACGGACCTTTTTGTTGCTTCCCTCGTCATCATCGCTGCTATCTTCTCCTAAAGGGTCATCGTCATCTGAATCTGATGAGCTGGTCTTCTTCTTCTTCTTTGTCTTCTGGTCACTTTCGAGGTTCATTGCCCGATTGTACGCTTCAATGTATGTCGATCGTGGCACGATCTTCATCTTTTTCCGCAACTTCGGGTGAAGGCCTTTAATGAACCATCTTTTCTGGAGTCCATCTGCCGGCTTATTCTCCATTTTACTGATTAAGTCCTTCAATCTCCTGGCGAAGACCCGTACTGTTTCATTCTTCTTTTGCTTGGTATTGAATATCTCTACTACAATTCCATTATCATCACGCAAAAGTTGAAATTCTGCAATGAACTCCTTCTTAATGTTATCCCAATTGTTTAATTTTTGTGGATCAGCATCAGTAAACCAATTGATCGCAACACCCCGTAGGGTAGCAAGAAATTGTCGAATCCATTCGTTTGTATCTGTTATGCCATTTGCCCTCTAGATCGTTTCACATGTTTTACAATGTCGAATGGGATCAGCTGCTTCATCACCATCAAATTTAGGCAATTTTTCCTTTGGACCTGCCATTATCACTGTATGTCGAGGGTTTTGTTGTGTATCTGCGCTGTTTTGAGCACCCGCACTGTTCTGAGCTCCCGCGTCGTTCTGCACACCCGCGCTGTTCTGGACACCCGTGCTGTTCTCTGCTTTTGCGCTGTTTGGTTAAGAAGAGGGTTTGTCAATCGAAGCTGTTCGTTCCGGAAGTATATCTCAGACGAAAAGGTCACTCCACGCTCGTGCTCCGTCGGCACTCCGAGCCGTGCGAGTCGATCTCCTTTCGTCAGGATTCTCTTCCCGTGGCGTATGCAGGTTCAGAAACTCCTCCCTCACTTCTTCCACCAACTCAAGCCATTGTCGAGTCTCCTTCAACAATCCTTCCGCGCTCTTGTTTCTGTCGGCAATTTTTTGAAATCTCCTTCGACGCTCTGTCTGCTGAGCCAGAATTAAATTTTCCCGTGCAACACGTATGTCATCTTTTTCCTTCAGCTTATCCTTATCTTTGTTCAACTGATTCAACATTTAATTCATATCTGCCTGTCTGCGTACTAGGTCCATCGGGCAATGGCACCAAATGTTTATCGTATGGATTAATTAAGAGACACACACAGACAATGAATACGAACATGAACAGCAACCAGCAGAACTCTTATTATTATTATTCGCATATGCCCACAGTACATTATACTTCGATGGTATGATATGATCTCCTCCCTACAATGCTTCCCAAAGGGGTTATAAATACTTTCCGAAGAACTTTCCCGAAGGGACCCGTCGGCTGATACACAATTTCCTTTCCAAAGGGACCCATCGGCCGATACACAATTTCCTTTCCGACGACAACCCACAGACCCCACTAGAATTCTGGACCTCATCTCTGCAAACTAACAGCCACTGATAACTAGGATAACCTGGAAGAGAACGCATGGCGCTCTCATGAGCCTCAGTAATGGCCAAAATATCCGAGGACCCCACCGAATATTGAAAAAGACCGGGTAATGACCATAAAGAGCCATTACCATTCCAACAGTTGACTAGAAGAGAAGGGTACTTCTTCCTATCAGACTGCTGTCGAAACCCTCATGCCGATTTGGAGGTTGTTCTCTCTACCCAACTAGTAGGAGGAGAATTATAAACCACTGCTCTAAGATTCCTATTCATAGCCCATTTCCCAACACGTCTAGCATCTGTCACAATTCCCTGAGCTTGTTTGAGTTCTCTAACCTGTGCCTTAGTAAGATCTTCGTCTAGATAAATTTTAGAGGGGAGAGAAAACAACTCTCTCTTCGCTCTAAGGGCACGAAGCCTATCTGAAAAAGAGAAGAATCTGATGAAAAGGATGTCCCCCATGCCAAACCAACATCTATCCAAAGTAATATCTAAGATACCAAGTTGATCAGAGAGAAAGGAATGTCTAGTAGTAGCAGGGTCGGAAGTAGGTGTAAGACCACGAACATGCAAGTTGAGCTCATGTGTACGCTGAACCCGCTCATCATCGATCTTAACCCGCTCATCATCGATCTTACCTTGGACAATCTTATCTATACTCAGCCTAGGGGTAGTAGTATTTGTATTGGTGCAAAGAGAAGCCCATGATTTCACCTTTTGTTCAGTTTCCTCAATCAGAGAAGAGTGTATTGTTGCCATTTTAGTCTGTTGTTTTTTGATTTTGTCCAGCCCATCTAGTTGTTCAATGACAACCTCAATTTTGGATTTTAACTCTGCTATTTTAGAGATGAAAGTATCTGAAAAATGTTGAATACTTAAGGTATTCGACTCCGTGGACTGTTTGAGGTTTGCAATTTTAGTTGTCAATTTAGAAACCCGTTCTAAGCAAGTTGTTATCATTTTCATGCTTCAAAACGCAATCACATAAACGCTGGTATGTGATGGTTTGATTTGAGAGGAATCACCTATTGTCATTGTATCTGCCAGTATACCAGGGTTTGAAGTCGTCCTAGGTTGGACAAACAGTAGAGAAGAACCAAGCTAAGAGACAAACTAGTAAATATGAAAAAGGACGCAGTTCGAAAGAGGCAGTGAACCTGAGAATGAAGCCAGATACAACTGGAATGAAGAGATACCCCGCAGACAGAACCGGTTGAGCAACCACGAAAGCAGAGATAGCAGCCATGAAACCCCTGAAAGAGAGTCACGGGAAAAGAAGTTGACAAATATAGCCGAAGGGACCCCGATGACAGACACAGCAACAATCACCAATAGAAGAAACCCGACAAAATCGCAGCAGAAGAAACCCAACGAGATTGCAGCAAGAAAAATTGCAGATGAATGGAGGAACGAACGAACGAGCAAACCACGATATCCTATGAGGAATAAAAGAACCACAAAAGCAAACAAAGAATACGATGGCAGAGAAAAACCTAGCAATAAAAACGATGACTTGTGCCATTGATGTGGAGGAGAAGAGGAGTTGCAGTTGCAGACATAGGCGAGGGTTGACGGTAGAGCTTATCATGGGAGATGGAGGGAGAGCTCATCGCAGACATTAACACAACATTAACACAACTTGAAGAGATAGAAAGATCAATAGACAAAACCCTCAAATGATTTTTTTCTGAAAAAAATCAAAAAAACCCTAAGACCAGTGTTGTCCCTAATATTTGATTCATTGAAGATTAGGGATAAACTAACAAAATTTTAACATTTTAAGGCTCTAGAGACGTTTTGCAAGGTGTTTCTTCGTCTCCTAGGAATCCATTAGCATATACATAGATTTTTAAGATACGAAAATACATGCTTTTTAAAATACATACACTTTTGAGCTAAGTTCGAGTTACATATATATTTATACCTATGTTCCCCCAAGTTTCCAGGATAGGGGTGGTAGGGGACATCAGGATAGATTTCCAGGATGGCAAATTTTTTTGGCGATTTTGGGGACGAGGGGATGGCTATATATATAGGGAAATTTTAAGATATACACTAAAATTTGCAAATATACATGTCATTCATATGAAACTAAGTAGAAAGCATGTCATTTAAACATTATAGAACCTTAAGATACAACATTTGAATGTTTATTTGTTGTTGAAACATTAGGGAAGGATAGGTTTTCCTAAAACTAGTAATGAAATATAAGATGAGCAAGGTTTGTTGAGAGCTCTTCCACCAAAGTTTGAATGCTCAAAATCTTAGTTAGCAGTCAACAATGTGAAGATTGGAGTAAGATGCATGGGGAAAGTATCATGGCAGATGCGCAGGTAGAGCCGCTAAAGTTGACAGATATGAAACGTCTATAATCATGACCAATTACCACTCTACTAATAGTTACAACAAGTATTAAGTGAAATGGATAACGCAGATTCTTTGGAGGATTTCAGCAAAAAATCTACTTTGAATGATACATGATATTCCCTACTAAGATTTTTGGACAGAGTAGCAACGAGCATACACTAGACAATTTTTTATTTTTGCATGGAACAAATAGGGGACAACCAACCGTCCCTAGTATGGTCGAGGGACATCTAGATGTCCCCTTTTTGTACTAGGGACAGCAAGCCATCACCTTTTTTTGCCCCGACGTCACCAAGTACCCGAAACGTCCCCTGTGATTTTTGGCATTTTGGGGACGACAGGGGGATGTCCCGTACTCGTCCCACCGTCCCAGGGACATCCCTGTCTCGAAAACCTGGAGCTTTTTGCCGGGGACGTGTCCCTGAGGTACATATATTTATACATATTTATGGAGCCTAAAAGCATGAGTCAAAATTAGAATGTCCCATAATATCATAGAATTGTACAATTTAAACAACAAAACACCATAAACTTTAAAACTTGTAATCATAGTGTCATGAATCATGATTGTACCATCATTTATTTCAAGTTCAACATGAAAGATGAAAGATTAAAAAATAAATAAAAATAAATAAAACATATGTTTCTAAGTTAGAAAAATCCACTCTTTTTGGACATTTTTGGCCAAAAACGGGTTTTTGGAGGACAAACACACAAGATTCAACGTCAAAAATATTAGATGCACTCCTTCGATAGGGTGTGTTTTTTGGCCTCAACACCATCAATGATCAATCTTGGCTCATCAAACTTGCAGATTGAAGGTGTTTTGCTCTCAAAACAGCCCGTTTAGGGCACATTTTAGCCCTAAAATAACCTATGTTTGGCCATTTTCTTCCACCAAATCCAAATGTTTACTATCAAAGGTGAGTTCTTTGGCATTACTTATCATTTGCAGCTTGTTTATCATTCTTTTCAAGTTGTTTTTAGTGCTCTAGATACCATCTTTAATTTCGATTACACATTGTATTCATTTTAGGCAATACGGTTGCTATAATTGTGCATTTTAATTCTCCAACTTCCCACACTTGGAAAACAATGAATCTTGACTTCAAGATGCATTCATTCAAGAGGATTGAATCAAAATTCAAAGTCTATACATGTCTCTTTGCTGCAGTCTTTTCGAAATCCAAAAATTTCTTGGATTTATTTCAGATTTTGCATAGAGATCTGAAGAGACTTCTTCCTTTTCTTTTTGTGGAAAAGAGGTAAGATTTCTTGTGATTTTCATAGGTCCAAGTTGTATCTATATTTGCTTTTTTAATTTTTACAGATCTCTTCATTTCATTTCCAGATTTGCATTTTTTTTAATAAGTTCAAGTATCATTGTTTCAAGTTCAACTAATGGATAAAAAATTGCAATGTTGTCATGTTAAAGTTGCATTTTCGGTTATGGGAAGTTGGAGTAAGTTGAACAGTTGGAAATGCATAAATATGTAGTCCAAACTTGAATGTATAGGTTGGAGAAGGAAGAAATAGCTGGCTAGGCCTCTTATCACTATGTGTTTCAGACATTGCGGTCTGATTTCTTGCTTTTGTACAGATTGTACCCTTATGTAATGTTGTGCATGTGTTTGAGGATGTTAGAACAATGAATTAATTTTCCGTTGCATTTGGTTTCATTTCAATTCAAAATAACCTACATGCATACTGTAAATGAGAATTAGAAGCCAACATAAGCCTTTCACTTACACTTTTAAGGGTTAAGGATGTGAAAACAGTATAAGATTTGCAAAACAAGTTCACTTTTTAGCTGTCCGTAGGGCCTAGCTCGACCAAGCTCGACCTTGGTTCGATTTGGGCAAGCCAAATTCACCCAGGCTCGTCCATTAGATGATATACAAGTTCGAATTTGGGTCCCAAATTTTGAACCCTGACTAAAGCACTGAGCGAATTGTGCCCGAATCAAGAGCTAGTCCAGAGGGGGTTTGGGTGTACTAGGATAACTAAGCTTTGGGGTTCAAATTCCTCACCATTATGCATATAAATCATAACTCAAGTTAAAATACACATTAATGGAATTTCAGAATGCTATAACATGTACTTCGGGGTTCAGATTCCTCACTTATAAGTCTTTAAGTTACTAAAGCTTTATAATAATAAGATTTAAATATGTAAAAGCACATGAAAAGTCCCACTTACACATATTAAGTGGTATAAAATTGTGTTATTACAAGTAAAAAGCCCAAATATATATATTTAGGACTTAAATTTTATTGGTAGTAGGTTTTAAAAAGTTATTTGCATGTTGATGATATACAATGAATGATAAAAAAGCTCCACCTTTATGCATATAAAGTGTCTCGTGTAATTAAATTCAATAAATAACTATAGTTTTCAATAAAGTAACATGAAAATAAACTTAAAAAGATTAAATTCATTAAAACATTCAAAACTATGGTCAAATCAACTCATAATGAGCTGAGATTTTAAAAGGAATGTCAAAATCCACTTTAGATATTAGAAATAATTTAATTCTATGCAATTGCTAATAAAAAGTCCATTTAACAAGACGTGTTGTCACTTTGGTAAACCCCACCTTTTCCTTTATAACTTGAGCTAGACAACTTTGTTTGAGGCCTAAGTTAGCTCAAAACGAGCAAAATTCCAAAGGCTATTATCCCGAAGGAAAAAAAAAAACTCAAAACTATTTACAACAAAAAGGATAATGAAGAAAAGACGCAAAAGTTATCAAAAATCAAATGCTTGTAGTTAGAGGAGGAAAACTCTTACAAGCATTTGGGGATTTAATTTGACAGAAACCTTCAAAAAGATTGCACAAATAAAGTTACATAAAGCGGAATTCAAGATGATGAATTGCCTTCATGACACTTTACTAATACGTTAAAATAAAGAGGATGAACCTACGAATCCATGAGAAAATCGCACAGGGTTGCAACAATTTTGCGATTTCGTTTGAGGACTAAGTTAGCTCAAAACAAGTAGAATTCCAAATGCTATTATCCCAAAGGAAGAATGAACAAAAGATGCAAAAGTTAACAAAAATCAAGTGCTTGCAGTCAAAGAAAAAAAACTTACTAACAAGCATTTGGGGATCTAACTTGATGGAAACCTTCAAAATGGTCGCACAAATAAAGTTACGTAAAACACAATTCAAGGATGACGAATTGCCTTCATGATGCTTTACTAATACATTAAAATAAAGAGGATGCACCTAGGAATCCATGAGAAAATTGCATAGGGTTGCCACAATTTTGTGATGTCAAAATTGAGGACAACTTAAGGATATCTTTTCTATATTATACTTTATAAAAACATGTAAACAAAGTTGTTGGGTTGATCAAGTCCAATAACAAGGTATAATGATATAAAATCTAGCAATCATGCTTGGTACCTTAACAATACCAAAGTTAATTAAATATGGACAATAACTTATGACCACCCATAAAGCACTTCATAGAGAAAGTAGTTCTTATATTTCATTTTTTTAAAGTAACTAAGGTTTTTTTTAATGCAATGATGAACTATGCAAACATAAGAATATAAATCTAAAGGTTGTCTCTTCCTCTATAAAGTTTGATATGTATCTATGTTTGCTCTTAAATTCTTTTGACTTTTTTAAATATCTTAAAAAACCTTAGCTTCTAGATATGAAATTAATCTTGGGACCTGTGGGTTATGGGCCCACGAACATGATAAATATATGTAAGAAATCATAGTGTCATACTAAGAACAAAACCAAACAACACTTATGTGACATGATACTATCTTGATTATGAAGATAATTTTGTTGTCTTGCAAGGATGCGAGCTAAATAGAAGGTTGATTTAAACACTTTTAAATCTATTCTCAATTTTATTTCTAGAGCTTCATCAAATTGTGTGTGAATATTACATCATGTATCTAAGTATAATTAATTCTCTTTATATCTCCACATTTAATTATTGTAAATTAGAAAACAAATTCCTAGCTCTCAATTATTAGTTGAGGCTGATTTATGCTTCTGTTCATGCAGTTTATAGGATAAGCCTAGACTACACTTGAAAGAAACATTATTTTACTTTATATTTTGTTGAACGATTCCATCTTAAACCCCCTAGAGTTGTAACTTTATGATTTTAGATTTGATATTGTTTTTTATTTTATAATTATGATTAATATTCAAATTTTCTAGGTTTGGGTTACTTTTTGCTTTTGTATGTTGATTTTAATATGCTTTACACTTAGAGTGATACATCTTGCAATCGATTTAGAAATACCTATAAATAAAAGGGAACATAAACATCTTTGATAATTTTTGCTCGATACATGTGAATATAGGGTTTCATTTGTTGATGATATATTTTTTCATATCATATGATGTCACTACAGAAGTATTTCAGTCGCTTAATGTTGGACATCATGAGATATTCTTTACCAAGTTTATTTATAACAACTTTTTCTAAATGATATGGTAGAAATTGTTAAATACATTATTTATGTAATACTTCTGATTTTCATGCTTCCTTTATTTCTATGTTAGTCAATTGTTTACCAAGATATTCGCATCAAGATAAATATTTCCTGTTACAAGGCACTTAGGTCTATACACATCTATTTTAGTAGCTTCATATTATTTTATTTGGTTTTGAGACATTTACTATACATTTTTTATTACTGCATTCCATGTAAGGATTGTAAAGCATTAGGACCAATCATTTCAATAACCTTGAGGTTAATACTTACGAATGAAAGTTGATCTACTTTTTGGATTCATGTTTGCGATAGGGAGTCCTAATTCCTATATATCCACCACACTCAAGATGTTTATTGAGGAACGATTTATTTGGACTCATATTTGGGAAGTAAAGAATTTAATTTCGAAGCCCCAAAGTCTCTTGTAATGAAAGAGAAAGCCATATATAAAACATGAAAAAAATTGAAACACCTCATTTGATTAGTTACTACAGGATAAATAACTCATCAAAGCATAACTTAAATGAATCTTTGTCATATGTTGCAGCACCATGGAGTGGTTGGAAACACTTTAGAAACCTTCAAGCAATTGCGATTGGTAGTGTTGCAAAGTGAAAACAAAACATGCAATTCATTTGAAGTAAAATGTCACAAATCTATAATATCATAGTATGCAACAATTGCAAAATTTATACAAAATTAAGTCATTGAAAAGATTATGAAAGTTTTTCAATCAATTGCCAAATCATGTTCTTTGCCAGCATTTTCTGCCTGTGCCAAATGAAGCTATGGACTGTTTAGTTACAGTGCATAGGTAATGGATTTGTTAAAAAGGTTTCTGGAAACTTTCAAGCCATGGAAAAAGGTATTTTGGACAATGAATTCAAAGAATGTTGTGTCAGATGTCATTACTGTTATCACCCTAGTAGCCATGCACGTCAATCTAGGAATAGAAGTGAAGTATACGCAGCGTTTCACGCAATACATGGAATTAAACCATATGAATGGTTTTGAAATGTCTCAAGCAATAATAAAAGACAAAAACAAAGAATAGACACAAATTTGGGCATGATTGGAGATCAATTCACTTTCAGAATGCTGTTACAATCAGTAATTCCCAGTGAATATGAACAATTGGTATCCGTGTTGTTAATCGCTGATACTGATTGATTTCCAACTCTGATATTCACAGTGAATTTGTGATGACTGTTTGATATTTGAATGAGATCTGCCGCAGAAAAGCCGAGTGATGGTGTGATGCAGTTGTTCTAGGGTTGCACAATTACTTCAGGTGGATGTAAGTGGAGCTACTGAACTATTGATGTAAGGATAAGCCTTCATTCTGTGTGTCTTGATGAAACAATGAACCTCTGATCTGTGTGTGAAATTGGAAGGCCTTTGAATTGTGGATGCGAACCTAGTATCAATGGCAAAAGTGATTGGTGTGTGTTCCTAAGTTATTACTAATCTGTGTGTAATATCGATCTTGAGGTGCACACCTTGATATGCTTTGAGATTAACTGTAGAAAGTTTCAGATGTATTTGAAACTTTGATGCGATGTGGGTATTCCTTCAATGATATTTTGCACTATTTCTAGACATGATGTTATTGTTGTTCCAAGAGGTGCAAGTGCAAATTGGAGAGAGGTATTCTTTTGGTTCCCAATCTAGGAGCTATTCTCTATCCCACTTAGATATCGTTGCCACCAATCAGATCGCTTATGGTGATGCCATGTGTAGCCAAAGGTTGATCAAAGAGGCATTGTTGTATGTAGAACTATGCTGCAACCTTGAACATTCAATATGTGTAATGATCCTTAGCAATGTTTCTTATATTTCCAAGTTCAACTCCAATTTTAAAACTTTTGACTCAACTGTATAGATGTGGTTTATTGCAATTTGCCTTCTCAAAACTATCGTTGTTCAAGGATTGTTGCTTTCAATATGCCTAACACACTTGCACCATAATAATAGGTAGAATCCAATGCAATTTGATCTTCTCATACGACAGTAAAGAATGAGTCTATATTTGTCCAGATCACGTGCGCTGAAGATCATTGGTCACAGTTTCACTTCAGGAAGGATTTTTCTATTGTCAATTTGTGTCATGGAACAAATTCTCCTGAGAACCCAATATTGGGTACATACCATTCCATTATAATACTCCTGATGTTATTGATGGACAGGGCTATAACATTGTTATATCACTGAGATGTGTGTTTCCTTTCCTGGTTGCACTTAAAACATTGTTGTATCTCTGAGATGGGTTTGTCATTGACTGGCTACATAGAGATAACATTTCATATGGCCTTGTGAACTTAGTGATCTAAGTATCGCTGTGAATAATGTTGTAGAGATATCCTTGGGATATGCTTGACTTGGAAAAGCTTGTCAATGTCTATGCTTGTAGCTTCTTTGTAGATTGTGTTGATAATTGCTAGTTGCCATAGAATGCTTTACCAAGATGCCCTAACTATATTCCACATTTTAGTCAATGTATATTACCCCTAAAACACTGATTGGTTGTTATGAATCTTGTTTGATGATTGGATGTTATTAGACCAATCCGTTCGTTATCTAGTCATGACTGCTTATATCCTTGTGTGTAGAGGAGAGAGGTCACGACTTCCCATGAACTGCAACTTTTAGTCTCTATTTATTTAGTTTATGGTTTTTTTATAAGTTTGTGTATGTAATTTTTTATTCATATTCATGTTTGTTGTTTCTTAACATTTTGGAATACATAATAATATATAATTTAATTAATATATATTATAGTATATTTTCTATTTTTATTAAATTGATATTTAATTAATACATATTTCAAATATATGATAATATATATATATATATATATATATATATATATATATATGTATATATCTAATAAACATATATATAGTATTTGTACTATAATTCATTTATTATTATTGTTTATTAAGTTAGAGATATATAACTACATATATTAAACTATATGTATATGTTGTACATTAATAATCAAGGTTGCATGGGTACTCGTACCCACACCCCTGGTACTCGTACCCACCGAGTACCCACGTACCCCAGTACCGGGTACACGTATCCCACGTACCGGGTACTCAGTGGAGAGCATCATAGCTAAGGACCTTGATTAAGATTCTGATTTTCTTTTTGGTTTTTTATTTTTGTATTAGCTTGTTGTTTATCAAACATAATTCAATACCAAATCAGTTTGAAACTTTGATACTCATTAACAATAAACTTTATCACTGTTCAAGTCATAAGTTTATCATTTGCAATATGTCATTGTTATATGATTTAGGATCCTCTTGTTCATGTTTAAAGTCTGCCTTCTTTGTTATGCATCTAAGCATTTATCATGTATTATTATTTCAAACATATAGCAAATCTGAAACTGAAAACAATACATTACATTTGCAAACTTTATCACTGTTCTTGTTTTGAAAAACCATTGTCATGACTCATAATTTCAGATGTTTTATAAATATAAAGGTATAATTTTTAAATAAGTTTGACATACCCAAGTACCTCCATCCCCTATTATGAAAAATACTTTAAACATTAAACATTCAGCAATAGCATATATATATATATATATATATATATATATATATATATATATATATATATATATTTCAAATTTCTTGTTTTGAATGCTCAATGTCATGACTCATGACATATATTTTGATTTTTATATTTTCCATAAAATATTAATTATATAGAAAAAATAGGCATACACACGTACCCCCGTCCCCTATTTTGAAAAATATTGAAAAATATGCGTACCCATACCCGTTCCCGTACCCGTACCCGATCCCGTACCCACGTACCCGTGCAACCTTGTTAATAATTTATTTTTTCAAATAAGTGTATAGATGTTATTCTTTCAATTTAATTATATTTTATCATTTATTTATTTAATCTTGTATTTTTAATTTTATTATTATCAAACTTTATCGAAGAGAGGAATTATCACAATCTACTCTTCCCCAAAATTGCTCATCCTAAAGCAATGCCAGTTACCTCTGCTATGTAAGTGTGATATCAGTTTTCCTTGGATAGTTCTCCAGAGATATGTAATCTCTGCCTTGTAGGAGGGTGCTCTTAGCAATTGTCGCTTAATCACAATGTAATTGGGTGCCTTAATAGCGGTTTTCCGTTAATTGCTACTACAACAAGGTGCCCTTAGCGATTCTCTCTTAACTACTTGTGCCATAGGGAGCCCTTAGTGTTCCTCCCTTAAAAGTAGTGTAGTAGGGTGTGCGTATAGCAATTCTTGGTTAACTATCACTACAATAAGGCACCCTTAACAATTCTCCCTTAGCTACCACTGCAATATGGTGCCTTTAGTAGTTCTCCCTTGTTTATTTCTTTAATAGGGCTCCCTTAGCAGTTCTCCCTTAACCACAATCTAGTCAGGTGCCCTTATAGGTTTTCTCCCTTCACTTCAATTGCAATAAGGTACCCTTCACGAGTCTCCTTTTGTTACAAACCTTGCATAGGTGTTAGCAATAGGGTACCCTTAGTGGTTCTCCCTTAATCACAACCCAATGGGGTGACCTTACAGCGGTTCTGCATAAACTGCCATTGCAACAAGGCACCCTTCGTGACTCCTTAAATTGGAACTCTTTTTCTTACTGCTCATCCTAAGAAGGCTCCCTTAAGGTTCTCATCCTGACTTGGGGCTTTCTTGTCATGTGACTAGATTATTCTGCCTCTCCCTACACAAAACCCTATTCTTGTTATTTGATTTGCTGAAAAATGTTGCATACTTTTGGGAACTTATGCTTGTTCTCCTAAGTTTCCTTGACACATAATGCCTTTATTTTGCAAGCGCGACTTCTTTTTGCCCATGTGCATGTCTCAATTACCATGGTTCTTGCATTTGACAAAAGTTCTTCCTTTTATAGATCTAATGCAAGGCAATAAGATTTTGACAAAATTATTCATCGCTCAAAAGCTTCTATCCTCTATTGCTCTATAGAAAAGCCATTATTAAACATCATTTAGGAAGTCATAAAAAAGGTGTAGAAATGCTTGACTCTTTAACAATCTTTTGGGATTTCTATATATTTCAGTATAAACTTGAGACTATGAGATCTTTTCCTTTGATGTTGCTAATTTGTCTTTTGTTTGTGATTTCTTGATCTAGGATGCATGATTGACCTTTGAATGATAACTTGCTTGTTGATTTTAGTGGAATAGTGGTTATACAATTTGTTTCTCATACCACAATAATGATCCTTGGGAATGTTTTTTAGATTTTCAAGTTTAGCTCCAATTTTGAAACTTTTGGCTTAATTGTATAGATGTGGTTTATTGCAATTTCCTTCCCAAAACCGTTGTTTAAGGTTTGTCACTTTTCAATATGCCCAACACACTTGCACAATACTAATAGACAAAATTTGATGCAATCTTATCCTCTCACACGACAATAAAGAATGAGAGTCTATATTTGTCTAGATCATTGCATTGAAGATCATTGGTCACAATTTCACTTCAAGAAGAATTTTGCTACAGTTAAATCATGTCATGCAACAAATTATGCTATCATTTATAAAAGTCTTGTGTACTCAGACCTATCAAGTATATTCTTGTTTGTTGAGAAACCAATATCGAGTACATACCATTTCATTATAATACTCTTGATGTGATAGATAGATAGGGCTATAATGTGGTTATATCACTGAGAGGTGTGTTTCCTTGACTGGTTGGACACAAAATCCCATTGTCTCTGTGAGTGGGGTGTGTCAGTGACCAGTTACACAAAGATGGTGCCTTATATATTGCTAAGGGGTGGGTAACATAAATCAAATGCTTCTATACAAAAGAAGATATCTATTTCCTTTTCCTTTCAGGAGAATTTGATTCCAAGTATTGCGAATTCCTAGCCTTAGTATACGATTTTGTTCATTCATCAAACAAGCAAAGAAGTTCTTGAAGATCTTTTGAGCCAGAACAAAACAATACACTAAACCATGGTATGCTTTTTTAGGGTCCCCTTGAATGAATGAATGAAAGATTTTAATAATGTCCACAAGGCCAAAGTAGCCTATGGGACCTGTAAGCTAGCACACACCCCCAAGAAAGAAGCCGAGAACCTAAACAAGTTGTAACCTGTTGATTAATTTTTTCTCCAATGATGGATTTTGATAATCAAGTTTGTTGTTCTGCCTAATTGTTTTTCTTCAAATAGGTCATTTAAATTGCATTGCCTCTAAAATATTCACCTAACCAAATCTGATGTATGCCGGGCAGTCCATGATAAAATGATGCTTTGTCTCAATCACTTTCATGTCATAGAATAGGCATGTCCTATTTTCCCACTCCTCTTCTTTTGGCACCAACCATCTACCCATTTTGCACCTCAAATGGTGAGAGCTGGTTCTAAGTTGGGCTATAAGCATTTTTGATTCTATATATGCTTTTTCCTCATGATCTACCACGGGGTTAAATTCTTTGATATAACATTTTTATTTTCACCCATTGTGCTTTGACTATATGATACTTCAAAAACAAATTGCGAACAAACTTCTTTATTTCGTCATTGCTAATCAAACACAATTGAATGTTAACATCCCATTTTCCATTTGTCATCTTGTTTCATCCACTTTCTCTTTATCCTGTCCAAGTCTTTCCTTTGTGACTAATGTAGGCCACTGCTGACTTTCCATACATCGAGTTTTCTTTAAGTAACTCAACAATCGGATCATTGCCGAAGCTTTTAGGGGAAGGTACTAGTTTCCACCAATAAGATCTCTGGAGGCACTGTTGTTTTAATTTTGAGGCTGCTGATAATGAGATGTTTCTGAGTTCTCTTTACTTTCTCCATTCTTTCCTCTATATGTTTGACATAAAGATGAACCTTCGATTTGTGTGAAATCAGAAGACCTTCGAATTGTGGATGCAAACCCAGTATCAATGGTGAAGGTGATTGATATGTGTTCCCAAGTTATGAATACTCTGTGTAGTCCTGATCTCGAGGTCTGCGCCTTGAAATGCTATGAGAGTAATTGATGAGATTTCAGATGTGTTTGATGTGATGTTTGTATTCCTTCAATGATATGTTGCATTGTTTCCAGACTCAATGTTAATGTTGTTTCAAGAAGTTCTAGTGAGAATTACAGAGAGAAGTGTCATCATGATTCTCAGTCTGGCAGATGTTCGCAATTGCACTTAATATTGTCATTGCCTATACAAGAATTGAGGTTCATTTAGGATGGTTGCAAATTTGATGCTACCTATCAGATCACTTATGGGTATGTCATGTGCAGCCAGAGGTTGATTGGAAAGGTATTACCTTGAGCATTTGATATGCTTGGTTTAGAACTAAATTACTCTGGGGTGTGATGATCAAACTTCAAGCATTGTGATATAGGTATCGTTGTTTCAATTGGAGCCTTGGAGGTTTGCCTCATATCTTCTGATCTGCAAATAAAGATATCTCTGCAATTAGTCCAATAAGTTCACAAAGTGGCTTCGCCTTATTGAAGAAACCAACAGACTAGGAAGGATCTCTGACCTCCGAAATTGCTCTCCATTGTCGAATTCCCAAATAGGATTTGTAATTGCAAAGAGATGAAATGCTTGAATGATGATCATGAACATTCACAAAGCTTAGTTATTTATGCAACTCTCTCCCCTGAAAAGCAGAGTTGGCAACCCAAAGTGGGTTACCAGATTCAAATTTAAAACTTGGCTCCCTACTTAAGTCAAGGTGGCACACAAGTGGTTCCCCTTGAATTATCCCCCCCCCTTGAATGGCTAGTTATATCTTGGGGGACAAAAGAGCTAATAGAAAAAAGGATAGGTACAGCATAAAGAAGGTACATGACAGATTTTTAGATAAGAAATTGTATACAAAAAGGTTCCAAACTGATCACATTTGTAAACATACTTCCTGGTTGCTCTATAGAAGAAAGCGTTTGGAAACAGCGCAATTTTTTATTAAGATTATTCAAGAGATGTCATCTCATGGAATGCAGAAAAAATTAAAACTTCAATTCAGTTACAAAGGCCAATCAAATTATTAATGTAGTGGGGAACAAAGCGAATTGTAATAAAAATAGAAGACATGTAAGTCAACACAGGCACAATTGATTCCTAGTCAAATTCAAAGGATGGTCTGTTCCAAATTATGCATTATTAAAGAAAGATTTTTCAACCAGAGCAAGGAAAGTGAGTTGATATCAAGGGGATCATAGCTAACAAGTACCAAGAAAATATACCACTGACCAATGGCAAAGTCGAGAGTTTAAATGATGCAATATGAAGTCAAGTTTTAACATAGTCCACATCCTCCATGCCAATCAAGCTAATTCAAACTCCAACTCATAAGACATGTTTGTTTGCTTTCAAAAATACTGGAACCATGTCAGTTGTTTGACTCATAATGTGATACTTGTTTGCTTTCAAAAATTTTTTTAGAGAAGTTTTAAAGCCAGATTTTATGTTCGTTGCCAGAGTTCATATCTTTCATTTTCACTTGTGACAATGTGGGAGTTTTAGATCAGGTAGGGATGTCCATCAAAGGTTAAAGACTGCTAAAAATATGCATTGTAGTTGTGACTGCCTGTAACAAGCTAGACTATCTCAAAATAAATACCAAACACAATTTACATCATAAAACTGAAAAAATGAAAGTTTTTTTTTTCATTACATTTAAAAGTGAAATAGAAATGAACTCTCTTTCACGTGAACATGAATATTACCAAATAACAGATTCAACTACTTTCACATGAACATAAATACTAACAAATAACATGTTTTATCTACTCTTTCTTTTCAAAGGAAATGCATAAACAAGAGAGAAGGGAATTACTTCCATCCTGGATATCTTTTACAAGTCCTGGCATAACTGTGAGAGGAAGCATCATCAGGTGCTTAACTTCCCAACCCTTGATTGTTAGTTCTACGCTCAACTACCTACCAGAAGTGACCCTACACTACACAAATGCTTATAATTTATTTTACAAGAATCCATTTATCAATTTAACATGATGTTAATGTTATTTATGGTAGTTATTTGACTTCCTTTCTGTACTGCCTTATCTTCAGTTTATGATAACTCTGGGATTAATTCTTAATATCTGATTCAGGTAGAAAAGCTCATATGTTGCCAAAGCATATAACAGAGATAAGTGTTCATTCCTACGAATAGGCATGCTACTGATTTCTTTCTCAGAGGAGTAGTTGCAATTCAATTCAGATTCTCGATTTAGTTTGCTCCTCTGGTTTTCTACACATGAGCAAGTAATTCATGCTTGAATGCATAAGATTCTTTGAATGACCAAAAAGCATTTGATCCTTGATGATAAGCTTTCCTATGTAACAGTAATGCTGTCCATAACATGAAAATGAAAAACTGACACACACATTCTAATTCAATCAGAATGCATTCAATTTACTAATAATAGATTCATTGCATATATGCTTCAATCCCTGATTGCCTATATCTATTGCAATTGATAAAAGTTTCCATAACAGAATGTAAATGAATAAAGATAAGCTTACCTGTGCAGTCAATATATCAAATTGGAATGTGGCCACTGCACCTGAACCTTGACTCAATGCTGGCATCTATTATGTCAATCAGTCACAGTGATCTTATCACCTGTGTATGTAGACATATGATGCTCTTAAACAATGATGTGTGTGTGGATCGAGAGAGATATTGAATAGTGCAGATTGATTGAAGCTCTTGCTATAATGGATGAATGATTAGCAGAGTGCAAGCAGCTCTTGGCTCAAAAAATAATGAATAATTTCAAAGTACAACATTGTGCTTAGCCTGTGGAAAATGGAAGACCAAATGTTGAATAGGACAACAGTTCTTGAAAAATGAAATTAACAATATGCATAAGCCGTATGAGAGAAAAGAGTCTCTCAGGTTCAATATTATTCTCATATTACTTTCCTCCATGATACAGAAGAAACTTTTCCAAAGACACAATGGCAAGATGGAGTTATAACCACTGTGACCCTTCAATATACTTTATACAACTTGCTATATAGCTGTGGGATTTGAATTTAAATATAGAATCATACTTTAATTGATAATTATCAGTATATATATATAGGTAGAGAGAGAGAGATGCTTGACCTACATAATTATGTATTCTAATGTGCATGAATATATACATATGTACATACATTCGATCATTGAATTTCACAAATGTGTGTATGTATATATACTATTCATATACACAGGCATATATTAACTTTATGTACCTTGTGTGAGTGTGTGTAGCGGCAATCATGAAATTATCACTTACAAGATCGATTGAAATGATTCAATTTTTCAGACTATCAATCCAATTCTAACTTATCTAAAGATGAAGATTCTCTTCAATGTTGATTAGAATTAATTTAATTAAAAGGATTAACAAGAGAAGGGTCATTTAATTACAATAGTGGATAACTGACCTTTGACAACCACAAGTTAATCCTATGATCCTTGGATGACTAGATGCCCCAAGGTTACTTATCTCTAGGTTCCAAGCAAGGTGGCAAGTTTGACCTTTCTTTGTGTTTCCACCCTTCTCCTTGATGATACTTTCCCTCCTTCAAGGGTGATCCAACCACTATCCACTTGGCACACAAATTAGTTGCACATAATCTTCTTACCATACTAGGTATCAATGTAATAAACATTAAGTTGCTAGCATTTTTAAATTCTATCTATCTATCTATCTATATATATATATATCAAATAGAAATACCTCTTCTTCAATTAAGCAATTTAAATAGTTATAAAAAAATCATTGGGGGATGCAACATATCCCCCCCGCACCTTGTGAATCATTGTCCCTAATGATTGAATTTCCACATAATTATTCGTAAATCTTTGTAGAAATAAACATCGCATAGAGATTTCTAAAGGATCTCATCATAATCCTTCCAAGTAGCATTATCTTTTGCATACTAGTTCTAGTGGACCTCGCATTGTGTTGTCTCACAGTTACATAAGCAGAGTTTATGTACTTTGATCATTTGTAGTGGCTCAACCATGACCACCCTTGGAACCTGTGCCTACAAGGAGTTCCTATCAATCATGTGATCAAAGTCTACCATACACTTCTTTAGATAAGAAACATGAAAACCATTATGCAACTATGCGGGAGCTATACATAGAGCAATTTTATAGGCTATGGGGTCGATATCTTCTAGGACTTCAAATGGTACCATGTATCTAGGTGCAAATATAGAAGACTTTCCAAATTTATTTGAACTTTTCTAGGGTTTAACCCTAAGGATCAATTTCTCTCCTACTTCAAATTCTCTGGACCGCGTTTGCCATCAATGTAGCTTTTTGTAGAGTAATGAGAATCACAGTGATTCATGCGATTCATGCAATTCAGTAGTTCGATTCAAGCTAGGTGATTTTTTGTGAATCGATGAATCAAATCGGCAATTTCTTGGCATGAATTGCCATGAATCGGCTGGAAAAATTGGGCAGCCTAATTGGGCAACTTAGAAACATAAAAAAGTGCAACTTCTTTAATGATTTTAATTTTTTTTTTCACATTTCTCTTTCTTATAGACCTGAGCTAGTGATAGAGCATATAGACTTGTCATTTCATTTTGTTTGCAGATAGACATGCATTTCATAGATCTTCATCTTACATACATTTATGATTTGACAACATTTATAATTCTATATATTTATGTTATATGATCCTATGTTTTCTATTTACTTCAGCTACAAATTACAATTTACATTTTACGTATGTGATGGATTTATCAGTTATGTTCTTTGTTTATGTATGTTAGCTTCTATTTGATGATGTTATAGTGTTTTTAAGTTATATTCAATAAAAGGTGCATGAAATAAGTTTTAAATCATTAAAATCTCTAAATTTCAAGGGTTTTTTCACCTTGCCGATTCTAATCTGATTCGCGAGTCAAGTTGGCCTTATCGATTCTGAGCTTTGGTTCTTTGCTTTTTGGTTGATCATTAGCTTCTACTAAGCTTTCCTTGATCAACTTGACTTGTTCTTCCATTTCTAAGAGCATCTCGGGCTCAAGGTTACTATATCTGCCAGCGTAACCCAATTGATAGGAGTCCTAGACCTTTCATACAATGCCTCAGATGGTGACATCTTATTAGCTGACACATAGGAATTATTGTAGAAACATTCTACTAGTGTTAGGTAATCTTCCCACTTGTACTGTTGATATATGCGGTATACTCTCAAAGCTCCTTCAAAACTTGGTTCACACTTTCTATCTGACCATCTGTCTTTGGATGATAGGCTGAGCTAATGTTCAACTGAGTCCCTAAAGCTACAAACAAAGTTTGCCGAAATTTGGATGTCATTTTGGCATCCCTATCTGATATTAGTCTTATTTGGAATTCTGTTTAATCAGAAAATACTCTTCACAAATTTCCATGCTATAGTGTGCTGAGTGCTCCATCTGTCAAATTTCCTGGTATAAAATAAGCTATCTTAGTATGTTTGTCCACTGACACTAATATGGCATTATGTATGTTCCTTGGCATTGGTAAGCCCTAGACAAAATTTATACTAAAGATCTGGCAGTTCTAATCTGATACAACTTGCAGGTGCAACAAACCTGCTGGATGCTGGTGTTCTTTCAATCCCTAGTGAAGCAGCTATCCACAAATCTAGCAGCATCCCCCTTCTTTCTTTTTCAGAAGTATAGAGGTTTAATAGCTACTAACAATTTGATAACACTAGTGCCCAGAGCATGGTGTTGAATGTACTTCCTTTGAAACTGGCTTCCTTGACTTAAAAGAATCAGGTACATACATTCGCCCTTGGTACCTTAAGAGGCCATCTAATTCAATTTTGAACCCTTCGTACCTTGGATCTTCGAGAATAGCATGGAGAGCTTCTTGAAGTTGTTTATAATATTTAACCCCTCCTAGATCCTCTAGAACAGTGTCGACTGTCATCATGAATGATAGGTGTCATTGGCGAGTTAAGGCACACTGAAAATTGGTGCCATAGTTAGCCTTTCTTTCAAATACTGAAAAGCTTTCTGACATTTCTTTGTCCACTCGAATCTTTTTTTCTTTCCTGTGGAGTGTGGTGATAGGATGAGCTATAGCCTATAAGCAAAAATTCATCAGAAGCTTCCTATAGTAACCTGCTAAACTCCTCCTGGTTATTACAAATGCCAAAGATTCCAATATTTAGGAATTAGTAAATCAAATTCAGATTAAGATATTATGATCAACATGCAGGTTATTGCATAGTATTTGTAAATGGTGTGCTATGGTCGATGGTATAAAATAAATTTCCTTCAACATACTGATTATTATACCAAACAGAATGCTCACTGGAAGAAAAATCAAATAGGATTTGATTAATAAGCTCTTTGTAATGATTATGCACATATTTACCTCGTCCTAAGAGTAAGTTTCTTAATAATCATCTGGTTATATGAGTTCTTGAAGTTTGTTACCTTCGTGCAGCTGGAAAACTTAGAACAGGAAACGATAAAGTGGTGTAGAGAAATATTGAGAAATAGCCCTACAGCCATTCGGGTATGCAAGGCTGCTCTCAATGCTGTTGACGATGGGCATGCTGGAATCCATGTAAGAATAGTTTTCCATGCTTTGATGTTTGCTTTTGTTTTAATGTCTGAATTAGTCCTTTCTTTGATGTTGGGGACAAGTCAGTAACTCTAGTTGCATTGGTAATGTCTCAAGCAAAATTCATGTTTCCCTTACTTTCTTGCTGATTCAGTTTGACTACATCTGTCTTGTATTCACATATCAGGAACTGGGTGGAGATGCAACCTTATTATACTATGGTTCTGAGGAAGCAAATGAAGGAAAAACTGCATTTCTGGAACGAAGAAGACCAGATTTTTCAAAGTTTCCAAGGCTTCCTTAGCTTTCTAGCAGACAGAGTTTAGTCCAGATAATCTATTTTGATCGGTTGATCAGTAGCATCTAGATGTTCCGTTTTTTCTGAGTTTAGAACTTGACCTAATCTATCTATGCAATTGTTTATAGAGCTGTATGTACTACGTACTTTGTATTTATTTAAAGAATAAGTTAGGGATAATTCAAAATCATGCAGGAAAGTATGCTCCATTGATGACATCTCTAGCAACAAAGTCAGAACAAAATATTAACATTTGATGCAGCTCCTTGTGGGAAAATATGCTATTATGTTATGTAGTAATAATGGAGCTGATTAGTTTATTTTACCAGTAGGTTCTAGTTGCTTGCGTTCCCAAAACCAAATATCTGCTTGAAGCTTTTTCTTTTATTTTCAAATGTTTTGTTTCTAGACCTGGGAATGTCAATTATGTAATTATGCATTCATGTAATGAAATTGAAATACAGATGATGTATCACCAAGAAACACTCATTACCCACCTCCTGGACTTAATGACTACATGTGAACTCTAATCTTTTTCTTTTTGTATTCAAAGGTAACTTGAAAAAACATACGGTCAGAATACTAGAGAAGTTTCAATGAATAGTGAAATATCTTAACAACTTGATTTTTACTTTTATTGTGAGGACTTGAGTTGCACTAGACTCCCTGCTTACACTTAAGATTATGGCTTAGAGTGATAAAAGGAATATTTTATATGTTGTAAGCAATTGCAATCACTAGGAAATAGTTTATTGCTTGTGAATGCTTTTTTCTGGGAATGATTATAATAAACAAAAACCCCTATAAGACTTATTCCTGTTGTCGAAAGCAGCAAGGCTAACATTAAAACATTGGAATTTTAAAAAAATAAAAAAAATCTATGAGAATAATGAAGCTATCTAAATAATGTGATTACTTAGAACCCAACGGTTTGTATACTTGCTTAGTTGACATTTGTGTCAGTTCGTATCTAGTTTGGGAGGGAATAAAAACTAGAGGCCAATTGTTCTTCCTTTCTATTTTGCCATCAAAGCTCTTGTATATTCTGATTTTAAATCAGTCACATTTTTCCCTTCCAAATTGTTTGTTCAGGGGAAAGAGTGTATGCCAATTGTATTCTTAAAGCAAATCCTTTGTCAGAAAAGTTATTCCTTGATGAGAAAAAATACAGTCTAATATTAGAGCCCAGGAGAACTAGAACCCCACTGTAAAATTGAAAAGAGTCTCATGACAATTTCAAGATGGCTCTTTTGGGGCAGGTATAGCATGCAGCAGTGTATTTGACTGGATGCGTTTGTTTGCATATTCATATAGAAAAATACTTAAAAATTAGAAGTTTAGTTATACACAACAATGAAGATTTTTAGTTAGTAATTGACATACGCATCAAATTAAAGTGCCATTGGTCAATGTCCATTGGTTCTAGTAACAGCAATAAAGAAAATAAAATTCCATTGTTTTCATTATATGAAAGGTCTGAAAGCTACAAAATAACAAATTCAACATCAGGCATAGGAATGAGATTATAGATATATGTAATGTCAACAAGCAGATCTCTTTCGACTAGTTTTTCCTAGGCTGTCCAAAATAAGGTTCACATCTTACTCTTAACTTATTCTATTAATTTACAATTAATCTAATAAGGCACCAACCAATCCTTGTTGCATTTCCTTATCAATCTATTCAAATCAACATCCCGATGTGCTGTCTGTGCTTTCTGATCTTAAAATGTCATTTGGCACTATGATTTACAACCAGCTTTCTAATTTGTTTAAAGGTAAATTTATTTCTTTTGGGTAAATGGATTGAGTGCATATGAATGAGCTACTTATTACAATAAGTTACCTTGGCTCCATTATGTCCTAATAAGTTACTTATGCCATGTTGATAACCCAATAATCCTACCTATCCCAATGTTTGATTTGATAAACTATAAAACTCCAGAGACTAATATGCAATCTGGTTAATGCAAAACTGATCTGCATTTTTTGTGCCAAACATTTTTCCAATTCCCATCGTATATGCTGTCATTATCTCATCATTATTAATACCTAATAAGTTGCCATTTGAAGTAGGATGTTGATGTTCATCCATTTGCAAATGAAACATCAAATCATACCACAATCTTCAACATAAGGGCGCCAAGATTTTCACGTGGAAAATCCAATAACAGAAAACCAAGGTGAGAGTTAATTCAAATTAAATGAACCAAGTATTACCATATTTTAAGGCTTACTGCCTAAAAAAGCGCACTGCTTGCTAAAAGGACTTGCTGAGCAATATACAATTATATAGAGACATGCTGATGAGATTCACTGTCTCATAGTAGGGTGCAGTAAACATTGACTGAGAAAAACATTAACTAAATTGTTATAGTTGAAGCATCTATCACATGCTAATGCTGCAATCCCTTGTTCTCACAATTACTTCATCAAACTAGCTTTGCACGCTTCATACTCAAAAACACAAACTGATTCATTTAACTCACTTTGCAAATGATTTGATCTTCTTTAAATATACTTTGCAACATCCCATAATATCAAATAGGTTGCTTCCAAAAGCATCAATTTGATGAAACATGCAATACACCATAGGTTGGCTGCAAACATATGGTCAGTGAAGTAAAGTGAGTTGTGGATCAACATAAATCCATAACCGAACCCCAAAGACATGACAACATGTCCCCCAAAACAAATATGAAAGTGTAAGATCAACTGCAAATGAAGGAACCAATGTTCTCAATCTGAACAACCACCAAACTACCAAATTTGCTACTTGTTCACCTTTGCACTATGGGGTAGAAACCAAAAATATCATGCAGATCAAGGTATGAGCAATGCACACAATCCACAACATCACTACAACCATTTTTTGAAGTATTTGATCATTTGATAGAAACTGACTAAATTGCAGAGAACAAAGCATCTTGGGCAAATGACACTTCAATTTTAGGATAGTGCAATCTAGTACACCAAATCATTTGAAACTCACGTGGATGAACTCTTATACCACTCCAATCATATCCCCAAATTCACACAAGCATATTTATTATTGTGAGGAATATTAAAATGGAACACTATACAAGGAAAGAATTCAAGAGAGTTTTGTGAAAAGATTGTTGCCATAAATCTAGAGCTCACAAGAGTATTTCAAAGATCAACAAGGAGGCAAGAGATTGTTGAAGAGGAAAAAGAAAGAAAAAAGCCCACGTGAATTATATAAATGAGGCAAATGCCGAGTGTGTGTGTGTGAGAGAGAGAGAGAGGGGGGGGGAGGGGGTGGGGGGAGCTCTCATCACAAGAATTGCATCGTGAGTGAGTGCGTTGAGAAGAAAGAGGAACATCTCTTATATAGAGATTAGAAAATAAGTTATTTAGTAACTCCCAAGTGAATGGATGTCACAATCATAAGTGTGTGTGTGTGTCAAGTACCATAATCCTCTTAAGGATGAATAAACTATTTTCCTTAATAAAGGAATTACAAAAAAGACGTGCTCACATATGGACAAGAGGACAAATAAGTGACACATCATCACACTTGCACTAAAGGAAACAAATCACATAAGGGTTACCTCAGTTTATCTCAATTAGTTAATAAATACAACCAAAGAAAGATTACTCATTTTAACGCCCCCTTTTACTCTTTACTTGGGAAGATTACATCAAGGGGTATCAAACCTAATTTACAAAAAAATTGTGAATTGATCTTCAATATAAAGAAGAAACTAGCATCTCTTGAAGTGTGCAGGAGGTCTTCTTGACAATGTGGGTACATTTTGTACATTCATCTTTGTAGAGCCAAGAGAAGTAAATGGGTCCTTTGAATGTGATCAAGAATAAGTATATGTACATCTTCAAGTGGATTTGGTTTTGTAAGAAAAAAATGATGTGTTCTATGTGCCTTGATGGATCACTTAAAATATAGAAACAAGATAATGATCTACAAAATATAAATCCATCTTATTCAAGTTAGCAAACCTTTTGAAATGTTAAAGTTATAAGAAAACTCTCATAGAGTAAACTGAGATAAAATGATAAATCTAACTCGCCACCACAAAGCAATGGAGGTAGCCTGATATCAAGAGAAACCAAATGCTCAAAATATCAATGAAAGAGTTAAATAGGAAAGTATTTATCAATGCTCTCATGGAAGGAAAATATTAATGCACAAATGACCACAGATAAGGCCAACTAATGAAACCTACATCAACATTGTATCAATCATGTGGATATAGACATTCCACTAATGAATTATCTCACTACAAGAAAATGGGTAGTTAATCCATAACTTGCATGACTTGTGATCGAAGCAATGAAGTATGCAAAGCATTATCACATTAGTATATAAATTAAAGACATATGAGAGAGAAATATAAATCAAAAGAACACATGACTTAAGCACTAGATCAACTGAAGATCCTAATTTGCCAAATATGCTTATTGATAGGGATTATGAGTAGTAACTAGATACTGCCTTCAAACAAGAACTTATTGACTTCAAGAAGGGTCAAATCAACTAAAAATGGAAGAAAATTCCATGAATAACATCCTCATTTTAAGGAACCAAATGGAGGGAAACTTTCATAAATAACTTCCTCTTTATGAGGAACAAAAATATCAAAATGAAGGAAAACTCCATAAAGCAAGTGTACAACATTATAGGATGGAGGGAAACTCCATGGGTTAGATAAGGCAACTATAAGTCAGTTATAACTAAGGGGGCCTACATAGTTAAACTTAAAGATTGACTCCATATGCAACTTATACAAAGTCCAATGAAAGTCGTATAAATCAATGGTATAAATCTATACTAGCAATCACACCTTAGTGTGCAATAGGTACATCATAGATGTATGAAAGGCCAGCTAAGTATTTCTCCCTTTGTTGGTCTCTCCCTCTCATCCTCTCTAGATCTTTACTAATCTATCTCACCATCTATATCTCTTTCTATCGTATCCTCTCTATCTCTCCCTCTTTATGTCTCCCTATCTTACTCCCTAGATCTATTTCTATTTTTACATCTCTATCTCTCTTTATCTATCATTTTTTCTACAATATTCTATCTCCATATTAATCTCTATCTATATCTTCCTCTCTCCCCTCCATATCTAAGCATATATCCATCCATCTCTTTCCATCACCCCCTTCCATATACCTTTAAATCTCTACATCTCTATTTTTCTCTGAATATATCTCCCTATCTTTAGATGACCACATATCTTAATCTTCACCTAAATCTTCATCTCTATCTCTTCTCCCTCCCTACATCGATCTTCCCTAATTTTCTCTTCCACTCTATCTCTCCCAATCTCCATATCTAGTTATATACATGTACTTATCTATATTTGATGGATTTCTATCTATTTGTTTATTTCTACCTCCCTCCTCTCCCTATATATCTCCTTATCTTTCTATCTCTCTATTAATCCATCTCACTATCTATATATTTCTATTTAAAACTCTTCCTTCTAATGTTTTGATCTTTTCATCTCTATCTTTCCAAATCTCTTATAATATGTCTTGTCTAGTAGCACTCTTTATCTCTCTATCATTTCTCTAACCCCCTCTATTTTCATTTCTCTATCTCCAAACTCACATCCCTCTCCCCATTCATTCATATGTTCCTCTCCTTACTTTCCCATCTCTCTATACTCACGTTGTATATCTATCTTTGTATTTCTATCCATTCACATTTGGAAAGATAGATAGATATAGAAACAAATACAAATGTAGATACAGGGGGAAATAATAATTGTGTGTGTGTGTGTGTGTGTGTGTGTGTGTGTGTACGCGCGCACGTGCATGTGTGCACGTGAGCACACATATGAAATAAATGGAGATAGATATAAATAGATAGAGAGGGAGATAGAAATACAAAGGGTGAGAGTAGAGAGGTTTAGAAAGAGAGAGTGATAGAAAGAGATGGAGAGACAAGGAACCAAGATCAAAAGCAGAGGCATAGAGATTTATTTAAGTTGGAAGAGATGTAGGACAAGAGGGAGGGGAGGTGATAAAAACAAGTAATGTAGAGAGGGAAAGAGAGATGGAGAGAGGGGAAGAGATTGATATACAAAGATACAAATGTATAAAGATAAATTGTAGATTTAAAGATAAGGAGGAGAAGCAAGAAATATGCAATGGATGAGAGAGATATGATGATAGAGAAATAATGGTCTAAATTTGATTCATTATATGTATTTAATATAACTCTACTGATTCAATTTTTCAGTTTTCTAATTCGAAATATATCATTGTGTATAGGATGGTGGTCAGTTATGGTGTATGGTATATCTTTTACATTAACCCCATTATTATCCCTTTTCAAACTAAAATAATCTCTATTGAAATAAAATATGTTTAGTATACAATTTTTTTTAATATCACATTGTTGAAAGTTGGATTGGGTATGCCAAATGCCCTTTTTACTAGTCGTATGTATAGATAGAAGGTAAAATAACTCTTTTTATCAATCATTTCATACAAAAACATATTTCTCGCATCCCTTCCATCCAAAATTGCTACCTCTAGTTTTATCTTGAGGTAACTCAATCATGCTAAAGTCATTACCAATAATCCATGAGATTTTTTCCAATTAGAACATTCATTTCCAAATAGCATTTCTTTCTTTGTATTCATTAATCACATAAACATTATAGATGCCAACACCCTCAACCTTAAGTTTAAACATGACGTACACTAGTCTATAGAGAGGGGGACATCCCCACCTAGAGATATGTTTAATTCATTTAAGACCTATTAAAATAATAAACCGTCGTTTTCCTTTCTAATGGGAGGTAGCAAAGCATTTGGCATCTCTCCATATACATTTGAAACTGATGTTAGAACGAATCCAACAACTTTAATCTCCCAAAGAATGAGAATGTCTATTTCTTTATTCATCACGAGAACCTCTTAAGAACATGTTTTCTATCAAGTGATTCAAGTCCTCTGATATTCTAGGAGGCACATTTTAGATTAATGGGCATAATTAAAAATCAATTTACACAAGAACCTTAAATCTCTTGTAAATTCTAGGGAGCTGGTGTTTAAGGTGTTTAGGGCATCTGTAGTTATTAGAGGAGCCTACATACCTTCCTCTCTTTGTAATGTCCCATTTTCAAGCATATATTGTATGATGTTATCATTAACCTATTCCTCCATGGTACTCATAGGACTAGACAAGAGTTCTAAGGGATCTTGATGATATTTGGTCTAAGCAATTTCAGCTGCAGACCATTCTGGAATGTTTTAAGGCATTTTTAAGCATAATTGCTCTTTACAATAAGTTATTATACTATATTTGGACTTCTAGTGTTGTGGTACGTCGATGATAAATTGTTCAATATCGACAAGATCATTTATCTATCATTGATATAATTTTTTGTACATTAATAAAGTCTTATGGAGTTAAATTTAATTATTTAACTTTATTGATGCATAGTCTATAGTTTGTGGGAAATATTTAATTAAATGCTTCCCTTTATTCTTTAATACATGGGAATAATTAATACAAGTTAGTTGTGAATTAAGTGAAGGAAAATCATGTTACATGACATGAAAATATTAAAGAAAAAAGAATCACATTAAATTAGGGACCAAAAAAAGAAGCCACAAGAAAATAGGGGGTAAAAAAGAAAAGTTATGAAATTATAGGGGAAAAAACCATAAATATTATTCTCTCAAGGTTTGGAGGACATAATCCCTCTATGCTAACATTCTTGTTGTTGTTGAAAGATACATTTAGGAGGAATTCTTGAGCTTAAGATAAATCAAATTATTTGTGAAACTTGTTATTTGCATTTGAATGCGATTGCTAGCTACTTGGAGATTTGATTTTTAGCTTCAAAGTTAAGTAATCCAAAGATCGTACTATTTGTATGCATATACAAGATAAACAAATCAAATGAATGTTATATTCAAATCAAATGAATGTTATATTTAGTTTGATTGAGCAAGGATGTTGTACTATTTCCAAAGCCACCTGGAGTTTGTTGTACATGTTTGAATAGGGTTATTTTAACACTCTTAAAAAATATTTTCAGCAAGCTTCCTAAGTCTACAATCACCAAGATGGTGTCATATAGGTATGCATTGTGTTTGAATTTTTTGAGATAAGTATTGAGTGTGTCATATAAAGTTGGAAATAGCTAGGAAGAGATGTACTTATTGTTGTGATTAATGGACAATATCATTAAAGAATAAAAAGCCAGGTATGCACATGACATTGGATTGGTGGTCTTCTATGTTATTTTATATATGATTTGTAATCATTGGAGTTGTGAATAAATTCTAAAACATTTTTAGAATTTGAAATAAGTCATGTTTATTGTATTAATTCATTAGCTCAAGCTTTAATGTTATGCATTGGAAATGAGAAGTTGAGATCTGTGAGGCCTCACCCGATCTACCCTAGCATAGATGACATATTTGCATTATGACACATCTAATTCAACATTTTGATACGCTTTTGAGACTATAGGGTTATGTCATTTTAATATCTGCATTTTGAAGATCTGCACTTATGTCTGCACATTAGAACCTAATTGATATATTTAATAATCTCATTTCATGTTCTAAATTATTTCAATTTCTTTAATAGAAATGAATTGTAGAAATGCTTGAAATGTCAAATTATAATGTTAAAGGATAGATTTGGATATGCAATAGGACCTAATTCACATGTCTAGTGACTTAATCATCATGGATTCAGTATTTCATCACTATGATAGAAAATAGCTTACAAGGTTGTTCAGAATGTTATTCAAAGCATGTTAAGTAAAGATCAATATTGATATGTAGGGATTGATATTTTAATGTTTCAAATATTTTATGAAAATGATTAGAAAATGGAAAGTTGATTTGAAATGATGAAATATGCAAGCCTAATGTTGAATGGGATAATGATTTATTGCACATATTTACTTATTGCTGACATGATTTTCTTGGATTACTGATGCTCGAGTTTAGTGTGCAGGAATTTGACCATGGGGTTTAACAGGGAACCAAGGCTTAAGCCCATGTGAACATAACATAGCCAAGGTGAATCTTTGAAAGATTCAAAGCTTCATCGTGATGTATTTATTTTGTAAATGTGAGTTTGCATGTGTAGTAAATTTGAACTCATGAAAACATTAGAGACATGTCATTGTGAATTGTGATGTGTTCTAATGGAGATGACATGTCATTCAGGGTTTGGCAAGAAGTAAACTAACCTAAACCTAACCCTAATGTAATACCCAAGTTAACCTTACATGGGAAATATGTTATGAGAAGTCTCCATCAAAGGAAATTCGAATTCCAACTTCCTATTGACTTTTAAGGATCAAAAAGTGGTCCTAGGGGGTTATTTTGGTAAAAAATAAGTGCTCTCATGATAGTAATATGGGTTGGGGGTCAAAATTTAACCTATAGTAGGCCTAGATGACCTTGGGAACCCTCCAAACAAGTCACTTTCAAACCAATTCGAAATTTGAGTTGTCCCATGAGTTTACCCCCACTTTTTCCACTTAGTCAAAGTGGCAATTTTGGTAGGGACAAGGGTGTAAGAAATAGTGGCTTGATGTTTTTGCCAAAAGGAGATAAGGGGAGTCTTTTTAGCGGACTTGGACAAACTATTATAGTGTCTACCCACTCTCTAACTTTAGAGACTCTTAGGGTTTGGAAGCTTGGAGGGAGCTTTTCTACAACTTGTCATTTCCATGTTGCAAAGGAATTTAAGGTTGGTGTTTCTTGCCATGTAGTTAATTCCTTCCATTTTGAAGTTGAATCTTGGTATTGCATTCATGAGAATGTAGGTAGTGAGAATATCATTGTAAGAAAAATGTGTGGTATCATCTTGTAGCATGTTGTGTTGTGTTGTGATGAGAATTAAGTTTGGACTTTCATTGTTTTTTGCTTTGATTTTCCATGATTTTTTGCATTAGTGTTGTTATGGGTGTGAGGGCTTAACCCACCCTTTGGGAAAGGAAGAGAAGTCCAGGGTGAAGGGGTTAGTTGGGCTTGAAAATGTATTGATAACCTTGGATTATGGGCTCCATTGTATCCCATAATCATTCATACCTTGCTGGGGGTGATAAGGGAAGTATGATGTATGAAGGAAGTTTATGGAGTATGGGCTCCGAGAGAGCTACAACTGATGGTAGTGTTTTTGGAGGATGATTGTGAAAGCCCCGAAAGGGCATGAATTTTTTTTATTGCAGGTATTGTTTGATATGGAAAATCTCCATTTGAAAAATACACCTTCACCCTATGTTTATGGTTCCACTGGTGAACCATTGTGAAATATCCTTAGGATGGAATTGTTCAAGTTTTGAAATGTAATGTATATGCTTTTGCAAGATTGTATGTGAAACCCGATTTGAGCCTTGTTCCCCTAGCATGGGGGTGGTCTCTTTGGAGGCCTATGGTTGGGTGGAGAGCACCCATGGTCCTTGTTGTTGTTTTGTGTTGTTTTGCAGGTTTTGTGAGAAAAGATCCTATGAGGAGATTAGGGTTTCACCTTTGCAATGTTGAAGAGTCAAGTGTTGTGAAGAGTCTAACGTTTCCATGTCATCTTGTACTGTGTTGTGATATCAAATTTCAATTGTTGTTTCCTTGTAAAGTGAGAGGGGAATTACTTATGAATGTATATTGTTGTAAATGTGTAAAGAAAAATTTGTATATTTTCATATGTATTTGTATTGTAAAATTCAATGCTATGTATGTAGTTGCAATGAAATGGAAAGGTTAACAATCATAATAGTCATTAATGGAATGCAAAAGAAACTCATTTTATAAGATATCTCATTGTTTGATGCTCATTTATTGAACCTACATTGTTTGTATCTTGCTCATTTTGGAATCATGAATCAATACATTTCCAAAATATTGTTCATATAAAGAAACCTCATGTTGACTTAGTTTAATAGGAAATATCATTTCAAGTTCCATTAACTAATAGAATATATTAACCTATATACTCTCATAGAATCTACAAGATGATGCATTAATTAGAATGCTAGTGATGATATTAAACTCAATACCGTAATCAACCCCATATCACAAAACATTAAAGTAGGGGAAGTGAGTTACTAGAAGTCATAGCATGAGATTTCATAAAACAAATAAATCTGGAAATGCATGTCAACTCTCTGGAAAATGTATGGGGAGTGAAAATAATCTGCTCCCCAATTACAGACTAATAAAATAATCTTAGAGAATCTTCCCTAGGATATCTAACTCTTAAACCCAAAATGCATTAAGCTAGTGTACACTAATTCTAACAAACATAAAATAAAATAATACCACCTTCAATGTTAAAGGCTATTCCTAAAAGCCTTTCTCTCTGCCAAAAAAAAAAGAAGGGTCACGTGACCCATGGGGAGAGGACGAATGTGTCATTATCACAACCTTTAGAAATCAATAAAATAATATTAGTTTTAGAAATTAAGATACTTAGTCCAACATAAAAAATGCATACATAAAATATTCATAAGGATCTCATGACCCATAGACGGTACATGTTTTTCAATTAAAACTAATCACCTTCAAGAAATAAGCATATAATATTATCATTCTTGTGGGTCGACCCCATATTGGAAATCAACCACACATATGACAAGAGTAAACAAGGTTTTAAATGATAATCAATACCATGAGGGGCCCCCTTTTGGGGTAGGTGATTTCACTATTCCCAAGGCACCATCCATGACCCAGCACTCCATGCCACCTTTTTTCCCTTCTCTCCTCCCTAGACACCACATAACAATCACCATAAAGAGGGGTCGACTTTCCCCATCACACCACTCACATGCCTTATGCGCTTTCCAAGGACTAGGTGAGCTGTTGGAAATTAAGTGGTAGGGGAGTAGTTAGTGTTAAGTTGGGTTGTAGTATACTATTAGTATATAGCAAAAATGGAATGGTTAGCAGATTTGTTCCCTTGATTAGCTAGTATTTTAAGTAAAAATGGTTAGTTTGTAGGATGTGATTTATTGATTAATATTAAATTTTAGTTAGTATTTAATTTGTATTAGATATGGGTTAGTACAAGCTAAAGAGTAATAGGTTAGGGGTTATTGTTGTAAGTTAGCCTTAACTATATATATAACTCTATATATATATATCTATAAAAAATAAATAAAATAGTCACGAAAAATATATGTATGGTTATGCATAAGTGATTAATAAAAGAATTGGAAATGTGCATGACATGCATCCATTTTTGGGGTAAACTTAGTAATTGTTGGTGTCAGGTATGTCACTTGGCAATTAGATTTAGTTTTACATGTATTCATTTATGATCATTTCCAAACAAATTGAGTTGTTATTAGATAGTGAAGTTTTAGGTAAAAGTATTAAAAATAGAGTAGGGGTATCGATAGTTGGTCAATTTGTGTTTCTATATATAAGAATGGTGATAGGTTATATTTTTTCAAAATTATACTATTTTTAGAATCAATGGACAAGGGCTTAATGTAACATTTTGTTTTTTCAAGTGTGGTCTTCTGGTTAGTACGTATGTATGATAATAGTAGAAAGCACTATGAGTTAGAGTTGAATAGATAATTCGGTAGAAGATAATGTTTTATCTAGATCTAATAGGTTATGTTATTGGAAATCAATATTATTAGTGTTGTCGGTTTACCTTAAAGTGCAGACCTAAGTATATAGAACAACAATCTACTAAAATGCAATAAATATAAGATATCAAATAAGGCCTGATGGAATTTGTCTATGATCAAATCAAATGTCATGTAACATAGTTAAATAGGGTTAACTAAGGTGTTATTCAAAGTTGGACCCGAATGAGGCAATGTTGAGGAGGTGTCCCCATCCTCAAGTTAGGAGGTGAAACATGCAAACCTAACCTTATTAAAGTATACCCAACCAATCTGAACTCAATTTAAGAACTTGGAGAACTCTAAATGCCTCTTGACTGGTAGTATATATTGTAACCACAACCCTACAATTTGATAAATCAAACTAAATCAACTTGTGTCAAGAGTTCTTATAGCACAATCACTTATGGGGTTGAACTAGTGTAGTAGGTTTTCAATATTTGACTCTGCACCCTTATGAATGTAAATTGAAAAATTTATTGTGTGTAAATCTTGAAAAAACAAGAATGAATTCTTTTAGGTGTACCTTAACTGCACATAATTACCTATACCTCCTTTCAAGGTTGGTGTATATTCAAATTAGTTGTAATTACCTAATAATAATAATAATAATAATAATTGAAGGTGTGTTTTGCCCCAAATTTTGGGCATGACAAGATCCTTAGATAACAAATAAAGAAATATATATTTTCTATTAGAAACAAATCAGAACTTAACATTTAGATTGTAAGATAAGTATTTGAAAAAAATTCCTTTAATTAGAAGAGGTCAATTTTATCAAAACATGGGGGTTTCTTACACTCTTCTTCTTTGTCATGGTGTACAAGGTATCTATGTCGTGAACTATGGTTTTTGAAACCTTTTCTTCTTTGTTGAGATGAATTCTCCTATTTTTCTCGAGCATTAAAAATTAAAAAAATTAGGTTCCTTTTGAGTGGATTCAAAGGGACCTATTTACATATCATTATTTCACCTTCCTCAGCCAACTTCTCTCCATCTCAAATCTCTTGAGAAATGTCATTTAGCTTTACCTTGTGAATCTTAATGGTACCATGGGTAGGGGTGATACACTTAGGGACTGAGAGTTGGCAAGGATTGGGGTGAGGAGGTGGGGGGAGGATCCATGATTTCTCCTATTTTCCATAATATTTTTGAAGGCCTCCCAAGACATCACTAGATGAAAAAGGCATCATAGCAATCTAACTTCTAAATCCTACCCCCATTCCTCTCCATGTCTCTATCATCTTATAAATATTATCATCCTTATCTATGAGGGAGGGGAAATGGTAACCTTCTCAAGGGAGTTTTGGTCCTTATAGGGAAGAGGGGGAGTGTAGACCCACCATTTTTGGATGAGTTGTTAAATATAAACTTATGATTAAGAGATCCTAAAAATCATCTTAAGTCCTATTTGTCGAGAATTTTGTGTCTTCTTTTAGGATGAGGTACTTGGGGTTGCATGATAATATTTAAGGTACCAAAATTTGGTAAGTTATGAATGATAAAAATAATCTAGGTATTGTTGTTTATAGAGGCTTCCGCCTTTTAAGAGAAGGCTACTTTGAGTTCAAGGACATGGGGGATAAGATTCCAAAGAAATGGAGGTATCTTACCAAGAGTAAGTCATTGAGGGTATGATAAAGCAATAATATCTTCTTCGATGACCTTTTGAGACCATGATATTTCTCTCAAATTTTAGGATACAATATTCCAAAATTTCTTTTAAATTTATTTCCTTTTGGTTGTTAGGTTAATAAACAATTAAAAAAATAAGCCCTTCTGCAACATAGAAAAATAGGAAAAATGAAACCCTAACCATTTCACCCAAACATTATGCAACTATTAATTTAAAAAATTACAATAAGAAATCTTATTTAGATATTAGGAAACTAAAAATACAACAAAATTCCTTAATCTATTCTTCTCGGTGTTAATAGCCATGACTATACTTAAATTAGGTTTGATAGTGAAGGAATTGGTAGAGAACGCCTTAACTCTACTTGTAACCTTCATTACGTGGTTAGATCACATTATGGGTTTCTTGTAGAACTGATATCCATTAAGGATTGAATGGGTATCCTCCAACACATCCTTAAAATACCTAGTTTCCATCGTCAATGGATTTTGTAGAGTTTATATATATTTTTGATTACTAGGTGATGATGACTCCATAAAAGGTGAGAACAATTATGAATTAAATGATTACTACTAAGGATGAATGTCGACCAATGGGGAAGACCTCTCGAAGTCTTTGTGTGTACTTAGTCAAGCACTCAATAGAAAAATAGTAGATGAAAATTTGTTGGATGGTAGCAACTAGATGTTTAAAGATTGGTAGATGGAGATATTGAGAAGTATCAACAAATGTTGGCTATGAAATTATACTCTAAAGTCAAGGGCATTGATGTTTTTTCAAGTTACATAATCAAATTCACTAGACTTTTTCTTTCCACTCTTCTTTCTTATAATTTCAAGGTCAATTAAATGAATGTGAGAATTGCTTTCCTTTATAATATTTTGGAGAATTATATTTATATGAAATAACGAAATTACTACACGGTAAGGTAATGATAAATTGAAGAAATATTTGAATGGTTCAAACACAATCCTATGATGTGCTCCCAGAAATTTGATACATATGCATGGGTTTGAGATTTTAGCACTTTAAATTATATCAATATGTTTATTATAAATATAACAATGATCATTTTCTACATATTTCATTATATGTTGATGATTTGGTATATTGGTAAAGTGAAAGGAATGATTTTAAAATTAATGTTTTTACTTGTTGCTAAATTTGAAATGAAAGATCCTGGTGCAACAAAAAATATTATTTCGATGGAAATTAGAAGAGAAAGAATGAAAAAGAAAGATATGCATAGGTTAGTTTAATTACACAAACTCAATTACAAGAATAATGATGTGCATTATAATATTGTCAAAGATATGTTCGAGGATAGCAAGTTGAAGCAAGTTAAGGTAGATACTTTGATTAATGTTGTGGATTATTTAACAAAGATTTTGAATATAGAGTAGTTTGGATAGTTCTCGGACCCTATAGGACTTGTGATCCCTAGAAATTAAATTATGGTTTAGATAATCCCTCGTCTCTTGAAATTTGTTCAAAAAGTAAGAGAATGTTAGGAAAATGATATCTCAATCTTGTATTAACATAAGGTTACTATCTATATTAAGTTTATATTTGAGCATAGATTGGTGTAAAATTTCATTACAATATCATATCTATATTTGAAGATACTAAAGTTCTTTTATCAAATTTCAAAATCAACTATGAATGCCTTGGAGGCTTTGTATGGTCCCAAACATTTTGTAACTAGTATAGTTTTTAATAGATTGATAGAGAACTTCATGAACTCTATGGTGCTTCAAATGGTTCATCAATTGAACACATAAGTCAAAAGTTGTGGTCTTTAGAAGGTAAATATTTTAAAATGTGAAACATAAAATATGCCATGGACACATTTACAAGTTGTAAAGAGACTAATATGAATTGGTGTATGGCTTTACACACCACATGACATCTTAGATTGGAGATAAATTTAACAGTTATCTTTTAGGTGATTTTAGGTCATAGTTTTGTTACACCATTTTATATTTTCATGTATTTTATCTCCTATATATTAGATGTTTGAAATGGAGCTTAAGTGTCTTCTATTTTTTGAGTAACCTTTGAAACTCTAGATGGTGATATTCCCATAATAAGCTTTCCTTAGAGTATATTGTTAGATAACTAAGAGGGTGGGGGTTGGGGGGGAAGGGTTGAATCAATTGTATTCAGTTCATCCTACACACCTTTCAAACACTTAAGTACCAATTCAAAGTTCATATTTTTTCACAACAATAACTCGATAATCACATTTAACTTTTCAAATAAAACTTGTAATAATTTATCACCAAAATGTTATCTTATTGTTCCTTACAATTACCAAGTACTAGAGATATTACTTAGCTTATACTAAGTCAACACTCAACAAATAACATGAAATTTAACTTGAAACACATAAGAAATCACACATTTGACATGGATATTTAACATAGAAAACCCATAAAGGGAAAAACCACTTGGGAACTGACAACCCAAATAATTTCACTCTTCTAAATTGAGCTCTCTTAGGAGCTAACCTTGTTAAAGATTAAATGCACAATTTAGTGTGACTTAGTTAGAGGATTTTAACCAAAGATCATCTAGACCTTAGTACTACTTGGAATTACTAAAGAGTGACCTGCTCTAAAAGACTTACAAACATCATTAATTGATGTAATTACCATATAGGATTTCAAAGACTTGTTAGGTCCACTTGGTTAAGAGATTTTATCTGATACAATGGTAAGAAAGTAAAAATAAAATGATTTTCTAGATTTAGAACTATCTTGCTTGTTTAGATCTCTAATTCACTTTGTCTTCTTTCTTATGATCTATGTCTAGCTGATTCACACACTACTCCTTTCACTTTGTACTTCCTCTACTTGAAATTTTCACTTATGTTCTTCTTGATTCACCTTGTTCTTCAACTTGATTCACCACACTCTTATCAGTAACATATCAATGAAATGTCAACAACTAGAACACTCTTGTTCATCCCCTTCAATAGTAAACTTTTATGTTCTAGAGTCTTCCATATTTTCCCACTTAAACACAATTGTAGATATTAGATTTATTGAATTTAGACACTCAAAAAATAGAATTTCCTTGAATTTTATGCTCATATTCACTTTTCTAGCTGATTCACACACTACTCCTTTCACTTTGTACTTCCTCTACTTGAAATTTTCACTTATGTTCTTCTTGATTCACCTTGTTCTTCAACTTGATTCACCACACTCTTATCAGTAACATATCAATGAAATGTCAACAACTAGAACACTCTTGTTCATCCCCTTCAATAGTAAACTTGTATGTTCTAGAGTCTTCCATATTTTCCCACTTAAACACAATTGTAGATATTAGATTTATTGAATTTAGACACTCAAAAAATAGAATTTCCTTGAATTTTATGCTCATATTCACTTTTCTTAAATATCCTTTATCAAATCTTCAATACATATTTCTATTCATAGATCTTATGACTAAATTCGACTTTATCCTTTGAACTTCTCAATCATTCCTAATTTTCACCAAATGTCAGCGTCATATTCAATCTTTCTCAACTTGTTCTTCCTATTCATACTCAGTGAAAATTGTAACTTACTTAGGCAATACATCACTTGGTTAACACTAGAATTACTCACTTAACACTGTACTTTAACTCTTCTTTTCCATGTGCTCACTAACAACTATAGCCACTCAATTAATATTTTATTTCTTCTTTTACCAATCAACCAGTTATGAACTTAATCACAAGAATTACCTGATTGCAAAATAATCAAACTGTAATACCCCACCAAGGGATCCAAAAGAATTAACCTAAATTTTTACTAAGTTTGCCAAACAATTTTAATTTTTTTAAACAAGAAAGATAAACCATTCATATCAAACACATAGTAGCGGAAGTAATAACATACATACAACTAAAAATATTCATAACAAGTTACATTCCTTAAGGATCCCAAGATGTTGAGTCACATTTGATCTAATTAATACAAAGTCTAACCACTACCACATCCACATGAAAGAATAATGAAAAGTCCAATGTCCATAATATACATTTGTTTTGAATGCCTCTTGGCAATTAAATTCAAAATGCTCAATTATCCACTATAAATGTCACAGGGTATGAAAAGCTTAAAAGAATATACATGTGTGAAAATGAAGTACATCATCCTATTCTAATCCATGATGCAAGTGCAATAAAGTAAATGAAACCAAATTCCATACATGATACATCATCATAGAAGATATAAACATCCATCGTAAAAGATAGCCATAAATCATAAACACAACACATAATTATCTAAATGCACGGTTCCTCCCAACCGTAAATAGCATCGTTAGACCATCGTGGGCCCTAGCCATCCCTCCATGCATAACATCCCAAGTCACCAAAGAGATCATCGGTATTATCACAGTAGGAATGTCACTCCTAAAACATACTACATTATATGCAAAAAGAAATCTAACATGCTACAACATATGCATAAGAAATCTAATCATGCAAAGTAAAACATAAGATAAGTAAACAACATCATCTATCATATGCTAATCATCAATATAAGGATACATGTCCATCATCATAATCCAATAATAGAATGAAGATAGATGCCAACAAGGAATGCATCAGCCACAGTGTCTCAGACGGATCTCAAATGGTAAGAGTGAAAAAGCACTACCACCCGACTATGTGGAACCTAAATGGTCCACTCCCACCGTGCTGAGGAGATAATCTCAAGTCCCAAACAGGCTATCAATCACATGGCACAAATACTCTCTAAGTCCAAGAATCCTAAAAGTATACTAACCCAAAGGTTCCAATCACAAACTGACATCTAATCCCAGAGGCACACAAAGACACATAGGAAACCTACTATGTAAGTGGGAAAGTGTCATCGCACGAATCATGCTAGAGTTACCCTGGTAGTCTCTCAATAGATCTCAACCCCCTAGTGATCCCTATGCGGCCACTAGTATCATCTCATACTGACGAGGCATACTACAGAATGCAAGGTCGCAATCAAGCATTCTCTCTACTCCCATCCTAGTCTATACTAGCACTCAAGGCATGGGTGAGAACATAAAATTATCTTATTAGGTTCATTTTAATCCCCATTTAGTGTAAATGTTTTCACTTATTTACTTAAAATGAGTTACCCTGGCAGCCACGTAGGGCCCCGGCCCCCATTGCAAGCCACTTCCTGACACTTCAAGTAGATAACCTACCCTAGGCTCATGGAATCATAAATCACAAAATCACCTCAATCCTATACAAGTGACTAGAAAAATACCAAAAGATAATCCACAATAAGAACATCAAAAATCCACAATATCAAAGATAATCACAATATCCATCGGTCCTCATCAAGCAACCATATAAATCTCAATATTCATATCAATGATAAATCACCATATCCATTGGTTCTCAATGAGAAACCAAAAAGGCATCTCAAAGAAAATAATACTAATCGAAGACTCCAAAATGGTTGACTCAAAACATGTCACAACATGACAACATCAAGAAATAAATCAACACTTCAGTCCCATCATGGTGACTGGAAAGTAATCCAAGTATGATTGATTGATGACTCAAAAATGGTTAAGTCAAGTATCTCAAATACATACACCTTAGCTTCACATAAGAAGACTGAAAAGCAATAACAATCAGTAAATACAAACATCTCATAGAGCATACCATCACATTACCAGGGTTGGGTTTAAAAAGATCGAGACCAAATAACATCAACATACCATCACATTCGCATAACTCCCAAGCCTCTACTAGACGTCCTATAACTGGTCAACCATCTAGGACCACCCAAGCCCAAACACAGATAGCATAGAGAACAAGATAGAAACTCATGTCTTGATTGCTTTGGACATCACATGATGACGCTAAGTATAAGGCTTCAATTTTGGTTTCATGTATATCTCAAGTGTATAAGATTAATCATTTGACCTATAAGTCAACCTATTTGTTCCCCCGATAACATTATCCTTCCATTATTTAAAATAATATTCTAAGAATAACTAAAGGATAAGTATTTATTCATTAAACTAATCTTCATTGACCCTTAATTAAATTATTCACTTTATTTTGCTAAGATCCATGTTACTAATTGAATAACTTTTCCTTAATGTTACTTCAACTTCTCAACATAATCAAAGGATCGTTATTCATTAAACTATAAGAAAGCTAGTTATCAATCTTTGAATAAAAAGATTATAACAACAAAATTAACTAGACTTACTTTAAATGCCATGCTTTATTAATTAATCTTAATTAAATCATATAAATAAATTAATAATGTACAGAGGTACACAATCCATGACTCTTTAACATTCTAATAGTTCCTTAACAAATCGATATTATCGATAATCATTTCAATTAAAAATCTATTTACATAACTTAATCATCAATTAATTTACAACTAATTAAATTAATTAATAATTACATTACTATATTATTAGCTCAATGAATATTATCAAGCGAGAAGACTCTTTTCCAAAATCGACTAAGGTAAGCGTTCGAATAACTTAAATCTTTAAAATTATAATTTGATAATTTCTCAATGATTTAATTCTGACTTTATTACAACACATTATGAGTTCATTTCCATTAAACACTCCTCATTAAATTCAATCTCCACTTATTCATTGATTTCCAATAAGTCAATGTGCAATTCTATTGAATCCCAATATCATCGATAACAATAATTGAATAACTTAAAACTTCAATCTATAATACACTCTAATAATTAGCCTTAATTAACTAAATTTAATTAAGTTAATTATTAAACTCTAAATATAAAACTATAATATTATTATATAATTATTACAAATAATATTATTATCAAAACTAGTAATAATGAGCAATAAAACAATATTGTTTATAACCTTTTTAATAATATATATCTATATTTGTAAAAACTTTTAACAAAACTATTATTGAAAAACTTAATCGAATTTAAAACTTTATAACATATTAAAGGAGGGGGGGCACTTTAAAGTTTAAGCGATTTAAAAATCGTTGAATGGCTATATACAAAGGTCATGCGACTGCTACAGTAGGTCGTGCGGCCTCTGCTATCGCAAGCCTGCCGACGGAGGTACCTATGTAGCAGTGTCCACCGATGCAGTGCGGGTATGAGGGGTTGGGATGGGTAAAACACCCTCCCACAAATTAAATTTTCTTTTATAAACTCTCCTTTAAATGTGCACATCACTTTGTTTAACATTAGTTTTATTTTTTATTATTATTTTTTTATAAAATGTTTTTCCATTCAATTTTATTTGAAGTAACAAACAACCTATTTTCAAACAAATGCATTTTCTTAATATGATTTTGTTTATTATAAACAGAACCTCCCCTTTACATCGAATGTTAATATACAAATTTGTATTTCATTTATAATTTTGAGCTAGTAGAAATATTACACTAATCATTTAAATTTTCAACTTAAAAAGAATTTCTATACTAAAAGTCATTCCATTTAAAAATAAAAATCCTTGTCAAATTAAATCCTCAATCCAACCCCAAACCCGATTTAGAACTAATTTCTTTCTTAATTGGACCTAGGGTTTTCCAATTGAATTCCCTATTGATTTCTTCGCATGCACATAGACTTAGCATGCTTATCTCATATTCTAATCACAAGATTGGAGATTCGATCACAGAGATTATTTAAACACACACACATAACAAACACAAAGTAAACAGGAATGAGGAAGAGAAAAATGGAATATGCAAAAGTTATCATTATCTACCTGGACACTGATGCTAACTCGCTATTCTCAGAATCTGTAGAGAGACTCTTCCTCCTCCACCCTTCGCAGTTCCTCCAAGATTTGAACCAACCACCTTGAGTGACTAGGAGTGCTTGTAGAAGCATATGAGTATGTCAAAGCATACCTACTTGTCTATACACACTACGAGAGCCTCTATATAAAGGCCTCTAAGATGCATCTAGAATGTGTCTAGAAAGAACTAGGAGATAAGCATGACAACTAAATGCATAACTTCCACGATAAGAAAATAAACATGATGAGGTCTCTAGAATGTTGTAGACAACATGTGCTTAAATAATATGCTAACTCCTAAGTGTAGACAACACGTGCATAATTAGAGTGCAAACTCCTGTGTTGTCAACATGACAACTTACAAGAGTTTACATACTCCTATGTGAATAAATATTAAAATAATACACCTTAATTTATTAAATTTCTTTATTTAATATTCATTTGACTCCTTTTTATATTAATTTATTAATTTTAAATCTCATGCACTCACTTTATTAAATCCACTTGTTTTATCTTAATATATTTTAATCACATGCATGTATCATGTGATCTAGAATCTTTTAATAATTTTAATATCTTTTCCACTTTTAAATTTATTTTTGAAACTTAATTGATAAAATATTTATTAACTTAAATAATAATATTATTTAGCATTTATTTAAAAATGTACTCTAAATATATTAGTATTAAATTAAGTAAATATTATCACATTCCAAATCTAAACTTATAACTTTTATCTTCAAATTTAATTCTTTTTATTTAATTAATTTCCCAATTAATAAAATAAAATAAAATATTAAAATATCAATTTAATTTTTATTTAATTAAATCATTAATCAAATATTTTAATTAGACTTAATTAATAGAAAAATACACCAAAGACTCACAAAATAAAATACAAAAACCCATCATAGAAAAACAAATACAAAATCAAACTAAGGGGTTAATATCACGAATTACGTCATCTGACGCATTCGGAGGTTACTCAACTCAAATGCTTGTCCTAATTTTCAATTAGGACAAATGGCTTAAAGGGTTGGGATTTGGACTTGAGAATTTATCTCCCCTCTCTTACCATTGAGATAATGTGATAGGGTACGCTCATCCTGGCAATTCAAGGAAGTCGATACTTGGTACCTGCAACCTGCATAAAATCCACGCATGTACAAGCACAATATATACTAAGTTAAACATGCAATGGTAGGAAGTGGTGCATCGTGTAGATCCTGAATAGCAGTTTACTATGACTCCCTTCCTTAACCACATTAGAAACACCATACATAAAGAAAAAAAACACACACACCATACACATGCAACTATGGGGTAAGTATCCATAAGAAAACACATATGATAATAAATCATCTAACTAATCATCATAGATACATGAAATTTAAAGTATCAAGTAATCTCATCATATAATAAACTGAATTTGAAACAATATCTGATAATTCTCAAAATAATGTCACTAATAATCATCAACATACAACTATCCTAAAAGAGTTCGACAATGATAGCAAAAATGTGAACTAGGGGCAGGCACTACACAAACCAACATTATACTGTCATAGTCCAATTCATTCAAGGACCCATTGAATACTAACACTTATCAAATCTATCATCATCATACTGTCTTCAAATCCTCTTCATCAATCAAATGATATGGTATTATACTAAATTAGCAAAAATTCTAACCAACTAAGGCTTGACATCAATGACAACATAACGATTGATATGATTCTTTTGCATACAATAACAACATTATCAATTGGGGCTAACATATATTATATTTTATTATTATTTCTAAATAGTATATTGGGTATATTTCAAAGCATGTATTTTTTTCTCTCATAAGGGTTTTTGCCCACCTAAATCACTGATTTGTAGTATGCATGTTGTTTACATTTATTTATATTAAGTTTCTATAAACATTTTATATATTTAATATTTTCCATATAAACCTCCTCTCAAGGTAAGTGAAGTTACTTTTCTACCTTAACTTTATTCTACACATGATTACAAGCTAGTAATCAACATAGCTCCATCCAAGCCACAAATCAATGTCACATGAAAGAAGAAACCCTGGAAGATATTTTAGACCAAAGAGAGAAACTTCATAAAAAAAATTGTAGCATGTCCTTCTATACACACTTGTAAATGCCAAGCTATGAAAAGTACAATCTCCTATATCAAATCCCAAAGATAATAGCATCAACAACACCAATCCATTCAATCTCATAGATCAATACATTTCCTATAACCAACATGGTGTAATCCCCACAAACCAAATAATATCAAACCAAATGCATCCATAAACCAAGAAAATAAACCCAAAATATCATATAAAATCATCGTCAATGAATAACATCATAAATTACTCATAATACATAATGAAATAAACATGTCATACCCTTCTTAAATGAAACCTCCAAAACCAAATAACTATAGTTCAATATCTATATATGCATGAGAACACAAATAATAAATCATGATGTACTTGAAAGTAACAATGGGAAATGCCTCTCAAGTGATAAAAAACCAAGTAGACCATGAGTGGACAATGTGAATTATCCTCCAAGTTATACAAATCTTCATTCATCATACAAAATAAAATTCTTATGGGTCCATGTCAAACTCACATCCAAGTAATGTGCAATTTCCTTGAGATTTTATACTAAAAGCCTTATCTAGAGTATCTATCTCAATAAATGTCTCTAATTAAAAGATAAATTTAAGCCTCATCTATATTTACAAGTACTTATGATAATATATGATTGATCAATCCATGACAAACCATACAAAATAACATAGAAGTATCATGAACTCAATACAAAGAGAACTAATAAGATCAATGCCACATATACCACCTAGGAATTAGGAACATAAACCTAAAAAAATGATCTCAAATATCCACAAATGAAGAACATATGCACTAATAAATATAACATGCACTTGTATCATCCCACATATCTAAGTGTGAAATCAATAATATATCATGACATAATTATGAGATCTTATTTAATAAGGATGATAGGTCAAAAAGATAAAGTCCATACAACCCCTAAACTAAAAACTTCAAGAGTACGCGTATCTCCTAGATGTCAAAAAATATAAATCACCTAAATATTTCAATAAAATCCAAGATTCCAAAGAACCTTCATTGCATAGAATATAATACAAGAGTTAATCCATTACAAAAAAAATAGTAAAGAATATCATCCACCACCCAATGGTGAATCCACATCATTACCACAATATTTTGTTGAGCCATGATACCAATATCTCTATTGAATCATGAAAAAGAAACATAGGATTAAATATAATTTTTGGTCCCAAAAAAATTGAACTCAACATCAGGAGGTCTGAAAGGTAAGACTCAAACCATAATCTCCAAACCAAGGAGATGTAAAACTGCAAACATCATTATCACAAGATCATATTAAAATGTGTAATCATGGCTTTTTGATAACAATATCCTAGTAAAGAATCAACCAAGGCCTTCATACAATCAAAGAGCTTAAATTCATACCATATGATCCCAAAAGGAAAAGTATCACCATGTTCCTCAAACAAAAAGATATAGTACTATAACCAATAAAATATTCAACCAACATCACCAAAAAAGTATTTTCAAATACAATCATGTCATGGTAAAGCTTCAAATCATAATTAATATCTATGATACCATAATTACCTCTAGCTAAATAAGAATTTAACTTCTACTATGTCATAGTTGTTTGTATAAAATAGTCAACACCATAATTTTGGAACTATGACTATAATAGGTGACACCATCTCTCCTCCCTAATATAACAAACAAAATCAACAAAAAAAATGACTACACCAAGCCACCAATCTAAATATGCATCAATACAAAAATGTCTATAGGTACGCACAACCCACATACAACCCATATATGCAACCTATAAGTATAGATTGGCTACAAAATTATATAACCTATAGACCCAAAAGTGCAACATATAAATGTAACCAAATGTTGATAGCCATGTGAAAATGAGAATAATAAAAGATAAATAGCTAAGTACACAATGAAATAAACAAAATTTGACCTTCCATGAATTTATAGAAGCATCACAGTCACAATAACCCATAAACAATTTATACAACAAAAAATAAATCATACTAATGTACTTTGGAATTTGTTCCATTGTACAGTGTTGTGGAAAAAAAATTATTTCAACTATTCAAAGTCCAAAGTAGAGCCCCATTCACACAACTTATGACTCCTCAAAGTAAAAATGAAACATCTAACTTCCAATAAGAATTTCACTAACCAAATGGAAAAATGTTGAAAAATAAACACACCATTATATAGTGCTCAAAACTACCTCCCTAAGAAGTATAAGAAGTATAAAAACTAACATCATATGGCTAAGTTATCCTATGTGGAAAAAAGAATATTAGAGTATATATGCTAGGGAAAGAGTGCATTATTCCAAAAAAAATCTCCAACCTGGTTAAATTTCTATTTTTTAATTTTAAAAAGAATATTGGTGGGGGGTGGGGAGGTGTGATCATCTTGGACTTAATCTCCATTTAAATCCAACATGAAATATCATTAGGCAAAATTTTATTTTTAAAAAAAAAAATACATATTTTAAATTTGTTTGACCTTCCTAAATAGTACACTCATAGAATCCATAGTATTGGGCCAAGGTTGTGTCTCACTAATATCATTGGTTCAACCATGTGGGTTATCAAGCGTGCACTATAGGTATCCTATTGGTAATTTTTATTTATTAAGATAGTTTAAGATGAGGAGTACAAAATCTCAAATCTATATCAAAGACTAGATATTGAAAAGAATTTATGACAATATTTTTCTTTTTATAATACTCTTGTAAGTGCATTTGCCTTATGACACAAGATGCTATTGTTAGATACATATGTACATCATTTAGTACAATTCAATTATATCAGTTTCTCTAGATACATGACATTGGACCAGCTATAACGAAAAAAAGATATTATTAATGAATTATGCAAAATTAGGGATTTGATGACCCAATTATGTTGTTATTGAACTTAGTCTTGTTACCATCAAAAGTACCGAGAGAGGGATCAACATCTGGAGGAATCTGTGAGGCATCCTCCTATCTATCTTTCCTTAATGCTCCCTTTCTCCCTTATAATATTAATGCCTTTCTCTTTGCTAAAAAATTGTAGAGCCTCTAGCTCCTTTTGATTGAGCATGTGTTAATAAGTATGAAATTAGTGAGAAGAATGAATGTCCTCTTTATAAATGATCATGGCTCCCTCTTGAAGAAAGATTATAAATATGAATTCAAGAATCCCCAACACCATGAACACCTAAGACATGTTATAAAAATTGACAAGTTTAAAGTTAGACCCAGTAAGATCCATCCTATAGTTCTAGAACCTCCTCATTCCCCCTTTTCCAAAGATACCAAAGAACTTTAGATATAGAAAAACTATTTTTTTAAAGCTTTAGATAAAAAAAATCAAAAAAATCAACAAGGATTTTATGCCAAGAAAAACCAAGATGACCATCCTAGACTACTGTGTGCCCAAAGAACAAAGACCATATTATGTCAAAAAATTTGCATCTAAAACAAGATGTTTAAGAGTTTTAGGAGAGTTACAAAGAGAATAGATAAAAGGTTCAATGCCAATAGAGGAAAGGATAGAACCAACAATATTTTTTTTAAGAATTAAAAGCCATAAAAAAACAAGCCTTATAGGCTCCACAATGCAATGCAAAAAGAGATAAAAAATAATGTTTCAACAAGAGACGAACCATTTAAGGCCCCAACTCTAGTTAATCCTACCAAAAATAATGGATTCATTGTTCAACATATTATAAATTTATTTAATAGAACATAAAAATAATTAGAACCATCAGCCCACCAAATTTGTGGATAACCTCATCGTATATCCCTAATCAATTGTTAATCATAATATCTCTTATGAAAGAAAGGCCTTTAGTTCCATATTTTAGTAGTGAAACATTGGGTATGGGTAAGTGTTTTAGAGTTTAATGTCCTCCACCAAATGGATCTATTAGTGACAAAAAATGTAGGAGATCTATAGAAAACACTTTTAGAAGAGAGAGGTTTCCTCACTTGGGACCATACCTTCCGAAGTGATTAGAAAATATATGAACCAAAAATCCTCATGTTAAAGTACCCTAGGATAGTATTACATATAGGAATATCCCTTCATGGTTTTCCTTTCTTAATTTCTAACCTACCAAGCTTGTTCTTGAAAAGAACCTTTCATGGTTCATTACCCATTAAGGATTCAAATATCCAGTTGGAGGCTAATTTAATACCATGGTATTTAAGATGTGTTAGACCCAAACTATCCAACCTCTTTGGTCTGCAACACCAATCCTAGTTAATACAATGTCTCTTCTTTTTTCCCATACCATCGAACCATAGTAAGTCCCTAAATATCTTTTCTAACCTATTAAAATGACAGTCAACAATGATCTATCTTGATGAATAATATAATATGGCATGGGAGGCTAGAAATTTTTGCACAAACTACATTCTACCAGCCAGAGATTGCATAGGTGTGCCATTTTTTGTGTTTGGTTTTGATTTTGGAGTAAATCTACATCTAAAACTCTTTAATTAAAGTTGAAAAGAAAAGTGTATACCTAGATATCAAACAATGGTGCAAGGCCCAACCCAAAACCAAACCCTCTAGGATTTCTACTAAGAAGAATTTCCATCCATCTTGAAATAATAGACTTATGTGGAGCAATTTTCATACCTCAAGCTAAGAAAAAAACTATAGTACTTATTTATAACATTATCAAGGTTTCTCTCATATAGTTCTAAGAAAGGGGTTGCATCATTGATAAACTATTCATTAATCAAATCACCATTATTTAGAAGAGAGATACTTTTCATAGGTGGACATACCTATGAATTTACAAGGATGTAAAATAAAGCATGAACACCAATAAAAAAAAGAGTAGGGGCAGTTGGGAACCTTTGTCGAATGGATCTCTTTAAAAGGATGTGATGAAAAAATTATCCATTAACATCAATGATGGTAGAAGAGTCCTAAAAAATAATAGAGACCCATTTACAAAAATATGGATGGAAAGCAAAAGCTTAAAGCATACCAATGCCGAAGGGCCATTACAACCTATCATATGTTTTCTCAAAATCCAGTAAGATCATAGTTGTATTTTTACCACTATCTTTGTTTGGTGAAGCACCTCCCTACTTGTGATCAAGTTTTTAAGTATGTGTCTTCTTCGAGAAAACCTATTTAAGTGACAAAAGTAATTCTATTTAAATTGGATGCAACTTTGGTAGCCATAATTTTAACAGTACTTTTATATGAAACATTATAGAGGGTGGTCAACCTCCAATTGTTAATTAATATGTTGTCTCCACTCTTTGGAAAAAATTTAATGACACCCCTATTAACATTATCACCCAATGTACCCTATTCAAAGGCATAATAATAAAAAATCCAAAAGCACCACTTAAATTTACTCAATATTCTATTTATAAAGTTCAATAGGTAGTCCATCCATTATTGAAGAATTTCTATTAGCTAATGATTTAGTGACATTCTCAATCTCTTCAATTTTAATATCATTATTTAAGATATCATACTTTTCTTTAGAAGTGTTCTTTGGGATCATCTTCAAGAATCTATCTAATGCCTCAACATTATATTTATGGTATTTTGAGGAAAACATTTCTTTGTAGAAATTATAGAATGCTTGTTTGACTGCCCAACTATCTTTGGTTAAAGCATTTTTAATTTGTTTTCTTCAATAATTTTTTTTTTTTTTCATGTTATTACCTAATCAATTTAAATAAATTCTTTTACACCTTATCCCCTTCATTAAGCCAATTAATTGTGGCTTTAACCTTTTTTCCTTAGATTTTATAATTCTAAATTTTCTAGATCTTTGACTTAGTAAAAACAAATTCAATATCAATGCTCCTATCAAATCATTTTCCTTGGAATCCCCTTTCAATATCATTGAGCCAGGATTGAAGATAAATTTGTCTTCCTTATTTATATCTTTTGTATTCTCTTTTCTAATAGTATGAAATTGTTTCCTTCATACCCCAGTAAGGTTTACTCACTGCTCTACAATTTTGCATCTCCTGCTACAAAATTTTGATAAATAAGTGACCATTCTAATAACATCCAACGTCTCCACTTCTTTGAGAAGTGAAACTTGAACAAGTGATGTCTATAGGTGTTTCCTATCAGATTTGTATGAATAAGAATTAAAATGAAACTAAGGATATTAATGAATATTTATTACTAGACACAAAGGGAGCTGACAAAATTAACTCAAGTGGATACTCGAATGAATTATTGGGTTGCATGGTAACTATAGGTGTTTCTATCAATGCCAAAGAGGGAGATTATTGGAAACTAAAATTGGAACAATTATTGTGTTGTCATTGATGTCAAAACTTATTGGTGAGACAATTGCTACCTAAGTAGAGTGACATATCAAGATTATTGATGAAGAGGATTTGAGAAGAAGAGATAATAAGAAGACCTAGTGGAAAGTTTGAGTTATGAGGAAACTATAATGGATGCTTGATTAGTTGAACTTTGGCAAGATAATGTGTTGTCTAATCATAATACTAAGTGGAGAAAATAGTTGAGCTGAATCCTTGAAGAGATGATCAATGAATGACCAAATGCATAGGCTAAACCAAACTTCAAAGCATAAGATTAAGGAACTTATAGTTGAAGTCGAGTTGTGCCAGTGTTGACCAAGTGAACAGTAGAGCCAAGAAAATATAGTGTCAACCAAGCACCAGTAATCATAGAGTATCATAAAATTTGGACTGAGCAAAATCAGTCTAAACCAAGCAAGGAAGTTAGTATTGACTGAGTTATCTAGTGACGACTGAGGCCAAGGAACACAATTTTGATGGAGTATCAGTGTTTTTTATTTTGTGGAGGAATTGAGATTCTTAGCTAACATAGTTTGAATTCTTGAAATATGTAAAGTGTGTTGAAGATAATGATTGATGAATTGAAACATTTAATGCAAGAGAAATTGTGTTTGAGTTTTTCTAGGCATGGATTCAAAGAGAAGTTTTGAAAAGTTTCTAGAAGGAGGAGGAAATGAAATGATGGAAGGATTTGATGAATATGATCTACACCTAATATCAATGGTATTGTTTAAGAAGCAAAAGATCAAGATACTATTTAAGGAGACATAAGGATTAACCTAATAGAGGTTAGCAGTTGCTAATTTTGTTGACCAGCAAACTTGAGCAGAAGACTGTAAAGAAGGAGAAGTGATGAGGTGAAGAGTGATTTCTTGAAGGATTTTCCAAGCAAATCAAAGAAAATGATGGAGACATGAATGGAGTTTAGCAGATGAGTTACATTGTGATCTATATTTAAAAAGTGTGTTGTCTTTATCTGATCAACCTATTATTACTTTCTAACCATTGTATCAATTAAAATCCTTTAATCAAGGTGACATTCTAATGGAATTTTCTTTTATTTTGTCTTCATTATTTATATATTTTGTATTATCTTTCCCAGTAGTATGAAATTGTTCCCTCCATATCTCAATATGGTTTACTTACTACTCTACAATTTTGTATCTCTTGATATAAAATTTTGATAAATAAGTGACCATTCTAATAACATCCAATGTCTCCTCTTCTTTGAGAAGTGAAACATTAATCTTAAAAGAGTTATTGCCCCAAGGTATGCAATTCAAATTACACAAGTCATGAGAGTTAATGTAGGAAAAAATGAGGTAATGACCAATATTTTTAGGAGGATGTACCATTATAGGTGAATAGCCTCTAGAGGAGATAAAGGGAAAAAGGTTGTCATTATAGAATCTATCAAGTCTGCAATACACTTTATGAGTACCAGCTTGATTATTACACCACCTATACCAAATATTTATTAAATTCCTTCTAGTTTTTTTTTTTGAATTGGATCAAACAAATTAAATTTCCTTATTGATTTGGCCCAAAAGTAATGTTTATTCCCTTTCCAATCATGTTTACTACCTCTTCATTTATCTTAAGAGTATTCAATCATGTTTTTGATTAAGTAAAATAGGTTTTACAGGGATCTTGAAACCCAAAAGTTTACAACATAATAGAAAGAAAAATAAAAAGTCCAGCTAACAAGAGACTATTGCTAAAAGCCAAAAATTGACAAAAGGCTCAAGGTCAGGAGGCAAAGGCCAAAAACCAAAACAAAGAACAAAACCAAAAGTGAAGTAGACTATTGGTTATCCTTCTCCAAGTTCTGCAGAGTTTCTATAGCTTTGTTGTCCTTCTGACTATCTACCCCTTCCTGGTTCCTATTCTTGGTCTCCACCTGGTCAGCCTTGTTCACCTGGTCCCTGGCTTCAGTCTGAGAAAACTCCACCTACCGAAAATCCATCCTATTATTTTGTACAGTGTCCCTACCTAAGTTAGCTCTCATCAGAGAGTCACCCAAGTTGACAATGTTCTCATTCAAAGTGTGTAGGGTGTCCACAATTTGTTTAGTTAGCACCTAGTGGATGGATTCAAACTTTTGGACTTTCTGTTCAACCAAGGAGAGTCTATCCTCTTGTTCATCCCTGGTGTCCTAAGCATCGTGGATGTTCTAGTTACCAACCTAGGTAGTATTCTTTCTTGTGGTCTCCTGAACGCTACAGGTATTCTTACTGGTGTCCTGGTTGTTCTTTTCCTTAAGGACCTCAATTTCTTGAAACAACCATTTGATAAAATAGAAATTTTCTACCAAGCAATTCTTCACATTATTTAGGAAGTTGAAGCCAGTTTCTTGCATGCTGTCAGAGATGACCAACATAGCAAGGTCAATGAACTCGTTATAATGGGTTCTGTCATCAAGGTCCTCCAACACCTAGATGTTCACCGGTTCTCTAACAATACCCAACCTAGTTGTGTCCATGTTAAAATTTCTCCAAGACCTCCTCTTATTCTTCCTTACCACCTCCCCACTTCTTTCCACCATAATTTCATTCATCTCCTCAGGCAAGGATATGGGTGGGTCAAAGCCATGGGTTTTAGGAATTTGGGCTTCTTCCTAAATCAAGGCTTGGTCAACCTTTATTTTCCTAGGGTTACATGGAGGGGAAATAGGGGCAACCTCCTCCTTTTTTCTATCCCTCCCCTTCTCCACCTCACTCACATTGTCCTTCCCCAACTCCTTTTCCTCTTCCTTTGAATTAGTATTTGTCTCCTCCTCTTCCCCACTGTCAATTTTCTCCTCCTGAGGCTCAGGCTTGGGGGGAAGGGGGGGTGGCTTCTAGGACTCTTTCTACTGGGCATTTTGGGGTTGTGAGCAACAGAGGTGGCTTTTGTGGGGTTTTCCTCATCCTCCATTTTAACAACTTGAACATCCTTCGAGTCTAAACTGGAAATATCCTCTAATTCACTACCCGAGTCACCAAGGGATTTTCCTCTGGTTTAGGTTTTCAAAAACTCGTAAACCAGGAGAAGAAGGCCTTCGTGGAGGGCATGATTAGTAACAGTTTTTTTCTTGAAACCCTCAATACCCTTAGACATGGAAGTGTAAAGATAGAAGGGAAAAGAAATTTTAACACCATGAGTAAAGTGGTTCAGCAAAACAAAATGGTGTGTTCTTATCCTGTCAAACCTGGGATCAAGAGTCATGTACTTAATGAGGATTTTGATAACATACCTCCATAATTTCTTGATGGATTCAATATCGTAGTAGGTGTAGATCTTGATGAGCTTGTCTCTCTCCTTGTCATCCTTGACAAATTTATTTATAGCATTGGCTAACATCTTTTTTTCCCTGTAAAATTTTATGCCATCCAGCGAGATTTCTATCTCCTCCACTATTAAGCCCTCAAAGACTTGGTGGGTGACACCATCAATTTTGACTCTCTGATTGCTCCAAGAATCTACAATGACCTTCGTAACCCCAGCATCAAAACCATGCAACTTCTCCATGAACCTGGTTATTCCACCTTTTTTGAGCTTATGCCAAACCTTTTTGTTCTCCTTCCAACTCTTTGACTCCCCTGAAGGCTCTCTTCTAATCCTTTCACCCACCATGGTAGTCTTTGGCTCAACAAACTCGAAACCACTAGTAGTATTATAGAGTACGGAATTGGTTGGGATGCAAAAAATGAAAACATTTTTATAATTTTTAGTGGTTTTGTTCGAGCATGCCTTCAAAATGTGCCTTTCGTACGTGTAATTATATCTTGAAAAGGGCTCTGCATTACTTCTTATGAGAATATTTAATCATGTTAAAATGTGTAGGAAATTCCCATTTTATTATAGGGAGATAATTTTCCAACAATATGAGAATATAGCTCTTTCTCTATAATCATTTGGAGTATAGACATTGGAAATACCAAAAATATGTCCTTAACTTTGAAGGATACTCATTGGGATATATGACATGGTGAGGAGCCAATATCTACAACCTTGTCTTCCAAGTGAGGATGAACCAAGATACCAACCTCACCTAGATCTCTGCCATGGGTAAAGTAAAAGCAAGTGGTGAGATTCCATAAAAAAATCAAGGTGTTAAATTAATGATATTCCACCACCTTGATTTCTCACAAACAAACAATGTCTTTATTTTCAAATTCATTACCTTCCTCTCATGCATCTCAAGGACCTAAACATTCTAACTATGGATGTTTATCGTAATAAATCATTTGGACAAAGGCTTTGGTCCATATAAATTTGATTAAAGCATATATATATATATATATTTCCACCTATGAAGGAGTTGGAACTATATTGTTTATCTAATCTTCCTTTTTACTTAGAACTTTTACTAATAACATTAGTAAATTACTCATCATGTCCAACTTTCACATCTCCTATATTATTATGGTGACTGATCTATTTATCAATATCAACTGAATCATGAAGGGTCAAGAATTCAAGAGTGAAAAATAATTGCTCCAAAAAGGATTTCTTAAATTTCCTAAATTGCTTATCTTTGTCCTTAATAGTTTCAGGCACAATCTATTTTGCATTTTTCCTATTGTGGGGGCATACAAATTATCAAACTCAATATGGGTAGGGCATTCAAGTTGACAATTGACTAATGGAGGAGAGGGATTAGTTCATTACCTAAATAAATAATGACATAAAAATATTCCTCAAATAAGGTATTATCCAATGTAATATATATCTCTTCTCTATAATATGAGAAAGGTTATCACAACTATTGAAGCAAGAGTTACTCAAGTTAGGTGAATCCTTTGCTTTATCCTCTTTAGAATAAGGGATATTTCCTTTCTCATTGCCTTTATTAACCAAATTATTTGAATTAGAGTTTCCCCCATCATTATTGCTAGGATTCACACTTAATTTGTCCTTATGAAAAAAAATTAGGGTAGGGCATTCTCATCTTGTATAGCCATTAAGCTTGCAATTAAAGAAAGCACTTAGATAACCAAGGAGAATAAGATCCAAGGAAAAACACTGTAATTTAGTTTCCCTAGAAATTATTTCAAGAACTCAATATAAATCAAAATAGGAGCATTTAAATGAGGGAGAATGACTCTCGAGTCTTCAATTTGTAAAACATTCCTCAAGGGTTTCAAAATTTGTAGATTAAAAGGCCAAAATTTAGGTTGTAGTCTGTATAACTCAATCCACCTGGGGGATGATCAGACAAAACCCTATTCAATATTTCCCTTTAGTGACTAGGGGAAAGCTAGAAATAATAGACAACTACATTCAAAAAGAAAAATCTTAAGAACCCTTTCTTCCATATTATGCAATTTAAAGAACACAATAAATAAGCCTTTTTGAATTATATGACAAAAACTCATATAAAGTTACCCCAATTTTCTATTATACCCCTTTTCAGAAAAAGAAGCTCAAATTCTATATCTATTGAGTGCAAGCACCATCAATCAAGGTTCAACCTCATCTTAGAGCAATTCAGGCCTTCAAAAATAAGCCTAATGTTTTTATACCAAAAATTCATATGGAAAATCTATAATAACTTCACCAATACATGCAATATGACAATGAAACTTGTCTGGTAGGATGATATATCTAAGATTAACCTCTAACTATGAAATTAGAACATTATAAGCTCACATGACCAACTTACTAAAAATATTAAGCTTCCACAAATAGAAAATCTGTGCAAAGACAACCCTTGTTGAACAAGCACAGACTAAATATTTTTGGTGATGCAAGATTGCTCTTACATCCAGGATGCTCCTGCATTAGAAAATATATTGCATCAACAAATATGTTGTAGTGATGTTCCAAATGTCTTTCTTCTAGATGTGGTGGTGGACAACATTTCAACATCTCTCTATTTATGCTTAGTGGGACACTTTATTTCATTTAGACCATAATTGACATTGTCCAGAAGTGGTGTGATCAGAAATTAAAATTGAAAGGGAGTTTTTGAGCTTGGGCTATGTTGGGTGGCCTCTTGTTGTTCAAATTAATTTCTATTAAAGATTTGGCATTGATTCTCTCTAGTTCCTGCACTTATTTGAAACATAATATAGCTCTGGCTAGGTGGTGACATAGGTTTGATCCAAATACAAAACTTTATTGTCTAGCTTTAGTTTGGGTAAGGCTACCTAACCTTCCCCTCAAATCGTGACATGAAAAGTGTTTAGATCGAGAACTCCTTTGGTCACAATATGTCAACATATAATGTTACTATTAAGAAATCCAAGCTTGTATATGTTAGATTTTGTGTTAATATTATTGTGAACAAAAAACTCCCAAAACTAATCACCCTTATCATGAAATGGAGAAAACATTTCTAGGCCATAGTGTATATGAAGGCTGGTCTGTTCTATTAGAAATGGTCTTAGTTTGGCCATGTTGTTTTAGATTGTAAAATCCCTCAGCCCAAAGAAAAGGAGAAAGTGGGGTCTCCAAGGATAGTAAAGAAGAATGGTTTGGAAGGAATATCCTCCTCCATTCCTCCTCATGAGATACCAAAACTAGAGGAAAAAGAAATTAGTAATGCTGAGAAGCAACATATTTAGGTGGTTAGGCCAATGGTAGATGGTAATCCCAAGGAAAGTAAGAATATAATGGGTGATTACTCTTTCCTATAAGGCCTAAATGAATTATTGAAAAATCTAAAAAATAACTCACAACCTGAGAAAATAGATGGTGGGTCTTTAATGGAGGAGGGATTGATCTTAAGAACTATGATCTATGTACATGCTAAGATGCTTGGTGCAAAACTTATTGAAATTAATGAGAGGATTGAAGGCGATATACAAAGCCAAATAAATTTCTTAGGGGGGATAGTTCCCTCCCTTCCACTTCCAATCCTAGGATGGTGTTTTTTGAGTCTTGAATGATCATGATCAAGGTTCTGATGGAGATAAATAAGATAATAGTCTACTAAAAATTGTATCATTTGGCCCCTACTTTCCCTATGTGTAGTGATAATGAGGAACATCATATTCCTAAGAAAAGAACATGATGTAGTAAGAAGGTCAATGTTGGTACTTAGGCCAAATAAGGTAGACCCTCAAGAAAAAGTATGAGAACAAAGTAAATTTATAGGGAAATTGCAAGTGGTGGACAATTGACCCTAGAGGACTCTCACAAAGATTAAAAAAATAAAGTTCCTATCTTGGAACATGAGAGAGATGAATAGCCCTAAAAAATAATATGTGCTCAAATAGACTATCCTTACTATAAAGGCTAATGTGTTTCTAATCTATCATGCCCAAAATATATGGGGGGAAAATAAACAATCTTTTTTTTTTAACTTCAATAAAATCATGTTTAACACATACTAATTTTAATAAGTTATGAAAATTTTTAATGGGATAAAAGTGAGTTTTAGTTGTGATTGAAAATGATGTAGAGTCAACATCTCAGTTAAAGTGTGACATCAAATATTCAACCAAAGCATTAGGGATCCATAGTTCCTTAAAGTTGAATTAATATGTTTGACTAATTTCATTAGACACATTAGGTTGACATGCTTCCATATTTCATTTCGTTATGTCAGTTCAATTCCCTAGGTGAACTAAATTTGGATCTCTTAGGAAGTGATCCAGAACTATAATACTTGATCTCATTTAGATTCATATTTTAATTTAACTATTTAAATCATTATTATTCATTATTTAATTACTTTCAACATTCATTTCATCTCTACTACATCCTCCTATTTCACTCTCGGGTCAACTACCTAAGACCCCTTCATTTGTATTTGATTTCTAAGATCCTATCCATTCAAGTTAAAAAAAACATAATGAAACCATTATAAAATATTAAGAAAAATAATATACTAAATTTATTTGACTAATTTACATAATATGCCTTCCTTGATAAAATAACTTACCTAATAGTCTAACATAAGAAAATAAATATAACACCTAAATAATCCTATAACAAAATTCTTTAAATATAATCTATCTCTCTCTCTTTTAATAACCTTTTTACTAACCTAATAACTTAATACTACACATATTAATTAAATCCTAAACATCAAATACAATCCTAACTTTATTATACTTACTAACCTTACTTAACTACTAATAAGAAATAATATTACCTAATTTAACCCTAACTAACTTTACTAACCTACTCCCTTAACACCTAACAAGGCCCTATCTCATTCCCTCCCTTTCCCCAAGTCTTGGCCATTGTCCAAGGTGTAGGCACATGCTTCCCCACACTTTCCACACATTGTCCAAGAGATGTATGAGAGAAAAAGTTAAGTGCAGGGGGTGGGTAAAAGTTTTGAAGTCCTAGGCAAATTAAATTTCAAATTTGCATTCCCCCCCTTCCAAATACCAATGAAAAATCTCTTGCATGAGGGCTGGAAGGAATGAAGGCATGTGAAAAAAGGTTTTGGGGGGGGGGGGGGGCGGCTACTAATGATGTCTCCAATTCAAGGGAGGAAGATGGCAAAAGAAAACAAGTTGAAGATGTAAGTTATTGTTTAGATTTCCTTCCCTTTTTGCATTTAATCCATGTTTTACTTGTGTTATTTTTATCCAACCCCACACCTGTATACTTTCCAAGAAAGAGGATGACATGGAGCAAGTGGGTGGGGGGTGACATCATTAGACCTGAACACATGACAGGAGGGTGGACTAATGTATTAAAGTTTTATGGGTGAGGCTGTGAAAAAAGTAAGTGTAGTATAAGATAGACTTTTGTATTGATATTTTTATTTTGTAGAAATATATTTATTATTTGAAAGGTGTTTATAAATGGTTTTATAGGGAATCTCATAGAGAATATTCTCTATTATCAAATAAAGAATTAAAAATAGCAATAACTCCAAACTTATCTACCCAAAATAGAGATAACTCTAAACTTGACTTTAAGCCTCCTATGGTCTTCCCACTTGCCCCTATCATCAAGACAACCTTTTAAAAGAGTGTAAAATTGGATAACCTCATGGAAATAATCCATTTTCACAAAAAAGGGAAATTGGCATATTTTAGGGGTCATAAATGTTGTTAGGACATTCTAAAAGAGTGGCAAAGATTCCTAACCCATACACATACCACTTGGACACTTGAATTACATTAATTTTGGCCTCTAGGATCATTTTAGAACCTATACAAGTGGCTTGAAATATTGTATCTTCAAAAAATCTAAAGATGTAACCTTTCCACTAAACCCTAATAAAGGGGTACTAATTTAGGTTACTAGCTAATTAGTCTTAGATTAACAAGTTACTCTGCTAACCCTAAATTGACATGTTAGCACACATATGCATATAGCGAGTGTCAAGTGACACCATAAGATTTACTTTTACATAACATTCAACATGTCACAAATTATAAAATGATACACATACATTCAAATTACGTTAGAAATTAAACACTAGACAATGAGGTTCGAATCATTTTATTGGATTCAACCTTAGTTTTATAGTTTGCACATAGGGTCAATTAGTGATTCTTTAATTAATTCCATGGTTAATTATCCCACGCACTCAATTCAAATATCAATAGTTCAACAACATCACATTCATATATTTAAACCAAATTGTATAATCACATTGATCAAAACATTAAAACTTTGATTTAAATAAGCTTTCTCATTTATGTACACATATTTAATCATCACTAATTGCATAATTAAGATATTGACATATTCATTAGCCTAAATCTTTTACAAAAATCCACCATCATAATGCATGCTTATAAAACATTAAATATCATGATTAATCATTTTAAAGAAAAGCATCACATGATATAAATAATATAGCTAACATTCAGTCCATCAATAATGTCACAACATATCATGTCATAATGTGTCAAAATATAATGTATCAGATGTGATATGATGGATTGGGGCGAGGCCTTACATAATCCAGAAGGTGGACATGTCTTCTCTTGTTTCTCCAGTGTGGCTAGTAAGATTTGGCATGGTGCTAAGTTTTTTTACAGTGAAGTAGATGATGTGTCGAGGGGTGTGGCCATTCTATGGAATCCTTGGGTTATCTTATGATGTTACAACAACTTATCTTTTTTTTTTATTTAATATTTATGTCCCTAACATTTGGGTGGGGAGAGTAGTGATCTATAATGAGATCTCTTATTTTATTGGCAATAATAACTAGATTAAATTATTTTTAGGATGTGGAGCTTTAGGGGGGCCCATTTACTTGGTCTAATAATAGAAATGTTAGGAAATGATCCAAGTCAAGCTGGACAAACTATTGGTTTTTGCAAATTGGTAATAGGCTTTTTCTCTTCTTTTTCTATCCTACCTCACACTATGTCTGATCATTCTCCCATCCTCTTTAATAGGCCATATAGTAAAATAGTGGTGCCAAGCCTTTCATCAATGAAATAATGGGGTATTCTCACCCTTTTTTCAAAGATTTCATGAATGATTAATGGAGAATTATTGTTTAAGGCACACCAATGTATAGGCTCGTTAAAAGGCTAAAGAGCGCAAGGAAAATTTATTGATTGGAGAAAAAGTTTATTTGAGCATTTTCAAAAATAAATTAGAAATAGAGGAGAAAATAAAACTTCTTTAGTATGCCATAGATAATGGAGATGACTCTATTAAAACTCATAGGGAAGAATCATAATGGAGGAGTAAATGGAATGAGACTATTGCTAGGGAGGAAATATACTGGAAGCAAAGATCGATGTCCAATATATTATGGAAGTGGATAAGAAAACACCCTTCTTCCATAGATTTTCCTAAAAGCATAAAAAGAGGAACCATATCATATATTTGGATGGTGGTAAGAAAAAACAGCAGAAGGATCATGAAGAGATCATCAGGTGGGCTGTCCAATTTTTCTCTTAGGCATGTGCTAGGCCGAATAGGTTAATTAACACCAACATCAAGGATAGGCTTATTAACTCCCTTCCTAGTGTACTTAATGTTAAAGATAACAAGGTTATTATTGGTCCATTTACTGAGAAGAGGTTAGGAAGGCTATGTTTTCTTTGAAAGCTTATAAAACCTCAAGCTCAAATGACTATCCATCAACTTTCTTCCAATAGTTTTGGAACCTTATAAAGATGGATTCAGTTAGATCTACCAATAACTTGTTCAGAATTTATAAAATCCTAAGAATATAAATAACACTTATATTTTTCTTGTTCCTAAAGTGCATGAACCAGAAACCATCTCTGAGTTTAGGCTAATTAGTCTATGAAGTAGTGGCCATAAATATTTTTCCAAGGTTCTTGTTAACATAATTAAACCTTACATTGGTAATTTCATTGGACCTACTAAAAAATATTTGTCCTAGGAAGACAAATCCTTGATATTGTTATAACCACTCATGAAGTTATTCACTCAATGGAGAAGATTAGAAACTCAAGTATGTACCTAAAATTACATATTTCAAAGGCTTATGATAAGGTTGATTAGTCTTTTATCTATATTGTCCTGAGCATAATTGAATTGAGTAATAAAGTTATTAGAATGCTCAAGACAATGGTGGAAACTATGAACTTATTTGTCCTTGTCAATGGTGCTCCCTAAGGGTTCTTTAGGGATGGATGAGGGTTAAGACAAGGGGATTCTTTATCACTATATTTGTTCATAATGGTGGGAAAATTCTTAGGGAGATCTTTCATTGGTTTTTCCAAATTGAAAACTATTAAAGAGATCGAGGCAACCACTTCCTTAATGAATGAGGTTATCCAAAAATTTGTGGATGATACCTCTATTTTTGGTTGCTCCTCTATGGTGGAAGTTGGGGATTGGAGAACTCTATTGGACATGTATGCTTTCATTTCTGGCCAATATATTAACTATGATAAGAGAAAAAATGTATTTTTTTAATACCCACCCTGATCTACAATGAAGAATAACTACTATGATTGGATGTCAATATATTGGTCTTCTTGATACCTACCTTGGTCTCCCCCTTATGATGAAGGAAGTATCTACCCAATTTTGGAATACTATCCTTCAATGAATGCATAAGAAGTTAGCTGGATAGAAGGGGAAAGTTTCAAGTGGTCTGGGTAAACTTTAATTTCTTTCTACCTCTCTTCAAGGAGGCCCTATTTATTTCCTTTCATTATTCAAAATATCCCAAGGTATGGTTGAGAACCTTAAGAAAATAAAAATGAATATCCTCTAAACCAGTTCCCAGGGAAAAAATAGGGTTAGCTTGGTGAACTGGGATACAATGTATAAGCCTAAAGAAAAAGGAGGTTTGGGAATCAAAAGAATCCCAAATCTGAAAATAGCTCTTATTACTAAAATTGGATGGCATCTTGTTGTGATTGCCATTGGTTGGGGAGATATTATGAGAGAAAAGTATCTTTAAAAATTTCCTTTTCTATACTATTTAAATGAAATTGACTAGCCTCTAGACTCTAAAATATGGAATAATTTGATTCAGAATAAAAATATCTTCTAGGAGGGTCTATGATGGATGGCGGGAAGAAGGAACAAACTTAAATTTAGGAAGACAATTGGCTAGGGGAGAAGTGATTAATAATGATATTTTTTGTTCAGCTCATGGTTATCCTAAAATTATAATGTGGGGAGAAAGTTAATGATTATTTTACCCCAAGGAGAACGTGGAGGAAGCACACTGATGGAAGAATACCCCATAACCTAGAACCTATTTCTATGGAGCTAAAGAGTATCCTAGAGGAGAATTGTATCATGAAATTCCTTAAAGAAGAAAAAATTTTTTGGCACATAAATTCTTCGAGTAAATTCACAATTAAATCTTCATGCCTAATTATTTTTAAGAGGGTTTCAACCCCCCAACTATGGAATACTATTTAGAATGGTTAGTTGATCACCAAAATAAAATTCCTTTGGTGGATTACCTTGCATGGGGAGATAGTTACTATTTAAAACTCAAGGAAAATGGGCCTTCATATTCCAAATTGATGTTATATGTGCAAGGTGGAGGAGGAGGAAATTAATCACATGTTTATCTCTTGTGCACTTGCTAGAGAAGTTTGGGTGCTAGTCCTCAAGAAATTTTCTCTTTTGTGGTTTTTTTTTTAAAGACTTGCAACAACTTATCCTAAATTTGGATTGTCCTTTCTTCCACCCTACGATTAGATTACTATGGAAAATGACCCCACCCCATATCTGCTAGGAAATTTGGAAGGATAGAAACAACTAGGTTTGTAGGGATGAGGTCTTCCCAACTAGTATGGTGGTCTCTATTATAATTAATATTTGAAGGAGAACTTAGTTTTCTATAAAAGGAAACCACCCCCCCCCCCCCGCCCCCCCACAAAACCCCCTTCTATTGGAGACCAAGCAATTTCTTTAACTTGGAACTGTTGTGGTGTCCACAACACATGCGTCATTCCTCACTAGGAATGGGGACCCCCTACTTTTTTTCAACTCCCGAACTCACAATTTGAGAGTCGGGAGAAGAAAATTTGTTTAGAAGTTTGAGTCGTAGAGTCAAATACAAAAAAACACAAAAAATAAAAAATTGGAAAAAATAAAATAGAAAAGTCAAAAAACACAAAAACATTAGAAAACTCAAAAATTTTGAAATGCAAGTTTCAACAAATATTTTTTTTTAAATAATAATAATAATAAAATTTCACCTCCCATCACCTATGTGCACGTGCATCGAGGCTCATGGTGTATAGTTTTTCATGCATGAGGGGGACAAGGATTATAAAACCCTCCCTCCCCTCCTTCTTCTTCACATTTTTCTTCTAAGTGTTTGATGATGGAGAGGTAAGCCTTCCCCTCCCTCATGTTTTCGCACATAGTGCCCTTATGCTCCTGCACGTGCATTGCTTTTGTAGTGCTTTTGCGCTATGCTACACCTTCTGGGCACATCCACGTGGTAGTGCTCTTGCATACGGTGCCCCTTTTGAGCATGTGCACACTGCACTTTTCCCAATGCATGCCCTCACAGTGCATCTGTGCGGCACCAACATGGTGCCTGCATCATGCCCTCCATGGGTGCACGCAGAGCACCTACGCGACACCAGCGTCAAGCTAGGGCCATGCCTCCATGGGCTTGCATGCGGGTCACCACAATGGTGCCCTCCACGTGTGCTATGTGGCGACGCACCCACACAATGCCCACAGAGCCTGTGCTTGCACCATCCACGCGGTGGCGCCCACGACTTTATTTTTTTAAATGCATTTTTTTCCTTTATTATTATTTATTTTTGTTGAAAAGGGTTTTCAAAAAAATTTAAAAAATTTTAAAAAATAATAATAATAATAATAAAATTTCAAATAAAAAAAGAATAAATAAATCCCCAAGGGGGACCTTTTTTTCCTTACGTTATTTTTTCTTTTTCGCTATCTGGTGACTGATGATGTTTTCTTTCTCATGATGCGCAAGTAACATGATTAGATGGCATCCACATTCAAAGCACTAGCGAAACCAATTGTTTTCAAATTCCAAGGCATACCCCCAGAGTCGAGGTTACATGATGATTACACTAAGATCAGAGACAGTGACCTCAGACACACAAACTTGGGAGAATTCTTGAGAGTTTGCAACAATCCAATAGAAAGGTCAACCTTGGTGTCCACATTGATTTGATCTAGATTAGTGAGTGCAACATCACATCCTATGTCAGTACAATTAGCTAAATTGGTCATGACCTTGTCTTGGCACTTTGTTCCTGATGAAAGGGTAGTTAAGAGAGTCACCAGAGAGGTGGTCTTATATCTGCAACCTGACAACATCAAGAGGGTCTTCCATCTTCCCAGAGCTTATTAGTTCATCTGACTCTCCTATGAAGCAGCTGAAAGATGGTATACAGATCATTACCAAGAGGCCACTGATATTATACATTCCTTGTACTTCATTGAGAAGCCACCTCAGGGAAAGACAATCAACAAAGTGGATATGACTCGGGGATACATGAAAGATGATATCAGATACTCTATCATTCTCTCGAGCAAAGTCATGGGCTTACTTGCACCAGGTTATCTCATTCCATTCATGGTTAACTTCATTGAGACCATTAGTCATGCAAAGATACTATTGGATTGGGTCACCGCACTTAGTGAAAACTTGTGTGAGCAACTAAGGACAATAAAGGACAAGAAGAAGTTCTATATGACTTCTTACGTGGTGTACCTACTAGTAGAAAGGGCAAGGAACTATCCCAGATTATACAAGAAAGGCAGTATGTAGGACCCCAATGCATGGCCATACATAGTCTATCCTCAATTAGTGAAGAAGAAGCTCTCACCATAGAGCAAGGAGTACAGAATTGTAAACGATGCCTTCATCTTTGCCATCATTCGATTCATTGAGGGAAACTATGGGAATAGGTTATCCGATGAAGCTAAGGCACAGATCACTACCACATAGAACTAGGACTTATTTACACAAGTGGCTCACCCTCCTGAAGGTATAGATGTAGAAGCTGTTAGTCTTAAAGACTATGAAGTGAAAGATATTACGTTGGGAAAGCCTACATGGGATGCAGCCTGACAGATGATGACTATGGAGTCAAAGATATTCTCAGGAACATGGAACAAGATGAGATTGAAATTAGAACACTTCGAAGGTAAGTTAAGATCCTAATGGGATATCTAGCCAAAGTCGTTGGTCCTCTTGATCCTAAACACCCTGAGGAGACTCTAAATACCATTCTTAGAGAAGGTGAAGGTATACGGCTCAACCCATTTTTGAAAGCTTGTCAAGAATTGTGAGATAGCCTTGAGGATAAAGGTGTCACTATAGTCATAGGAAGTTTGAAGTTGTTGCATGCTACATAAGAGAATATTGATAAGATCATGGCAATTTTGATGTAGGACTTCAATATCATGGATGAGGAATGAGCATAGAGCAAAGATTTCCAAACTTTACAAGCCATAAAAGGGAAAAGGTACTGCATTCTGATTGATGTATATACCAGAGAAGAGCTAGAAATGATAGATGATTGGATAGAGAAGATTGCAGATGGAAATAAAGTGAAGGAAACATTACATGATGAGATACATAGGCTCAAGGACCAAGCTCGAGAGCAAATTTTGGAAGAAGAAAAAATTGTACAGTGATGCATGCTTGGACATATTTGAATATGAAGAATGAGAGAAGCTATTTCCAATTGAGGTAGTAGTGGAGAATTTCAAGAAGACTTTAGAGGAAGCATCCAGTGATGAAGACATCAAACAAGCCTTTAGGATAGAGGAAGCATTGTTAGAGTTGGACACCAAACTCAGTTATTTTGTAGACTCGAATTGAGGTGGACAACTATAGACAAAAGGTCAAGGACAAGTGTGAGGCTTTAGATCTTCCATATGCTATTAAATTTACTAATATGATAGAGAAATTCAAGGGCAAACATCCAAACATAGCTTTGGGATGAAGATGAACAAAACCCAGATGCCAGAATTTCAATTTTGACACTTAGTAAAATTTTGAGTTTTTTTATCTAGTTGAGGTCCACAAGTCTGTAGGTCTGAATTTTCATGTAGCTTTGTAGGTCCATAGCTCTATAATTCAGAGGTTCACTAATAGTTGACTACCAGTTCCAAAAATAACACTTTCCATGCATCGGGAGCGCATTTTGATGGCAAGTTAACTCTGACACATGCCTAGTGAAGGGCTAGCTTCTATTTTTGGTGTCTCCATGTACTTCCACTTTGACGATGGCTTCCTTCTACTTTCTCTCTCGTTTATTCTTTTTTTTATAAGTAAAGGGAACATGCATCCAAATAATGAGTAAAACATGGATCGAGTCCCTCTAAGCACCAGATTAGTTGATAGTCTATAAATATTTAGTTTATTTTTATTGTTAAAAGCATTTTATTGCATGAAAGATATCTCTCACTCTCAACACAAATTGAGGAGATGATTTCTTATAAATACCCCATTGTAAAATGTAACAAAGGCCACTATTATTATGCAATAAAATTATGCTTTTGGTGCTCACATTTGGAGTGTAGTTTTTCTTTCCTGAATGTGTCATTATTTTGTGAATTTTATTCAAGAGATTGTGATTGAGCCAAAGGTTTATTGCGTTGTTTCTGGTTGTGCGATCTTTTAGTTCTAGTGTTTGCTACAAGTTTATGGATTCCACTGACATATCAAGCTTGAGGAGAGATCATCCGATTGTGTCTACATAGATTTTCATCTCGCATGAGTGCACTTTTCATGGCCTTGTGATTTGATGAAGAGTGAAACATCATTCAATTTGTTAAAGATTCTCATCGACGATTGCATCAGTGGATTCTAGGAAGTGATACTCCTATTTTCATTGGTTTCGTACTAATTTCTTTGAAGGTTTAACTCATAGCGTGTTGTCTTCTGTAGCTTATGTGCATTTAGGAATTTCAATTTCCAGTCATTTTTATTTCATGTTATTTTCTTTTAGTTTCTTATTTTCTTTACTAATCCCCTGCTAGAATAGGACCTCATAGTAGCTGCATTGTTAGAATTGCATTCATTGAAAAAAAAAAAATTGTTCTTTTGGTGTGATATTTTGAGACAGCGAACAGATTTACTTTGATTCTAAAATAAAAAAGTCTTTTAGAACCAGCAAAGGCCTCCTCGTGAACACTCACATTTATCTTCTACTAAGGTGATTTTGGTAGGTCGCAAGACAAATACTAAACCTTGGAGTGAATCCTTAAAAATATTTGTTTTTCAAGAGACGAATTACGCAATGGATTCCTATCATTGACCTCATGCAAAATGAATGCCCAATAGAAGTGGCACTAGAAGGAGGGCCACAAACTAAAGAACATGCTCCTGAAAATGAAGAAAATTTGACAAAGTTTCAGAATTTTTGCACCCTTGCATTAATCTGCACTCTGTATAAGTTCAAAAAGTACTTCTAAATTTTTTAGAAATTTAGGTGTGTAGGTCCATAGGTCCGCAAGTCTATAGGTCCACAGTTCTGCAAGTTCGCAAGTATGCAGGTCCACAAATCTGTAGGTCCATAGATCCGCAAAACTCTGTGGTGCACAAAATTTAGAGAGGTGAGAAAGTGTACTTCTACAGAGGTGCACTTTTTCCAGAATTGATGCAAGCTGGAGGATATTGATCCAAAATCCCCATCTCAGCAAGCATTAAGGTCTATGCCAAGTGCCCACGAGTTTCTCGAGCTTACCCACTCTTGTAAACCATATAGTGAGAAGGGAACATCTCAAGTTCAACCACTCCCTTTCAAACTTTCATCATCTTCTTCAAATCCACCTCCACTCCAACCACCTAGTGAACCACCACATACTCCGATAGCTACTCCCCAACAACCACCGTTAGGTCCACCAAACCCTATAATGGCCTTTTTGGCAAAAATTGTAGACTCACCAATAAACTTGAGAGGTGCATTCCATGACCTCCCAAAGAATCTCGAGAAGTTTTGCCCAAGATTCATCTATGGTGAAACATGAACTGTCAAAGATCATGTAAATTTTTTCAAAGAGATTTGCAATTGAAAGAAAGTAGCTAATGAGGAGGTGGTTCTTTGTTTATTTCCCTACTCTTTGGGGAAAATTGCCTTCAATTGGTAAGTCAATTTGCCACCTAGATGCATCAAAGATTGGGATACATTTGAAATTTTTTTTTTTGGAACAATTCAAAACATTCATCAATCTAGTTGTGATACATCAACAATTCATATCAATCAAAAGGGACCCATCTGAGATAGTGTCATGCTTCAACCATCGCTTTCATATGGTCTATCGTAAGTTGGAAATGCCATACATCATACCAATTGAAGCCACTATTCAAATTTATTTGAATTCTATGGACCCTCTTACTACGATCTTTCTAAGAAGACCTCCTTCAACAAATATCAACACATTGGACAAAGTCTTTGCAGAAGCGATCATGTTCATGAAGCAAGCCAATCCTAATGGAGGAGGAATGATGCTTCCAGAACAAGCAGTCCCTACAATGCCAACATACCCTGTAGGAGCACCCACTGTGCCTAGCTAGTTCATACCTATGAACCTAGTTCCATTATAGCAGGCACCCTCTCCACAAACTCAAGCGATAACATATCCAGTGTATGAGCCTCCAAAAATAGCTTTCTTTGAACATAAAGCGACGGTTCCTATGGAAGCAGATAACAATCTTCTTTCAAGAATTGGTCAAATGAAGAAGATTGTATCACAAATGAACAATGAGTTGAAATGTCTTAGGTTGTCACAAGGACAAAATAACAACTTCCAAAGGAATAATGTTGGCTCCTACAACAACAATTTTGGTCAGAATTACAATAGGAACTTCAACAATAATAGTAACAACAACAATGTAGGAAACAAAAATGGTGGAGGAAACAACTTTAATCCTCTTGATTGCAACAATGGCTTCCAAAGAAAAAATAGACAATGGAACAATTGACCAAATAATGGAAGCATTCCTACTAATAACAACAACAACAATGTTCAATATGCTGATGTCAATCAATATGATGATAGCCAAAATGTGCCTAGCAATGATGGTTCGTACTACAATGGTAATCAATAGGTGAATCAAAACTCACAAGTAAATGACAATCCTCCTCTAGTTCAATTCAATGTGATGCTATTGGAATCTTACAATTCTACACAAAATACACAAGTGGAACAAGCAGTGAGGAATTCTTATTCCCATTTAGTCAAGAACCTAACCTTCAACATGATGAGTTGTTTGCCTTTCAAAATGACAAGAGAAATACATACAATCTCAGAAATAGAAAGGATCCCTTGATGGATGGGATTCCTCCATGTTTGCAACCAACCCCACCTGATCCAAGAGAAAATAACAATCCACCAATGGTAAGACTAGTCCAGGGAGGACAATAGTATCAGAATCAAGTGAACATACCAACAATACTGAAGAATCCCAGTAGAAGATCTAAAGAAAACTAAAGCCAATATGTCCATGCTTGACATGTTATAGAATTGTCCACAACAAAGAGAAGTGCTCATGAAGACATTGGATAATACAAAGGTTTCCCACAATATGAATGTTGTCCCTCAAAAGACAGTACCACGACAAGTAAATGTTGCAGAAGCAATGCCCACTATGTTCAAGGATAAAGTTGAGGTACCCCCATTTTCGCTGAGCATAAGGATATGTGGGAAGAATCTTCACAATTTCCTCATTGATTCAGGAGCTTCATGTAATGTAATGCCATTGTCAATAGCCCAAAGGCTACAAGTTAGTCCTCAAACCTCTAACCAAGTGGTGATACAGTTGGATAAAATAGAAGTGAAAGTCATTGGAGTATTGAAAGATGTGAGGATATAGTTAACAGTTGATCCTAGGATCCAAGATATTATTCATACATGTGGTTGACATCCTGGAGACATATGGATTACTTCTGAGTAGAGAATGGACAAAATGTTTGAGAGGATGGTTCTCTACTGACTTCACTCAATTATGGTTGCCATGGAAAGGATTGAACAATCAAATCAAGATAGATGCTAAGCCCAAATTGAAAACAATGATCATAGATTACAATGCCCTGAATGAGATAACATTCTTACAATTGAATTTGGGTTCATACAAACTGATGGTATTGGATATGCTTCCAAACCATACACTTCAAGATCAAAATGAAGAACCTAAGGTGTTCGTACCCAAAAGTGAAATAGTGACAATTCATAGATAGTATGGTGACTAATTTACAATGTTTAGGAGAAGAAGCTAACCCCAACATCCTCCTTCTTTTGGTATTTTATTGATTACACAAAGTTAGTCACTCTAAACTTGAATGTTCATCATGTCAAGAAGTAGTTGCAAAGGTATTGACCCACATGACGGAAAACAAGGATACAAAGACCTCAATAGATGAACTCACAGAAAGTCAAATTTATGTGAACTCATCCCAGTTTGTTGGAAAGATAGAAGAAGAAAGTGAAGATCTAAATGTATCGTACAGTGATACCTCTTTAGATGGTGGAGTTTTGTCTTCTCCTCCTCCAAGGATGATCAAAGTTCAAATAAGAAGATGATATGTGAAAGCTAAAGGATGGACTTTAGTAGTCATTCATCCTGAACCTAAAGTTGAGGAAATCAAAGAGCTGATAGGGGAAATTCAAGAAAAACAAGAAAAACACACACCTCCTCTATCTACAGGATTTGAAGGGGACTCATCAAGTCCTAAACAAGTAAAGTTACAATGGGTTCATAAGAAACAATCATTCAAGGCTCAAGTGAAAGATAAATTAAGGACGAATAAGCATAAAGTCAAAAAACCCAAGGAAAATGCAATTTGGACACTCTGCTTCGATGGTTCTAGGTGCAAGATGGGAGTTGGTAAAGGTATCAAATTAATCAACCCAAAAGGTAGATCTTTCTACACTTCATATCAATTTCAACTTAGATGTACTAACAATGGTGTAGAATATGAGGCGTTAATATGAGGACTCCTCTTTGCACTGGAAAAGGGAGTCACAACTCTTAAAATTGAAGGGGATTCCCAGTTGGTCATACGACAAGTAAAATCCATATACTCTTGCAATGAAAAAAGATTACTTGCTTACAAAAAAAAGGGTATGGGACATATTGGATGACTTTGAGGCCTTAAACATCAAGTCCATTCCAAGAAGAAAGAACATGGTACCGAATGCTCTTGCCATCTCAGCTAGTGCATTGCAACCAGTTGAAAGAACCAAGTTGAAAATATTTTTAGTAGAATTGGTCATTGTTCCATCCATCCCTAATAATATCATGAAATTTTAGGTCTTTCAAGATGATCAACATATACTTGAGTTTATCATGTGTAGTCATCATTTTGAGGGACAAGAAATTGATGATACACCAGATGACAAACCTGAAGATGATTGACTTGAAATTTAATATGGGATTCTAAATTTAAAAACTAACAGTATTCTGAATGGGATGGTTTAACTTGAATGCATCTTTGATCATGATGAATTGGCACTCATAGAAGGGAAACTCAAGAAAAGGAATCGAAGAATGTGATTCATACAATTTGGGTACTGACAAAGAACTAAAAATGGTACAAATAGGAAAAGCATGTAACCAATAGGAAAAAAAGGACATGCTCAAATTACTCAGCAAGTATAAGGATGTCATTGCGTGGAGCTATGAAGGGTTGAAGACGTATGATCCTAAGGTTATCACACATGACATCCCACTGAAACCCGATGCAAAGCCATTTTGACAAAGACAAAGACTGGTAAATCCTCTCATTGAACCATTGATCATGAAAGAAGTAAAGAAGTTACTAGATGCTAAGATCATATTTCTCATCTGCCATTCCACATGGGTGGCCAATTTGGTTCTCATGCAGAAGAAGACAAGAGAGATTTGTCTTTGTGTTGATTTTTGTAACTTGGATCTAGCATCTAAGAAGGATAACTATCCTCTACCCTTACTGGATGAAGTATTACAAATTGTTAATGGTTAAAAAATGATTTCATTCTTGGATGGTTACTTAGGATATAATCAGGTGATGGTTGACGAATAAGATAGGCTAAAGACAACTTTCACAACCAAGTGGGGAACTTTTTCTTACAGAAGGATGCCTTTCAGACTAATTAACACAGGAGCTACATTTCAACGTGCAATGGATAAAGCTTTCAAAGGATTGATTAACAAGTATATATTCATCTACATGGATGATTTGACTATCTTCTCAAAAGATCAAAGTACTCATATCCCTGATCTAAGGCAAGTATTCAATAGATGTGGTAAATATGGCATATCCCTCAATCCCAAGAAATGTTCACTTGGCGTTACTAAAAGAAAGCTCCTGGGACATGTTATTTTTGAGGTTGGAATCTCCATTGATCTAGATAGAGTTGAGTCTATTTTGAAGTTAGCACCTCCACACAGTCGGAAGGAATTGAATTCTTTCTTCAGAAAGATAAACTTTGTACGAAAATTCATACGTGGATTTGCAAAGATAGTCTGTCCTCTCAATGGTTTACTCAAAAAGGGTGCTAAGATAGAATGGGTACCATAAATAAAGAAATATTTTGAATATATTAAGGTTGCCATTTCCACGGCCCCAATTTTGGTAAGTCTGGGTTACGAGTTACCTTTCAAGATCTATTTCTTTGCTTCCAAACACTCTTGTGTAGGGATCCTCACACAAAAAAGTGAGAAGGAAGATGAGTGACCAATTGCTTTTATGAGTTGTCCCTTGAACAATGCAGATTTAAAATATTCAAACCTTGATAAACAGTCCTTTGTGCTAATCAAGGCAGTAAAGAAGTTCCATCACTACATACTCAGAAGTAAGGTGTATGCAATTGTTCCTGATCCAACAGTAAAGATGCTTTTGATGCATAATGAACTTGGTAAAAGGAGACATATGAAGATGATCAAAAGAAGATGGTTGTGTCACAAATTGATATTAACCAAGGAGTGGTGACAGATGTATGGTACCAAGACATTGTTTATTATCTCTTACAAGACCAATGCCCCAAATGGATGAATAGTTCACAAAGTAGGGGACTTAAGATGAAATGTGAGTCTTACATGTTACTTGATAACAAGTTGTATAAAAGGAACTACAAAGGGATCTATCTGAAATGCTTAGGACGTGAAGAAGCTAAGGATGTTTTGGAACATTTCCATGACAAGTATGGTACAGGACATGGTTCAGCAGAAGCAACGACTCATATGATTTTAAGATCAGGTTATTTTTGGCCCTTGATATTCAAGGATACTTTTGAGCATGTGCATTCTTGCCATATATATAAAACCAGCACTAACAAAGAAAGGCACCTAACAATGCCACTACAACTGTTGTATGAGGTGAGTCCCTTCACAAAGTGGGGATTGGATTTCATAGGTCTAGTTAATCCATCATCATCAACTGGACATGCATTCATCCTTATAGCTACGGATTATTGTACACAATGGATGGAGGCAAAGACATTCAAAAATTGCACTGCTAAGTTGGTGACTAACTTTCTAAAATAACACATTGTTACCAGATTTGGAATGCCTTTTGCCCTTGTGTGTGATAATGGGTCCACATTAGCATCCACATTCTTGACCTAGTGGGCATTTGAAAACAAAGTCATTATCAAGTTCTCTTCAAATTACTACCCACAAGGAAATGGGGTAGCAAAATCTACAAACAAGAACTTGATCATTGTGATAAAATGATTGTTGAAGGAGAATCCTAGGGATTGGCATACACAACTAAAATATGCCTTATGGATAGCTTGAGTGAGAGTAAAAAATGCCTTGGGAACTTCTCCATACTTTCTCATATATAGACAAGAACCAGTGTTCCCACTTAATCTCAGAATTCTAATTTTAAAATTCATGAGTGGGTACGCTGAAGATGTTGACAAAGTTCAAATCAGATTGATGGATCTCCTAGAAATGGATGAAAAATGAATAGCTGCATTAAAACATCAAGTTGTTGTGAAAAGATGGTTTGACAAGATAGCCATGATCAAATCATTCACGATTTTTGACCTCATTCTACTCTGGGACAAGGCAAAAGAAAAGTCGAGCAGTCATACCAAGTTTCAATGCTTGTGGAGAAAACACTTTTAGGCTCAATTCCTTACAAGGATAATTCCTTCCCTTATGCTAAACATCAAGCTATTGTGAAAAGATGGTTCGACAAGAGAGCCACGATCGAATCATTCAAAATTTCTAACCTTGTTCTACTCTGGGACAAGGAAAAAGAAAAGTTGAGCAGTCATACCAAGTTTCAACACTTGTGGATAGGTCCTTATCAAATCGTCGAGATCCTAGGAGAAAACACTTTTAGGCTCAGTTCCTTACAGGGGGAATTCCTTCCCATGCCCATAAATGGGCAGTATCAGAAGCATTATTTTGAAGCCAAAAAGACAAAAAATAATAATAATAATAAATTAGTTATATTTCATTTTTGTATTTAGCTTAGATTTCCATTCCTTCAAGTGTGTTTATTTTTGCAAGTGTGTGTGTTCATATTGTGTTTTTGCTTTCAGTCATGTGTTCCCTTTCAAAGTTGCATCACTCCTAAGGGGGTAAGGTGTACTTGAGATTTTCTCTTAAGATTTCACTAACCACTTCTTGTTTCTGATTTCAGGAAGAGGTATTTCTTTGTCAAAATATTTAGATGATTGTGTGTCTCATACCAACCAAGTAGCGGATATTTATTGTGGAAATAGGAGACTTTGAATTTGGAAATCAGAGGCCTAGACCACCAAGTTCTCAACACTTTGAAAAATTAAAGATTTGACTATTTTAGGTGTTGTTGACTTGAAGTAAAAAATGGTGAGAGATGATCCAAATTTCAACTAGTTCAAATAGGAAGGGTCTCCTCAAAAGGTTACTAAGATCAATGATTTAGTGTGAGAGTTTTTTGAAAGTTCTAAAAGAGGAACACAAGGGATGTTCATAAGAGATTGAATCTAAGAAATGAAACTGATGTTCTAGCTACACAGTCTAAGCGTAGTCAAGATACAAAACTTTTTTTAAAAAGAGAGAGAGAAAAAGGACGGTGTTAAGTTTGAAGGATTCTAAGATCTACAAAATGGCAAAAGATACGCTCTCAAAACAAAGTATCTTTTTTTCAAAGTATTGTTCTGTCAAAAGTAACATTTTGAACAACATGGAACGATTATTCAAAAGCCAAAGAAATTCAAAAGGAATGTGGCCATCCCACCAAGATCCCTCAAACTAGTTATCTCATTTAGTCAAGTAATTGATTGATAAAAGCCTTTGTAGAGATCCTGAATGAATGAGCTAGGAGGAGTGGAAGATTGTTTCAAGTTGTTAGAAAATTTTGATTGACTATGTCCTGGCACATCAAAAGGAATGAATACACAACACACACACTGAGCTAGAGGGTTTCAATTTTTGAGATTTTGATTGAAGAGTCATCTGAAAGAGGCTCAAAATTTCCAAAGTCTGGTTGGTGTTTGACACACATTGGACGAATGTTTGCTGATGAAGAAATACCTTGGTCATTTCTTCCTTTTTTTGGAGCTATTTGTTGTGGTGTCCACAACACACGCCCCATTCCTCACTAGGAATAGGGACCCCCTACTTTTTTCTGAATCTGAGACTCACAATTCAAGAGTTGGGAGAAGAAAATTTGTTTAGGAGTTTGTGTCACAGAGTCAAATTTGAAAAAACACAAAAAATTGAAAAATTAAAAAAATAGAAAAGTCAAAAAACACAAAAACATTAGAAAACTCAAAAATTATGAAATGCAAGTTTCAACAAAATAATAATAATAAATTTTCCCCTCCCATCACCTATGCACGCATGCATTGAGGCATAGGGCGTATAGTTTTTCACGCGTGAGGGGAAGGAGGGTTATAAAAGCCTCTGTCCCCTCCTTCTTCCTCACATTTTTTTTCTAAGTTTTTGAGGAGGGAGAGATAAGCCTTCCCCCTCCCCCCCCCCCCCCCCCCCCCTCCCCTCATGTTTTCACAAATAGTGCCCTTATGCTCACATGTGTGCACTGCTCTTGTAGCACTTCTGCGTGGCATTGCACCTTTTGGGTGCATCCGCGTAGTGGTGCGTGCACGTGTCACCCCTTTTAGGTATGCAAGCACTGTGCTCTACCCAATGCAAGCCCTCATGGTGTGTCCGCAAGGCACCAACATGGCACCCGCAACACGCCCTCCATGGACGCATATGTGGAGCACCTGAGCAGCACCAAAGTGGTACTCGTGCCCTGCCTCCATGGGTGCATGTGGGTCACCATAGTGGCACCCTCTATGTGCGTTACACAACAATGCACCCACGCAATGCTTGCAAAGCCCCTGCATGCGCACCCTCCACATGGCAGCACCCATGATGCTTTTTTTTTTCCTTTTTTCTTATTATTTCTTTTTGTTGAAAAGGGTTTTTTTTTTAAATATATAAAATTTCAAAAAAAAACAAATACAATTATAAAATTTCAAAAAAAAAAAAAATTAAATAATAATAATAATAATAATTTCAAACATAAAAAGAATAAATAAGTCCCCAAGGGGGACATTTTTTTCCTTCTTATGTTGTTTTTTCTTTTTTGCTATCTGGTGACTGATGACATTTTATTTCTCATGATGCGTAGGTAATGTGATCAAATGGCATCCACATCTAGAGCACCAGCGAAACCAATTGTTTTCAAATTCCAAGGTGTACCTCCAAAGTCAAGGTTACATGATGATTACGCTAAGATCAAAGACACTGACCTCGGACACACAGACTTGGGAGAATTCTTGAGAGTTTGCAATAGTTTGACAGAAAGGTTAATCTTGGTGTTTGCATTGATCTAATCTGGATGAGTGAGTGTAGTGTCACATCCTATGTCGGTAAAATTAGTTGAATTGGTCATGATCTTGTTTCGACACTTCGTTCCTGATGAAAGGGCAGTTAAAAGCATCACTAGAGAAGTGGTCTTAGATCTATGACCTGACAACATAGAGAGGGTCTTTCATCTTCCCAAAGTTGATCAATTCATCTGACTCTCCTATAAAGCAGCTGAAAGATGGTGTAAAGATCATCACCAAGAGGCCAATGATATTATACATTCCTTGTACTTCATTGAGAAGCCACCTCAGGGAAAGACAATCAACAAAGTGGATATGACTCGGGGATACATGAAAGATGATATCAAATACTATATTATTCTCTTAAGTAGAGTCATGGGCTTACCTACACTAGGTTATCCCATTCCATTCATGGTCAACTTCATTGAGACCACTAGGCATGCAAAGTTACCATTGGATTGGGCCACCACACTTAGTGAAAACTTGTGGTAGTCACTGAGGACAGTAAATGATAAGATGATCAAGTTTTATATGAATTCTTATGTGGTGTACCTACTGGCATTAAGGGTAATGAACTATCCCAGATTATATAAGAAAGGCAGTATGTAGGACCCCAATGCATGGCCATACATAGTCTATCCTCAGTTAGTGAAGAAGAATCTCTCACCGTAGAGCAATGAGTATAGAATTGTAAATGATGCCTTCATCTTTACCATCATTTGATTCATTGAGGGAGACTATGGGAAGAGGTTATCTGACAAAGCTAAGGCATAGATCATAGCTCTCAGAGCATATTTCATCCAATTCAGGATATTTACATATATTCAGGTGGGTAGTACATCTATCAATCCGAAGAAACTCTCGAGGTACCCAAGTGACAAGTTGGTCCTAATGGAAATATCCCAACAGATTGAATCAGCTTATGAGAGGATCAAAAGACAAAAGAGACCTTGTTGGGAGTGGCCATTGGTCATAGGAGCATATTAGGTGAAGAGGAAATAGGATATCCCAACTTTTGAGTGGGAATGGGAGAACTACCCTCTTGAAGAGTATAACTCTCTTCTGCCATTCTTTGACAATGTTGGTAGGGAAGAATTTTTATCATGAGGATGCCATTGAAGATCATTGGATGAACACCACAAATTACTATGATGTCTGCATCAGAGACTATTGTAGGATGACTTTGTATTTAGTAGAGAAGGCTTTCCATTTGACCATCCCTACTAACATAATGCTACAAGACTCCAAGGAACTATTGGATCCCCTATTCAATGTAGATAAAGTTGGTGAGAAACCCATTTTGAATGCAAAAGTTGATAGAGAGGAAGGAGATGATATCAACATTGAGCAAGACATGTCATTCGAATGACAAAGAGTTGGATTAAGAAGCCTTTTCCACTTGATCCAATCTGGATACAATGATTTTCCATGCACATGCTCATCCAAAAAGGGGTAAAAGTAGGAAAGTCACTATTCCTACCTTTGCACTCCAATCTCCTATCAGGCATAAAACAATCTACCAACTTGATCACCTAGTGGGGTATTATCACCCTTTAGAGAGGAAGAGAAATAGGAAGAAAGCCTCTCCTTAGAAGATTTAGATGGAGCCTATTGTAGAACATATCTCTTCCCAGCAATGGGAGCCAAGTCCATAAGAGCCCCAGGATGGTGGAGTTACCCAAATCTAGGTTGAAATTCAGTTGCCTCTAGTTGTGTCAAGCCAACCAGAAGAGGGAGAAATTCTAAAGACCTTTATTCTTCTTGTGCAAGAAGAGTCTGCTTCTCCTGCGGTTTTGAAGAGACAAAAAAGGATCAAGGTTAGGATGAACAAGAGGCAAAGAGTCAATAAGATATTAGTGCCTAATCCATCAGTTCTCCAAACCATTCCAAAGAAAGAAATAGATGAGGAAGAAATGGAATCAAATGAGGAGGAAGAACAAGTGCCCCTACAAAGAAGAACTCAGTTAGCAAAAGCCACAGAGTTGGAAAGAAGAAAGAGTGCCATGAGTACCCTACCACCCACCCAAGTAGAACTTGTAGAACTCTCTTCTTCGAAAGACAAAGTGTAGCGGTGGGTGAATGAGAAAAGGGAGAAAAGTGAAGATGTTCTCTACATCCTAAATTTTGATTTCATGCACGTGGGCACAAAGTTGGTTAGAGGTAAGATCATGGACACCCCTATAGGTGAACTCCAACAGAAAGACTGGACACAGATGCCACAAGAGACATAGGGTCCTAATCTCACTCCTGCATGTCCACCATATATTACGATGGTGGATAAGGGTTCAATCACTCCTCCACCTCTGAGTTTAGAAGAGGAACATGTTCAAAAGGAACCATCATTACAAGAGCAACTAGAACCAAGGGTTACTAATGAGGCATCAAAAGAGGCACAGATAGTAGAATATAAGTAACAACCTTCTCAAGATGTTGAGGATCAAACTACAGGATCTATAGAAACTGAGACTATAGAAGAAGAGTCCTCATAGTAGGAGACTTCAAACAAGAGTGATAAAGGGAAGGAGGTAGTTGAACATGCCCCTTCATCATCTAGAGCCAAGGTTGTAGAGAGATGCATCCTAAGATGGTTTTGGAAAGAAATAATGAGAAGTGCCAAGCATCAGTTCTGTGCTTCAGACGACGACATTTGTGATATTGCAAAGATCTTGAACAAGCCTGAGTCTCCATTACATGATGCAACACCATTTGCATTCATCACTACCACATGGAACCAAGACTTATTTGCACAAGTGGCTCACCCTCCTGAAGGTACAAATGCAAAAGCTATTAGTCTTAAGGACTATGAAGTGAAAGATATGTTGGGAAAGTCTACACGAGATACAGCCCGATAGATGATGACTATGGGAGTCAAAGACATTCGCAGGCACATGGAACAAGATGAGATTGAAATTAGAACATTTCAAAGGCAAGTTGAGATCCTAAAGGGATATCTAGCCAAAGTTTTTGGTCCTCTTGATCCTAAATGCCCTGAGGAGACTCTAAATACCATTCTTAGCGAAGGTGAAGGTGTATGGTGTTAGGATAAACCACGGACAAAAATAAAAACTGCATGCAAATATAACCAATAATAGAAAATAATAGATCACACATAAATGAACACAAGGCACCAAGATTTAACATAGTTCACCCAATCCCTGGGCTACGTCCACCAAATAGCAAGTCCGATCTTATTACAATCCAATGATTACAACCTGATTACAATTTGTAATCCCTTACAGCTCAATACCACTACAAGAACCAATTTTACATCACAACATAATGAAAAATACCCAACCCTAAACCCTTTTATACAAGTATTAAACCTCTTTAGGGTTATAACATGTCGGCCATATGTCAGCCATAATATGGCGGCTACCATGTCACCATAATCTAACATATGGCTCAACCCATTTTTGAAAACTTGTCAGGAATGGTGAGATAGCCTTGAGGATAAAGGTGTCACAATAATCACAAGAAGTTTGAAGTTGTTGCATTCTATGCAAGAGAACATTGATAAGATTGTGGCAATTTTGAGGTAGGACTTCAATATCATGGATGAGGTACGAGCATGGAGCAAAGATTTGCAAACTTTATGAGCCATAAAAGGGAAAAGGTACCACATTCTAATTGATGGATATACTAGAGAAGAGCTAGACATGATAGATGATTGGATAGAGAAGATTGCAGATGGAAATAAAGTGATGGAAACATTGCATGATGAGTACATAGGGTCAAGGACCAAGCCCGAGAGAAAATTTTGGAAGTAGAAAAGTTGTACAGTGATGCATGCTTGGAGATCTTTGAAGATGAAGAATGAGATAAGTTGTTTCTCGTTGAGGTATTAGTGGAGAATTTAATGAAGACTTTAGAGGAAGCATCCAGTGATGAAGACATCAGACAAGCCTTCACGACAGAGGAAGCATTGTTAGAGTTGGACACCAAACTCTGAGATTTTGTAGAGACTCGAATTTAGGTGGACAACTATAGAAAGAAGGTCAAGGACAAGTATGAGGCTTTAGATCATCTAGAGGCTACTAAAATTAATAATATGATAGAGAATTTCAAGGGAAAACATCCAACCATAGCTTTGGGATGAAGATGAACAAAACCCAAATACCAGAATTTCAATTTTGACACTTAGTAAAATTTTGAGTTTTTTGACCCAGTTGAGGTCTATAGCTCCATAGGTTCGTAGGTCCACATTTTCATGCAGCTTTGTAGGTATGCAATTCAGAAGTGCATCAAAAATTGACTGCCAGTTCCAAAAATAGCACTTTCCATGCATTGGGAGCGTGTTTTGATGGCAAGTTAACTTCGACACATGCCTAGTGAAGGGCTAGCTTCTATTTTTGGTCTCCATGTACTTCCACTTCGACTAATGGCTTCCTCCTACTTTCTCTCTCGTTTCTTCTTTTTTTTTATATATGTAAAGGGCTCATGCATCCAAATAATGAGTAAAAAATGGATGGAGTTCCTCTAAGCACTTGATTATTTGATAGTCTATAAATATTTAGTTTATTTTTATTGTTAAAAACATTTTATTGCATAAAAGATATCTCTCACTCTCAAGACAAATTGAGGAGATGATTTCTTATAAATACCCCATTGTAAAATGTAACAAAGGCCACCGTTATTAGGCAATATAATTATGCTTTTGGTGCTCGCATTTGGAGTGTAGTTATTCTTGCTTGAATGTCTCATTATTTTTTGGATTTTATTCATGAGATTTTGATTGAGCCAAAGGTTTATTTTGTTGTTTTTGGTTGTGTGATCTTTTAGTTCTAGTGTTTGCTACAAGTTTATGAATTTTGCTAACGTATTGAGCTTGAAGAGAGATCATCCTATTGTGTCTACATAGCTTTTCATCTCACATGAGCGCACTTTCCATGGCCCTGCAATTTGATGAAGAGTAAAACATCATTCGATTTGTTAAAGATTCTCATCGATGATTGCATCAGTGGGTTCTAGGAAGCGATGCTCCTATTTTCATTGGTTTCTTACTGATTTCTTCGAAGGTTTAACTCGCAGCATGTTGTCTTCTATAGCTTATGTTCATTTACAAATTTTAATTTCTAGTCATTTTGATTTCATGTTATTTTCTTTCAGTTTCATTATTTGCTTTACTAACCCCTTGTTACAATAGGACCTCATAGTAGTTGCATTGTCAGAGTTACATTCATTGAAAAATAGGAAAATACAAAAAAAAATTGTTCTTTTGGTGTGATATTTTGAGACAACGAATAGATTTACTTTGATTCTAAGATAAAAGAGTCTTTTAGAACCAACAAAAGCCTCCTCGTGAACACTCACATTTATCTTCTACTGAGTGGATTTTGGTACATTGCAAGACAAATACTAAACCTTGGAGAAAATCCTTAAAAAGATTTTCTTTCCAAGAGAGGAATTACACAATGGATTCTTGTCATTGACCTCGTGCAAAACAAACACCCAATAGGAACCCCTTGGAAGTCTTGTAGGTTTTTGACAAATCTAAATCCTTAATTTAGCTAAAAACTCAATGAGTTCCCCCACCCCTCCTATGGAAATTGAATTTTGATGGTGCTATGAGAGGTGGTTGTTTTGAGAGTGGGAGTGTGGTCGAAAAATCTGATGTAGTCTTTTTATGTTTTATTCAAGGAACTCTGGCCACATGTCTAAAAATGTGCATGAAACCTTAGTGTTTTTTGGGGTATTAAGTTGGTTATTAATATAGGATGGAAACACCTCTATATTGAGGTTGATTCTAAAATAATTGTGGAGCTAGTTAAGGGAAACATGGGTCCATAGTAGTCAATTTCTAGTATTCATGGTGACATATGGATGTTCCTCACTAGCTTGGATAGATACATAATACAACACACTTATAAGGAGGAGAATGTTGTGGTGGATTTGATGGTTATCTTGGGATTGCAATTGAAGGGAGTTATTTTCTCAAGATAAATGACCTCTCTACCAATGCTTACCCAATCCCTTTTTGAAATGGAACAAATTTATATACACAAGAGATGATAATTCACTTGTTCATCTAGAAGTCCTATTAGAGTTCAAAGGCAATGATAAATACTAAATGTGGTGCCTTTGTTATTTTAAATTTGGATTTGTCTGCCATCATGAAAAGAGGAAGTTACATGAAAATAATAAAGCAAATTTTTGTAATATATATGGCATCATAATTAATTAATCAGTAAGGATTATTGATACAATCTTCTATGATTATGGATAATAATTATGACAACTATGTAGATTTCTTAAACACTAAGATCAACATTATTGAGTTATCTATATTTTTCTATCTTCATAGTGAGAGTTACTAGAGTGAGGGTTTTCTTAATTTTGTCAATCTAGAGTACTCGAGAGATTCTTAACAAGAATGTGACATGGACAGTGTGGGTGGATTCTCCAAAAATCAAGGATTACATGCAAAAAAATGCATGGATTCCAATTAAGGTGGGTGGTCTTCTCCCTTTCATGGAGTTTATGTAAAGGAATACTGAAAATGTTGGTCTCAACTGGTATTATGAGGGGGGTGAATCAATACGAACACTCCAATCAATTTTCTAGTCTACCATTCTAACAAGACTAAATAACAACCACTTAAATGATAAAGAAAAGATAAATGCAATAATATTAAAGCATATAAGATCATGTAGAAAAAAATGTATTAAGTGACACACATATTTGTACATGGGAATACTTGGTGAGACTATGAAAACCATGATGGGGATAATACATGCACTCGCCTTTTAATAAAGATAAAATGTTGTCATGTTAGGAGTTACAATTATTCCTTCTAAGAACACATCTAGCTATAAATTTTTGTAACTTATTGAGATTGCAATAGCCTATTAAGGCTACCATATTAAAGGATTTAAACTCTCCTTTTTGGAGGTACCTTGTTGGAGGATTTATAATATGCTTGCTATTGAAGCATGCCTAGTTAAGAGCTTACAAACTAACTACAATGATTAGAGAGAAATCAAAATATTGATCTAACCTATTTGGAACTCCTTCCTATGTATATCAAGAAGATATATTGATATTCTCTTATCACGTAGATGTTTATTGTGATAGAGCTATATCACCACATTCTCCTTTGTCTTTTCCTTGCTTATGATACACCAACCTATATTGACTTGGTTTTTTTCCTTTTCTCTACGTTTGTGTAACACTTTTCTTATGTCCCACACATTTTCTTCTTCTCTTATGTATATCCACCATGCTTAGAAAATGAAGTCTTTAAGACTATGTATGTGTCTCCTCTTCTCTAGGAAATACAACCCTAGAAATATCCTACCCAAATACAATGCATCCAAATTTGGATTAAATGTTTGAATTGTTCATGCAAAAAACATGACACCTATGTCATAGGGTCTAGACTATTGATAAAAATTATTTAATCGTTTATTGTCATTGATGTTACACAAATGTTATACTCTAACTGAACATTGCCAGTTGGAACCAAGCTTAGAAGACTCTTGTATCAACTGAGTAAAAAACAAGTTCAGTGATCTAGTTGAAGCCAAGCTAGGTCAGTCACCAAAGGAGTTCAACTATAACTAAGTTAAAAGTTTAGTGTAAACTGAGTTAGGTTGATTACCAAGGAATTCAATGGTAATCAAGTGACTCAGTTTTAGTTCAAGCCGACCTACATCAAAATAATTTTGTTTATTATTTGGTTTATGCAAGATGACTTAATGGATGTTAATTTTTTATTTATTTGGATATTCAATCCAACTTGACATTGTATCTCACATATATGAAAGGTTAAGATGTGGATTGAATAGTGTGAAAGTGTTGAAGAAGATAAGATGTGAATAAAGGAGGATATTTGATCAAGGGAAAAATATCCAAGGAGCTACAAAGAATTTTTTGATCAGAAAGGATCCAAAGGATAAGCCAGAACAATGATATGAATCTGCAATCTAATTGCTTCATAAATTAAGTCAATCATTGTTACACTCTAACAATTGTAGTAGTGAAGAAATTTCTTAATAGAGTTGTCTTAATAGTCATTTTGTAAATCCTCTAACTAGGTGGCATTTCTAGATTGAAGTGTCTTAAGACCTCTAACAAGGTCACTCCTAATAGGGTGATTTAAATCCTTTAAAAGGGTCACACCTAACAATGTGTTTTGTAACCTTTAATAGGGTTGGCTCCTAATAGGGCTCACTTCATAAGAGTGAAAAGCTATAACTAGTTGCATTGGTGGTTTTTCCAAATTAGGTTTCCACATTAAATCTTGGTGTCTCATGCATCATGTTATTTTCTTATTTCTTTATCTTTCTGCAACTAAGTTACTAAGGTTAATGCACATTAATATTCCAATATTGCTTTGTTAACCAAGTTATAGTGGATTTCTAGTTCTAATCAAGATGTGAGTTATAAGAGAGTTTGTATTGACATCTAAGAGATTTGGAATTATTTTAATGGAAACTAATTCACCCCTCCCCTCTCATTTACTCCTTTTATATTTCCAACATAGACTTGTAGCTCTTTTGGCACTAAATTGGGCCTAGGTGTGGCCTATTTGACAACTCTTCTTTTCTGCCAATTTGGCTAAGCATTAATCACATTGTGGTGCATGCCATGTATACTCTATCATGTCAGATTAGTGTTAACTCATCTTGCTCAGTGTGATTAGATATCTTAGCTTATCCTAATCTTCACATTAGATCCAACTAGTGTAGATGTCTACTAGTGATCGTGAGATAGTATACCTTATATGTGATCAATTTCCAATCAATGACAAAATTTTAGTGTACAAAGTATTAGCACCACCAATTTCCTTTCTTAATGCCTTTGAGACTTTTGGTATAAAAAATCTCCCCCTTTGGCATTGATGGAAACTTATGATTATTCTTAACTTTTACTATTTTCCTTTCTTGGGCTGCACCTTGATGATACTAGTAGAATCTTCATCGATGTATGTACTTAGTAAATCATATAGATTTCAACCTTATATTACCTTAAAAATTTATTTTTTTCCTTGTCTCTCCCTATCTTTGCAACATCCTTTTCATCTTCTCATATCCTCTTTACTCTAGGTCTTTTCTTTGCATCTCATCTCCATTCATTTTATTTCCCTATTAGCCCTATTATCTCTACATTCCATTTAATCAATATTTTCTCCTCCTATTCCTAATTTATTGTTCTTATTATGCATCTCCAATATGCATCTCGTCATTTTATTTTCAACTACCAATCATCTCCCTCTTTTCTTTTTTATATCTCCTAATCATCTCCTTCTTTTGATATTTATACATCTCCCAATCATCTCCCTATTTTGATATTTATTTGATGAAGGGTTACTTTGATACTACTGAGAAAAGGACATACCACCCTTACCAACTTGTAACAAAAACACTCAACAACATGGAGATATAGAGAAGACAACATTCTTTACAAAGAATCTATTCATATTTGATAATCCTTAAAACATCAACAAGATAATATCATAGCTATAATTTCTTCCACAAGAAGTTTACAAATTCTTCAAAAAGAGAGAACTTCCCATATAAGAGCTTCCACATGAAGAGGTTACAACCAAAGATCTTGAACCCAAATAGCTTCACCAAGGAAAACTTCCAAACTAAAATCTTATACACTAAGAAATTTCACCTCCAAATCATGCTTACAAATGCTCATATGTCTTGCTTATATAGGCACTTACAATCCAAGATATTACAAACACAACCAATGCAGGACAAAAGATAATTACGACTACCTTTAAAAAAATATTAAATACCCACTCAATGATAACTAAGCACCACAATGTGGTCCAATTAGAGAATTACATTGCCTTCGTGAATCACAACAAATATTAAATGCACGATTTAAGGAACTTTCCACAAAATTCTAAAATGCCACCTATGCACCTCGATAAATTAAATAAAACCTTTTTAATATTCTTTCTTCTTATGCCACCTATGCACCTTCAAAATAGAAATGACTCTTTTTCTTTTTCTATTTTTCATTATTTTTCCTCCAATTTTTGTCATTTTCTCTCTCCTCTACATTTTATATAGTTATTATCATGACCCCTTTTATTTTGTGATGCAAGATGCTCTTGCATTAGACACCCATGGTAGGATTTTCTTTAAATATGGATTCACAAAATGGAGTCACTATTACCATATATATATATATATATATCTTCTCTTCCAACACTTAGTTGGAATAAGTATTTGCTCTCGATATATTTCCTTCTTTCTTCTTTTCCAACATATAACTAGAACAAGTATATGTTGCTAATAATACTCCTCTACAATTAACTTCACCATGTATATCTCTCATTCTCCTCCAATCTTGTAGGATTTGATACATCTATATTTAAATATGTAATATTAGACAACTCTTGTTTTCCATACCACACATCACTAACAAGAGCCTCATGTAAACCATCATCATTATCTTTGAAATCCATCTCAAATTTAACATTCCATAATTCATATAAATTTACCTCTTTCACATATTCATCTTTGTTTTCTTCTTTCATGTCTTTAACAAGGAATGTAATCCCTTCCCTTATTTGACATAAAACCAAGGCATTGTACTCTTCCTCTATTGTTACAGTCTTCAAATCACCTTTATCTACTTCAAGTCAGTAAATATTTTTATCTTTATGCTTTTATCTTTTTCAACTTCATGTACAAAAATATTTTCATTTTCATGCTCTTCCTCTTCTTTTGTACTACATGTGTGATACTCCATTACATCTTCTTTCTTTTCTACATCCAAATGATTATCAACATATTACTTTCGATGAATGACTCCTCTCTTTCCCAATTCTATTTCTATTTCATTCATTCACTTTTAAAAATCCAACAATATTTCTTCTTGCATTCTCTTTCTAAATTTCTTAACTCTAGGAATCCTTAGAATCTAGAATCCATACAAAAGTCGTCTTCTTCTTTCTCTTCTCCATAATCATGTCTTTGTAGAAAAACTTCACTCAATATAAGTAGCTCTTACAAATTGCCCATAGTCAGTGATCTATCTACACACTTAGAAACTTCTACTCTAACAAACTTCACCCAACCCTAGGTCTTGGTGCAAACTACCTCACATTCAGTGATATGTCCATATACCCAAGAATGCCTTCTCCAATACCACTTAATGAAGGGTTCTTCCCTTAATACCATAATACAAAACAAAAGTTAAGGGAACACAATATGGGCTTCTTATTATCCCCGTGAATGTAGAATTACAATTTGTAAACCCTAAATGGGTGTCTTTCCTTACAAAAGTCAACATGATAGAGCTATTATTATCACCCAAAAATACCCTAGATAACCTATGAGCCTTCCTTATATAGGTATTTTTTACCACTTGAGAAGGTTCTAGACACTAATCCCTAACCCTTTGAGGCCGACCAACCTCATATTATATTATTTTATTACACTTTATTACACAAAATCGCTCAAGAAAAATTATAAACTATATTTTTGAATGGGTCCACTTCTAGAGACCATAACTAGAAAACCATAGACCGAATGAGCTATTATAATCCCATGTTGGAATCCTCGACTAAAGATCTATGATAATTGATTACACAAGGGTTTATTATTCGAGGTTTCACCTTGTTTTGAAGCCATTTAGGCCCTCATCTCTGGACCTAAAGTTTGGATAGCCAAAATTCAAATAAAATTTTGCAATAACTGCATTAATACATATGCTATGACAATAAAAATCATCTAGCAGGTTGATATGCCCAAGATGAACACCCACATATGAGATTAGAATAATTTGAGCACATAATTCCAACTTACTAAAATTAGAAAGATCCCACAAATAATAACTCTACATAGGAATAACCCTTATTGGAAACACAAAACTGGAAGTAGAAATATTTTTGGGTGATAGGAGATTTCCCTTACACCCAAGATGCTCCTGCATCATGATTAATGAAAAAGGGTCATAGGATATTAGGGTATCAGGTCTTAGCATTTTCCACATGTGCCTTCCATGAGATGTGGAGTTTTCTAAGAGCTAGTGTAAGGCATGTTATCTTTACTAATAAGGTCTCCATGTCATCTAAGGTATCTATTGGGCCAGGGGTAAGTATTACCTCTTATTCTCTCACATGCTCTTGGATAATTCCTACTAGTTGTGATAGGAAGAAATGTAGTGCAAAGAGCATAGAAGTCTACTTGTCTTTTTCATCTGTGAACATTGATCAGATGTATCTTTTCTTATACCTCACTAGTATACATAGTGTTGAGCTTTCATTTTGCACTATACTTGAACGATAGGAATCCTTTCCAAATCCTCTCTTGAAAAGATGATATGGGATCAACTCCAAGGTTCTAGGTGATCTTTTGACCTACTGGAATCTTCTCAATAGAAGATAAATTTGAGTGTTCACAAGGAGGCTTTTGTTGGTTCTGACCAATTTCGAATAAGATGTTGAATCTGCTTGCTATCTCAAAAAAGTAATCCCAAAAAGAAATATATTTTTTGTATATTTTGGTTTATGATGAATGCAGTTTAACAATGCAACTATATGGATTTCTAAATCAACCAAGTGTTTATAAAAGAAAATAAAAAAGACAAGGTAATGAGAAGTTTAAAGAAAATGACTTGAAAAAATAAATCCCTAATGAACATAAGCCATGGAAACAACACATCTGCAAGTTAAACCTTTGAAAAGATTGGTAGGAAACTAATGAAAATAGAAGCAACTCTTCCTTAATTCCACTGATGAAATCATCAATGGGAGTTTAGTAACTATAAAATGTTTCACCTTTCATCCGATCAAAATCCCACAAAAAGTGCACTCATGTGAGACAAAAAGCTATGTATGAATAGTAGGTGATCTCTTCTCCAAATAAGTACATCAAAAATTTTAAACACATGGAAAACACTAGAATTAAAAGATCACTAAATCAAAATAACACAACAAAACCATTGGCTCCATTACACTCCATGAACATATATCTACAAAATATAACACAATCTGACAAGAATAACTACACTCAGAATGAGAGCACCAATAGTATATATTATTGCATCAAAATAACAACTTGGAATACATATTACATTCTTGAATTTATGAGAAATTGTCTCCTCAATTTGTTTTGAGAGTGAGAGATGTCTTTATTCAAATATATGCTTAAAACTAATAAAAAAATCTAATTATGTACAAACTAACTCTCTAAATGGTGCTAAGTAGGACTCCACCCTTGTTTATATCAATTAATGGGTGCATGAGCCTTTACATGTCTTTAAAAAAAAGTAGTAGATAAGAAGAAGGAAGTGTAAGAGGATTTAAGAGTCACTGGAAACTCTTGAAATAGAAGCTTGACCTTCTCTAGGCATTTCTAGGAGTTGAACTCCCATCACAATGTGTTTTTGGTGCATGGAAAGCTCTAAATTTGGAACTAATAGTTAACTATTAGTGCACCTCTAACTTCTTCAAAATTTCTAGCACACCTTAGGAGTAGCGCACCTTTAGAGAAGCACACTTGGGTACCTTGATGAAATTTGTGTAAGGTGCTAAATTCACCAAAAAATCAAAGTCCTAGGTTTTGAAAATGGTTTTTGGGTTTTTCTTAGATGAGGTTTGGGAGCACTCTAGTGCACTGTTTTGCCCTTTTTGATGACTTATACCCTCTTTATAGCCCAAAATTGTCATAGACTTGAATTTCTTCTGCTTCTTCTATCTGAACTCCCAAAGTACATGTATTGAATCTTATCATTAATAGTTTTATAAGATGACGAACTTGTCCTAGTTCATGTCTCCAAAGTATGTATGTTTGATCTTCAATGTAAATTCATGAATGAAAACTTATGTGTGACTCCTTTGAAGGTGAAGGTTACCATCTTAGGTGAGATCTCTATTGTTGTTGACAATGAAGATGCTATGATAATTTGTGCACTTGTGCATTATGTTCCATACCTTTGTGTTATGTGCACTTGTGCACTTTCGTGTTATGCACATCTTCGTGCATTATGAAGTCCATTCCTTAATTTTTTCTTCTCTTTGATTTCACAATCCTTCCTAGTTAGAGATCAGGTGATCCAGATTATCGAGAACGATCAAAAGTTTGAAACTTTTTCATATTTTTTTTAACAATATTTTGTAGGCATTTTAACTAGGTTTTTCAGAGGTCTTCTACTGAAAATTTCAAGTTGAAAGTTTCTTTAGTCCCTAAAATTGGGTAGCCAAATGCTCATTGTTTTAGGGATTGACATTAGATTTTTAGTTTCTCTTTTGATGATGTAAAAAGTTTTGAATTCTGAGCTCTAGGTCAAAATTTATGACCTCGACAAGTTAAAGATGCCTTTTTATCTACACAAAGAGAAGATATTAATCTGGAGAGCTAAAATTCAAACCCTAACTAAAATAACCTAGCCCAAAACACTTGAAAATAATTAGAGTAGTCAATTTCTCCTCCAAAATCCTAGAATGCAAAATAGCACATCGAGCGCAACGTTACAGGCGCGCAACATGCACTTAATGGTTGTTTTATGACCAATCTACTATGGATGTGCATCTGTGCACCTTGATGAGGTGTGCACATGCACAACTACACATTCTAGGTGTAAAGGGGAAAATTGATCCTTATGCTTTTTTGTGCAAAGGGTGTACTTTGATGGAGTGTGCATGTTCGCACCTTGGGGAGGTGTGTGCACCTTTCCTTAAGTGTTGATTTATTAGGTTTTTAGGTTGCAAAAGCATTGAAAAAATGCACGCACATGTGCACCTTGGATAGGTGTGCATGTGCGCACCTTTGGCGTCTTCTAACACTTATGTGTTTTGGTGGTATGTGCAGGTTTGAGCACACCTTTGGAGGTGTAGAGATGTGGGAATCAAGAGCGCACAAGAATATGTGAAGAAGGGTGGAGGGATCCTAGGCTTAGTATGTGCACCCTTTGGATGTGCACATCTCAAAAGGGAATGGGTGTGCACTTGCACAATTAGTGCACCTACGCACCTTGGATATGTGTGCATGTGCACTAAGTGCGCTAGTGTGCATCCATGCACTTGAAACACTTAAAAACCTCCATTTTATCTTGTTCCAACTCCACTAGGTTTTCCCAGTTAGACAAAAGGCTAGACCCAAACTCTAGCGGGAGTTCCAAAATGACCCAGGCCCCAGACAAGGGGTCTAGGAGACAAAAATTTATTAGGGGGTCACCATTTCTAGAAAAAATAGGGCGTACGTTGTGAAACCATAACACATAGTTGTAGATGTAACACCCCACTTGGGAACCCAAGAGAAATAAACTTATTGTGATACAATGTTTAGTGAACTAATTTTTTTAAATTAAAACTACATCAAGATAGCATTAATGCAAAAGCAATATGCACATGTACCTCAAGTACACATAAGTAATAATAAATTAGTTTCAACTCCTCAAGGGTTCCTTCACATTTAGTTACAATAAGAAGTTTATATTAGTTAGTTTAAGTTTCAAGTACAAGGTCTCAAGATCATAAAGAAATAATAGATACATTATCTCATAAGTAATGCATAAGTACAACTAATACAATGAAAGAGCATTTGTTAAATAACATCCACTGCACATGTCACACGGTATATGAAAATAAAAGTAAGTACATCCACTGAAAGAGAACAAATACATCAACTAAATAGAAGTCTCTAAGATAGAAATAAGAATGATAAAGGTACATCTACTACAACAAACATCCAATAGTTGGCAATGTGAGGGGGACCCAAATGGTAAGAAGACACTATCTCTTGACTACATGGTTACTTAGTCAGGCTTTCACCTCCATCGTGGAGGGAAGATAATGAGCAATCCAAATATGGCTATTCAAACACAAAACATTCCTAGACAAGGACCCCTACCAACCAATGACTATCTCAAGGGTAACACATACTTATTCTAGAAGAAAAGGTAATCCAAATAGAAAGAACACTCAATCCAAAACCAACACCACATAACAAAACATCATACATAAACCAAGTGTCAATTGGATACCAAAATCATGAGATAAAGCCAATGAAAGATATCCACCACATGTAAAAAACACATCATCAATTGCCATCAATGAAGGAAAATACAAAAAACTACAGAGGAGACTTAGGCTACATACCAAGGAGTGTCATCACATGGTCAAAAACTTGAATTACCCTAGACTAATCTCTCAATAGAGCCCAAAACCTCAAGCATTGAGTAATCCTAGACTGGTTACTCATAACCCTAAACCCTCAACATGCAGAACAAGAAAACCCTCTCAAGAAGATGAGGCAAACCAGTCATATTGTCATCCCATTCCCATCCTTAGTCAATACAAACACTCATGGCATGCATGGGACAAATATCTCTAACTTATCTTTTTAGTGTGTTTCCACAAAATATTAATTACTAGATTATCACTTATTACATAACTTACAATATGTTACCCTAGCACTGACCACTTTGGGTCTCGAACTCTTATTGCAAGCCACTCCCAAAGACATGTACCTAGACAACCTCTCCTAAGCACATAAAGCATAGTTGTGTCCCATACCACAACACTCATAATGATCAAACTCAATTCCTTAACAGGTAACTTGAAAACAAGTTGGTTCTCCCAACCCAAGTAAACATAATTTTGCCACAAAGCATGTCTCATAAATATAAATTCCAATTTAAAACATAAGCCCATTACAAATCTAGAAGAAATAAACATCATAAAAGAATCACAGAAGTGTTTGGTGTAGGCCTAATTGGACTCCTAAATAACTCAATAAAATTGTCATGAAAAAAATATCACAAGCCCCAACTAAAGCACATGGAAACAAAGGGTTCCAATCATAAGATTTAATTAAATCATTTTCTCAAATTTAGTTTGAACCATAATATGTGTTTGATATCAATAGTATATATATATATATATATATATAATAATAATAATTGAATACAATAATGTTTGATATAAGAAGACTATGGTTCCTAAATTCATGTACATATATACAATAAAACATTGATAACATTCTTCATATAATCAATTTGATTTAATTAATCATAATCTAAAATGAACTAAATTATAAAGTAAATAAATAAATAAATAAATAAAAATCTCTTAGTATTTAAATTTTTATTTATAATCAATATTAGCAAATATTAATTAAAATATAAATAACAACTAATCATATTACACTAAATAAGAATTGACTAATATTATAATATAAAAATATTTAACAAACTTAATTATGTATTAATCCCATAATAAAATGTTAGAAATGTTTTTATTTTAATATAAAAATTATAAATACTTTCTTTTAGGAGGGATGGTGGTCCCATCCCATCCTCCTCATTCCCTGGAAAGTGGGATGTGTTTTTATCTTTGGCTTTTACATAATAATAGGCATGTGCAAGTAACAATTCTAAATAAACCAAATCAAGTCTTCCAACATTTAACGTGATTAGATAGAAATCAATCAAGTTATTTATTTTCTTCCTTGTTTTGAGACTAAAGAAAGCACACATATATATATACATGCATATATATAGATATATATGTACACACACACACACACACACACACACACATAGAAAGAACAATACATAGCAAAATGTCTTCGTTGAAATAAACTGCAAGAATAATGAAAAGTGTGATAATCTATACTTAAAAACTAAGGTATTTTAAAATTGCAATATTCAAAATAGAAATTTTTTAATTCAGTCATAGATATATACTATACAAACAAATTTTTTTAAATAGAATACATAATTCATATTTTATTTGATTTTAAATAAATTTTTCATATTTCAAAATAAAAGAAATTTGATAATCTAATAGAAAGTTATATTTAGAAAATCCAAGAACCCTAGATATGATCTTTATCTTATTTTCTACATTTCTAATGTTGAATCTATTCTTACTTTTTCAATAGAAATTTTAATAGTAAGGATCTATTATTTTCAATACAAGGGTTTTCAAAATTACAATCATGATTTCATTTGACTTTCTACTATATTTATTCTAGAATTTTAATTCATAGAAATGGCAGGCACGAAGAACACAAAGATCCAAAAGTATTTCTACGATGGTTCACAAAACCCTACCTTGATCTGATGCTAGCACTCTGGTGAAACCCTTGATAATCCAAAACCTTCAAAGCTTCCAAAGATTGGTATGTTCCAATTCCAAAAATTTGTTCCCCAATTCCCGTGTATCTAATAATGACTTGAAAAGCCTCTAATATAGAATTCCAATTCGCTTTTAGGGTTTCTATCTCCACAATTCTAAAATTATAATTATTTAATTTAATTATTTCTTTCATGCACACTTAGTTCAATTTTAAATTAAAAATATTCATTTATTATTATTTATTTACTTCTCCACATTACATTTAAAGAAAACTCATAAGACATTTATTTATTATTTAATTAATAAAGATAACTTAAGTGCATTATTTAAATATCACTAATTATTAAAACTTTATTAATTAAATAATAATGCTACACAATAATTAAAGTTTAATAATTTAATATTTAATTTTAAAATCCTTTTAATATAGTTTTCTAAATAAGGAATTTAAATTAAAACTTTTAATTAACTGAAACCCATATAATTCCAACAATTCCAATAAATGCAAAATCATCCTATTTTAACATTTTTCTATTTTTTTAAAATTAAATAGCATTTGATAAATCAATAACAACTATTGATCCAAGAATCTTAAATAACTAACCTAACAAGCAAATCACCAAGTCAAACCTTAAGAAATGCATAAGGGAAATCAACAAAAGCAAGAATCCAACCACATACACACAAAAGACTTGCAAGTTTTAAAAATGGTAGACAGTCTATTACGAGTCCTCCTTGTAGGACAAGTATTTTGGCTATCTCTGGGATTGGAACTAATCATTATCTTCCATTCTCACCATTTTAGTATTTTTAATAGAGCACACTCATCCTGGCAATTCAGGGAAGTTGATGCTTGGTACTTGCGTCTTGCATAAAAAATGAGAATGCACATGTATATAAATATATCTAAACTAAATAGGCAATGACATGGAGTGGTATATCATGTAGATCCTAACTAGTAGGTGACTATGACTCCCTCCCTTAACCACATCAACCACTCGGACAAAATATAAAACAACTAAGCACACCATACACATGCAAGTATGGGGTAAGTACCATAATAAATCACGAGCCAACTTATCAAATGCTCATATATAATAATGCATCTATATGAATATAAGCATAGTCATTATTAGAATATGAACTAGTCCTCATTAAAAAAACATCATCTGACATCGCTATGAAAGAAATCTCATTTATTAAATATTAATCGTTAAAGCATAATTAATGCACCAATAACCATAATTATTAAACAACACATGAAGTATAGTCAACTAAGTAATCATTACTGACATATCTCTAATCCAAGCCATGAAATAATATAATATAACTGTAAATCAAATATCTCTAAAAACTAACCAATACATGAAATCAACCTAAAAGAGTTTGGCAATCATATTAGAAAAGCAACTACGGATGGGCACAGTAGTAGAACTTGTTAAGATGTCAAAAGAGTTCTATGTAACCTGTAGCTCCTCGTGAGCTTTCTTCAAGGTGTTCTCCAAATCTACCATGTAGTTTTAAAAATTTGTCACTTTCTTCAAAATGGGTGAAATATTTCGTAATAGTTCTATCAGCATGTTCCTTGCTTCTATAAGCTCCTTTTTGCATTGCTCAAGTTGATGTGTGAGATTTTCCTTTTTCTTCTTTGTAGCAATCTCACCAGTAGTTTTTTCAATATTGACTATCTCAAGTAGTTGACCAATCTAATTTATGAGATCAATATCAGTAGTACACTAAGTATCATTGGTTAGTCCCATGATTATATCTCTTATTTTAATCAATGTTTGAGCTCATTTATGCTTCTTTATGGATCCTCTCAATATTGAGAACTTATGAACCAATATGTACTATTGGTTGAGTTCTTTGTTGCTCATTTCTTTTAGTTTCCTAATACTCCTATCTAGTTCATCTTGGACCTTGATGAGGTTTCCTATTACTTGAGCATATTTTTCAAATAATGCTCTTTCATCTTCAGAACTTGAAGATGATGAGGATGAAAATCTTTATCCTTTCCTCATTTTCTTCTTTTCCTATTCTATGTTAGACCTATCCAATTTGGTTTCCTCTTTGTGGATTTGGACTGCATTCGTCTCCTTGGTGCATGAGATGTACCCAAAGTCATTTTTTACTTCTGTTGTGTGGCATGTATGATCAGTGGATCATTTCCAACTTGCTAGTGTCTTCTTTCCTCTATAGGTGCAATATTTATAAAGTCAACCCTTACAAAACAAGGGGGTCGGCCCTTACAAAAATAGTTGGCAACCAACACACTACTAGCAAGCACCTATAGAAGTAATAAGGGGCAACCCAACCACATAGACTATATCATCCAAAAAGTCAGAAATAATATCCAAGAACTATAGAACTAAACAAACTATAAAGTTCCAAATAAGAACAGTAACCAAAAACTACAGAACTAAACAAACTATAAAGTTTTAAATTAAAATTATTGGCTCAAACAAGCCAACTCAAGTCTTAGTAATAGCTATGAACTAACAACTATGAAGTAGCAGAAAATAAAATAAACTAGGATCATTAGATCCCATAGAAACAATCAAATTATTTGTCATCTTTTTCTTTTCCTTTCCTGGCTAGAAGAACTCAGGCCCAGTCATCAACAAGAAACTTATAGAGGAGCTTATTATCTTCTATGTCCATCCCTGAATCATCCTTCTCCTGTGCTAGCAACTGGAGGGTGGTAGCCGCTACATGAGTGACCTTCAGTGCAAATATAGAGAAAGTATGAAATCCCTCCTCCAAGGTTCTGACTCTATTTTCTAGTAGTGCCATCTTTTCATTTTGTTCCTCCTCTTTTTTCATTTCCATCTTTATCAAACTTTCCAAGACCCTCCTTAGTCTTTTTCAATTAATTTTCATCTTGCAAAACTTGATGGTTAGTAAAAACATTACATTTTTCTTTAACCAGGGAGGAAATTGTGATGGGGGAAGTGTCCACTTTGTTACTATCTTCACAAAAAGTAATTGGTTGAAGGGTGAAGCTAGCCAACACATGAGTCTCGGTGGTAATATCTTTACTAGCTGACATTAGGGTATTACCAGCAGGCACCTAGGAATTATCCACCAAGTTTTCACTCTTTTCTTTTTTCCCTTCCTCATTATTTCTCTTAAAATCATAGAGATTTTCCTCCTCCAACTCCCTTTCCTTTCTCTTAGAACTCTCCTCTTCCTCCTCTTCTACCCTATATCTTTTGGATTTCTGCTTGTACCTAGCTTGGGATTTAGCAATCCTTCCTGACCTTCTCCTACCCTTACCCCCTCCCTCCTTTTCAACTCTTCAATTTCCACCTCCACAGGTTTTTCAACCTTAATTTTTTTACAATCCTTCTTTTCCATGACCAACCCAAGTTTTTTCTTTTTCTTATCATCTCCACTGGGGGAGGGACACGGGGTGTAGATTTTAGTACTTGTGTTGGTACTCGAGGGGGAATTCCAATTTTGGCACTAGTTATCAACCACTATAACCCTAGGGGGACAAAGAGCAAGGTGGAATTGATAGAGCCTAAAAATTAGGCCTTGATGGATAATGGTAAAATTAAGTCCCTTAATCCATTTTTCTCTAACATCATTAACCATATCCTCAAGAGAATGTAAGAGACAAAATGGAATAGAAATGAAATCCCATTTTCTAAAATGATTGAGTAGTGGAAAGTGATAGTAGTAGTAAACTCTAAACCTGCCTTCAAGTATAATATATTTCATAAGCACTAGGCAGACATTGTCCCATGGATTTAGAAGCTTTTCCCTTTTGAATCCTCCCCTATACCACACTAGTTCTTCATTCTCCTCAAAAAAACTAATCATACTAGCCTTGCCCGTAGTTTTTGTGACCTTCTGCCATTTTCCCCCCTCATGGACAACCCAGTAGTCATTGTGATCACTTCCTCACTAACTTGGAATGTAATACCATTTATTGTGACCTTATGCTCATTCCACCCATTCACAAATTGGAGTGAACAATTTTTGTCATATCTTACCATCTCCTGTATATAGGGAAGAAATCCCCCCTCCTTTAACAGAAACCAAGTTGCCATTCTATCCTTAAAAATTTCAATCTTCGATGGTTCTAGTCTATTCAATTCTCCACCCATCTCCTTCTCACTGATTTTTGCCTCTCCAACCTCAGTAATTCACATTTGAATTTCTTTATTGTTAGTGTTCTTGTAAATATTAGTCACCAATATCACAAGAATTCTATGATTAACACCAACAAGGGTTTTAATCATCTCTCAAACCAGTTTTTGGGTCAGTTTGAAATCCCAATCAAAATTACGATGGGATTCACACATACTTAGTATTATTATTCACACATCCCTGAATGTACTGATAGCCTTGGTACTAAAAGCTTTTGTACTTCCAAAAAGAAAGTAATTCAAATCTTGCCTTGTGTTACCATAATGGAAAAATATATGCCACCTCAAATCACCTCTATTTATTATCCAATTAGTATGGTGTTGTCTTATCAACTTCCCTTTAAACTTTCTATCAAATTTAGCACATTTTGTCTTCCTAGGTATAATGTTGCCAAAATTGGCATTGACCTTTATTATCAAATCATGCTTAACTTTTGCTTCCCTCCTTTTCCTTGCCAATTAAGGCCTTTATTTCCTCCTTTAGACTTTTTGAGTTTCTCCAACATGTCAATTTTTGTAATTCAAATCTCATGACAGCAACAACATCTGCTACCATATTTCCTTCTCTATAAATATGCTACAATTGAACTTTCTCCATCCCATCAACAATATGTCTTATATCCATGACAACATTTAGGATGTTCTAGCTAGGTTTAAAAACTCCCTTCACCAAATCAATGATTAACTTGGAATCCCCTTTCTATGGTTATTTATTTTATTAGCATTTCCCTTATCAATTGCAAGCCCTAGAGCAAAGCCATTGATTCAACCAAATTATTACTTCCTCATCCAACACTCCCAGAATACACTAGCAACACATCACCATATCTATCCCTTAGCACACCACCCACCACTCCTATACCCCCTTTTGCAGCACCATCAAAATTTAGTTTAAGCTATGTTAAGGTTGGTGGTTCCCATTTTTTTTTCTATCTCTTTAAGACCATGGAGCTATCAAAATGATTGAAACCTTCCTAGATACCCCATCTCTCTACTATTTGCATTTCTTTACCACCTAGTTCTTCCTTTGGTAGCTTGCATTTAGCAATCATTATATTTTCCTTTAGTAGTTTTTACATAATTCCCACAACAAGCTTCTCTAGTTTTTCCTCCTCCCAAAATATTCTATTGTTTCTTTCTTTCCAGATGTGCTAGCAAATATAAGGTGGAACACTTTTTCATAGAAGTATTAGTTTAAGATGATAGAAGGGACAATTCCAATTTTTGAAAAAATGACTTAAGTTATCCTTCAACACCCAACATAATCCTAATTTCTCCCAAAAAAACTCCCATATTTTTAAAGTATATGGGCATTTTAGAAATAGGTGGGAGATATTCTCCTCTTCTGCTTTGCAAAGATAACATCTATTTGGAACAATAAAACCCCTTTTTCCATAATGTCCAAAGTTAGAATTTTGCCATGCTGAACAATCCACCAAAAGAAATTAATTTTGGGAAGAAGATTACTTATCCAAAATTTACACCAAATTAGGGGGCACAAATCTTTAATCCATTGATGTTTGTAAGCTAAATTGATAGTTAAATTGCCACTAGGAGTTAATCCCATACCACTTTATCCTCTTGAATTAGAATTAGGATTCTTTATGCTTCTATCAATTCTTTGATTTTTTTAAGGAGTTGAATATCCTCTTGAGAGTATGTATCATTGTGCAATTTCTTCCACCTTCTTCCCTAGTTAATATAATCCACCACTCAGAGTCCTATCTCCTCCTTCAATTTCTCCATTAGTCTTGTAAATTTGTTGTTAACCAACAATTCCACTCCCATCCAACTATCTTCCCATAATCTTATTTTATGCCCATTACCCAAGATCCATCTTACCCCTTCCCTTAGCAGCCCCCTGCTCCTAATAATATTCATCCAAATATTGGAACCTCCTGAGAGATCATTATTAAATAGATTATGGGAGAATAGGGAGTTTGATAGATATTTAGCTTTCATGATATTGCTCCAATCAGTATTTCCTTCTCCCAATCTCCATCCAACTTTCGCAAGTAGAGCCTTATTCAGGTCACAAAGTCTTATAACTCCCAATCTCCCCCTTTCCTTTGGTTTACAGACCTCCTCCTAGTTAACTAGGTTTAATTTTTTCTTATCTTTTGTTCTTGACCATAGAAAGTTCCTCTATATTTTATCTATTTTGTCAACCATGTTTTGATTAATCTTAAAAAGGGACAAAAAATAGATTGTTATGCCCTAGAGGGTTGTAGAGAGTAATTGTAATTTACCAGCATTACTTAAAATCTTCCCTTTCCATCCTGCTAGCTTCCTTTGGGTTCTTTCAACAATAGTGTTCCAAAATTCATTAGTCACCTCCCTAGTATTTAATAGTAGTCCAAGATATGTTTTCAGGAGGTTGGCCAATTGACACCTAATATATTCCTTATCCTCCTCTGCATGATAGCCTTAGTATTAAAAAAATAAAGCTTACTATTAGAGTAATTTATTTGCTGCCCTGATCTTTCTTCATAATTTCTAAGTATACTTTTCCAAGCCTCAGCTTCCATAATAGAGGATTCACCAAATAGAAATGTGTCATCCACAAATGGTTGTAATACCTCAATATCAAAAATAGTTGCAAGTTTTATTCCTTTCACACATCTTGTATTAATCATTTTAGAAAATGATCTCTCCAACACCTCTATCACCATAATAAAAAGATAAGGAGATAGTAGATCACCTTGTCTAAGTCCTCTTTTCGCAATAAAATTACCCCAAGGAGAGCCATTTAAAAGGACAACATATTGAACCATCCCTACCATCATCTTGATAAGGTTTATAACTCTATCATTAAACCCCACTCTTCCAAGCACATCATATAGGAAATCCCAGTTTACCATATTATATGCCTTAGATATATCTAGCTTGAAAGGCTTACTAGGTTTTTAATTCTTTTTCATAGAATGTATTATTTCATGAGTAGAAATTGTTGCATCTAGGGTTTTTCTACCTGACACAAACCCCTTCTATGGTGTTCCTATAATACTTTCTAGGAAAGACTTAATTCTATCCACTAACACTTTTGCAAATATCTTATACATTGTGTTACAAAGGTTTATAGATCTAAAATCCAGTAGACTCATAGGTGTGAGGGTCTTGGTGACCAAGGCAATAAAGGTTTTATTTATCCTTTTTAGCATCTTCCAAGTTTTGAAAAAATCTTTGGTAGCCCATATCAGTTCATTTTTAATGACCTCCCAAAATTGTTGGAAAAATGCAAGGTGGAAACCATTAGGACCTGGGGCCTTATAGGATTCATAGAGAACACAACCCTTTTCACTTCCTCTTCTGTGATGTTACCTAAAATGCAATTATTTTCCACATCACCAAGCACTTGTGGGATTGTATTTATCAAACTTCTTCTGATAACTTGATTTCCTATATTATTATCTTGTTTATAGTCCTTGCAAAAATATTCAACTGAATGTCTCCCCATCTTTTCTTGATCCTTATATTCCCTTCCCCCTTGTCCTTCCAACCTCTTAATCATGTTTCTTCTATTATGATTTGAAGCAAACCAATAGAAGAAAGTAATGTTCTTGTCTCCCTCAGGTTAACCATTGAACCCCTGAACTTTGCTTCCAATAAATTTTCTCCCTTATAATGATATCCTTCCATTTTTTTTTTAATTCTTCTTCCTCTTGAGTAGCAACATCCAAATTATTACCGTCCATGATCTCTTCTTGTAGCTTTTTAAGATTTTCCTCCACTTCCCCTTTAATCTTGAACAAATCACCAAAGGAACTCTTAGCCCAACCCTTAACATTCCTCCTAATATTGTCTAACTTTGCGTTAGTTTGTACATGACAGCACCATCAATTTTTATATTCCACCATTCTTGAATATGATCTTTGAATTTCGGGTGGGACTGCTACATAATTTCATATCTGAAGGGTTTTGATCCTCCTCTTAAACCATCCTCCCAATGAAACATTAGAGGGGAGGGATCATAGGTAGTTCTTATGAGATTCTCCAAAAGGGAATTACCCAATTAGTCCCAATTCCCTAACACCATTAATCTATCTAGTCTTACTTGGATTAGATCCCTTCCTTTTCTATTATTAGTCCATGTGAATGGGTTCCTTCTTAAATCAACATCAATAAAATCCATTCTACTCATAAAATTATGAAGATCTTGCAAGCTTTCAGGGTTGTCTCTATTTCCTCCTAATTTTTCTGAGTGATAGAGGGGGGTATTAAAATCTCCCATACACATTAACTATTCATGCTTCATGGTATTTATAATCCTTTCCAGCTTTCCATAAGTTTCCTTCCTTACTACCTTGTTGTTAGAAGCATAAATGTTAATAAGCTCCCATTTTTTATTACTAGTTTGGAACTTCGTTATTATAAAACTTTTGTCCTTCCAAACCTCAGCCCTAATCATAGAGCATGGGTTCCACATGGTTGCAATACCCCCTAAGGATCCATCAACATCTATATGTATGAAGGTAACCCCCAGCCAGACATGACTGACAAGTCTAGCAAAATTAGCATCAAACATTTTTGTTTCTTGAATTAACACACAATCAACCATTTCCTGAAATATACATTGCTTTAGAGCATATTACTTCTAGGGGTTATTTAATCCCCTTAGATTCCAAGAGAGAAATTTCATTTCTTACCTCTTTTTATAGTCTCCATGTAAGTTTCTTACCACAGGCCATGTCCCTTGCTGCTTGTTTTGTCCTAGTTACTCTACTAGTCAATCTTCCCATTGTCCCACAGGTTCCAACACTTGGTTTCTTCCCCCCCTTTTTCTTTCTTTTTTGCACCTCACATTCCTCATCCTCACCCTCTTGTAGTGAGATGGGACTTAACTTCTTCTCAACTTTCTCCAAACTTGGCATCACCTTAGTAGCGATCTCCATTGGGGAGGCATTTATCACTCTTAGAGGAGTGCACACCTGTTCCTGTGTACTACAGTCTACCTTAACATGTTCCTACAAGAACATATCACCCTAGCTTGTTGGAAAATTAGGTAGGGAGTGGTGTGCCACTATCTCACCCTCCTCCATACTTTCTCCTTCCTTAAGCCCCCCAGTGGTGAACTTATTAGTTCCTTTGTCTCACATATGAATGGGTATTCTTCCATTCTCCTATTCTCCTCTAGAGCTCCCCTTACTTTAGGTACACTCTACCCCTTGACTCTCTTAGCCAGGACACCTTGAGTCATGTCATCCTTTATATTTTGAACATCAGCATCCTCCAGTCTTGGGGCATCTAAGGGTTCCCCAGCAATCTCTTTAACTATTCTAGGGATCCAATTTTTTGTTTCTCTTTTTGCATTTGGGTTTTATAGTCAACAATAAGATGTCCTAATTGCCCACATTTCTAACAGAAAAGCCCAATGTTCTCATACTCTATGGGTTGGTATTTCTCTCATAGAGTATACAAAATTTTTAACTAGAGGTAATATGGTCCACCCAATCGTCCGGGAGGGAGATCACCTTCCCATTGGCATTATGAGCTATCTTGGGTTTCTCCTTAGAAACATTAATCACCTGGGGTCCCACAAGAGCACTCTTCCAACCTCCCATGGTCCCATTTGTCATCTTCTAACCACATACCACTGGTTAACTAGTTGAGACCCCACTATCCAAAAGATTAAGGTCAAAAAGATTCCTCCCCACCTCCTCCACGGACCCACACCCAATTGTATTGACCTCCAAATCTCTATGCAAAGTCAACACATTTGCAGATCAAGGTAGGGTGGAGGGTCCAGAGGCTTAGGGCCAATCGTTGACAAAATCAAATTCAAACTTCAAAAGGGTGGCAATTTGTAGAGTAGTCATAAATTTGTGATGATTTTTTATAAACTATTCTTCATCATTTAAAAGATTTCATAATGAAAATAAGTTAGGAATAGGTGACAAGATAGGTATGAAATACAAATTTGATACATAAATTATCAAAATTATATTAAACTTTGTTAAGGGTATAATCTTTAGTTTTCCTTGAAATCTACTCTTAATATCTTATTGCTCTATTTGTTTTAACCAATCAGATAATAGATTAAAGAAAAATAGTTTTATAAATTACAAAACTTTTAATTGGATAATTTTTTATTGAATAATTTTTTACTATATATTGTTAATCAAATATATTATATGAAACCATAAAGGGAATCACGATTGTTGAAACCTTTTTTTTTTTTCTAAGTTCTAAGATCTAACTTTATAACTATTAACTATTAATTATTTTTAACAAAGTCACAGACTAACATTTCAACAGTGCATTAAGATTCAAGATACCAAAAACAAAGTCCTAGAGTAACAAGAACAATGATTTGAGAAGCCAAAAAATATTATTTTTATTGATACTATTTTAGACTATATAATGTACATAATACCGATTCATAGCATAGATATTCAAAATAGCTGATTAAATCAGCCTAGTTTTACTATTTTGTAATCTACAAAAAGGGCAAGGCCCAATCCAATGAAAAATACAGATATCTTAGAAACATTTTTTTTGCCCAAAGGGAAGCAATTAAGGAAATAGTATTTAGGAAACAAGGAACAGTGAACTAGGGAGTATGGAAGCATCAGCGAGCTGAGGGGCCAAGGGCTTGAAGCCTTCAATTAGAAAGGTCTTCAAGTCCTTCTATGATGAATCTGTTGGAGAAGATGATGTCATTGAACTTGTCCAGCCATGTGAAGTCGATCTCACTAACATCATCCAACAAAAACCACTTTCGTAGAAAATCCCTTCCGAGCCATGCCCACTTCCAATGGCGAGTCAATTGTCATTTGTTCATGCTAAGCAAGAAAGGATACTTATGTATAATGCACCCTATGCCTTCCTCCCAACACTTGTCTGCTGTGTCTACAAAAGGGATGCCAATGCCTGACCCTGGTACTTTCTTGGCCAATACAAGAATTTTGACATCATATTCTAAAAATGTTTCCTTAAAAATGTTATGTAGAAGCATTAGAATGTTTATTTGACTGCCTCCAAGGTTGAGAAGAGACATAAGGAAGCAAGAGGTAATATCCATAAACACACGATACCTCTTATTGTTTCTCAAGAATTCATGGCTGAGGACCATGAATATAGTATGGTAGATAAAAGGACTTTGGACATCTGGCTTGCAAACCATGGAAAGGACATCGTCAAGAATCCTACCCAAAAAGGGCTTTTGTAGAGCCATCGTAGTGCATTTTAGGCAAATTGGTGTATCCATGACTAAGATTCAAAAAACTCTGCAAAGTGCAACTACAAACTGAATTTAGATTGAAGAATATGAGAAATGATGATGAAAGAGGATTTGAAGAGGTTATTTACTGGCAGTTACATTAAATTCTTTGGCGTTCGTGATCTTTCATATCTTTTTTTTTCGTATTCCTATTAATTTTCAAGTGTGTGAAATATTGAAATGTACTAACATTAATGTCAGATAGTTAATAGTGCTTGACATTGAGTAATGATTTTCATGAAAACCTTTCCACATGTCTCCATTCCAAAGAATTTCATGCAACTCCAGGTTTTTTCAAGCGAGTGGCCCTAAAATGCATCTTCTATCATTGATCTCTAATTAATCAATGATCAATAAAACTATTATATTTACTATTAACAATATGAAAGTGATGGTAGCCAACTTGGTAATAGTGACACTGATGTAATGATGTTATGACATTATTAATAATAGACCTAAGACAATACACAAGTAGAAACTTCAAGTGACTACTCAGTAGTCAGTGCAATCACTAGCCAATACATGTGCAAATTTCACTTTCAGATTAAACATTTTTTTAGTTTACCACTGAAGATTAGCCAAGACTATTATTATTCATTTTCCTACAAAACAAGTAATTTGCCTCTGACATTATTAATTCATTTTTGGAAAGGATAAAAATAACCATCATTTATTTATCTACTAGCAAGAAAAACATTAATTCACAACATTTAAAATGATTTTTGCTAGGGCAAGAAAAAAATTGCCAACATATAATATTTTATTTACCTATATGGCACAAAAAATTGCCATCGACATTAAAATTTTCTTGCCCACAAACTATTGGATTTGCTAGCATTTTAGGCATTTTTTTCGAGAGGGGTTTCTTAAAGTTATCCCTAATAGACAACCCATTTAAGCTTGTATTAGCTTAATTTACTTCTAAAGTATCACCTCCAACTAGTGAGCTCTCAACCTTAGTAGGCTTGGCCTCTACACTTTCATCAATATTCTTAGTCTAGATTTTGTAGAAGTCCTTTTTGGCTTCCTCTTTGTCCACTATCATATTCTTTCCCTTTTTGTTAGGGTTCTAGGTGCCATATCTTCTTTATGGTTTTCATTCTCTATCAAGGTGACTTATGTTTCCATAGTAGTAATAGGTCATGCATGTTCCCCTATAGGGTTCTCACTAATTACTCTAACTAGTTTTAGAGTTTTCCAGTATTATGTAGTATGTTCTAGATTCCCACATGTTGACAAAATTGGTGTGATGAACTTGTTCTCCTAGCTAGGATTTGATACATTTTGAAATGACTAGTATGGTCTTTTCTTGGATCTACAGACCTCATCCTGGTGTCCATACTTGTTACAAAAGTAATAGTAACCATCAAATATTTTCTCATTTGGATGAGATCTACACTCATGAGTAGAGTGACCATACCAGTAGTATGTGTTACACTACCCATTAAAGGTATTTTGAGTCACATGTGTGACCTCTTTATGCTAGTATACATTATAAGTATGGCCTATTTTACCAAAACAATGACAAGTAGGTTTCTTTAGCTTCTTACCTTTATATGATATTTTCCCTTATCTTTTATGGTTGTGATCCTTTCTTCTAGAAGACTTGCCTATTTCATTCTTTCTATTACCTTCATACCCAAGATTAGTTGTTCTCTTGGTCTTTCTCAAATCCTTGAGTTTCTCATCTAGCTTTTCAAAGTTGTTGTTGGAATTTTTCAACTTCTCATTTCTTTCATTAATGTTATTTAGTTCCTTAGACAATTTATGGATTTGTTCATCCTTTGGTCTCACATTCCTTATAGCCATTATTTTTTCTTCTAGTGCTTCTCTTAGTGCATCCTCAAATTTCTCAACTACTTGTGCATCATTACCTTTCTCCTTCAGTGCTTGAATTAGATTTTTTGATGTATCATCCAACTCTTTCTTTACACATGATACAAATTTTCTTAGCTTCTCATTATCAATCATGAGATAAATAAAAATTTCTTAAAATCAATTCTTTTTTCTATGTTCTTCTATTTTATCAATGATTTCATGGCTCTCACTGAGTTTCTTTTTCTTTGACAATGAGTCTCTTAACTTTTCTTTCAAATCCTCAATAGTGTCAAGAGCTTCCTTAATTTTCTTCTTGTATTTAATGATTTTCATTTGATCTTCCCTCAATCTGTCAAGCTTATCCTTACTAGGGTCTACACTCTGATACCAATTGTTGGTCCCAACCATTACTAAGAGGGGGGATGAATTAGTACAAATATTCCAACTAGTTTGTTGGACTACTGTTCTAACAAGACTGAATAATAACCACTTAACTAATAAAGAAAATATGAATGCATTATGGTAAAATCATATAATCTTACATATAAAAGCATACATTAAGTGACACACATATTTGTATATGGTAACCCTCAGTGAGAGGATAAAACCCACGGTGGGGATAATATACCTACTACCCTTTTATTGGGGATAGAAGGTTGTCTTGTTAGGAGTTACAACTATTTCTTCTAAGAACACATCCAATTATGAATGTGTAAGGCCCCTTTCCTAGTGCCCTATTATAAATCTTAATAATATCAATATGATTAGAACTACTTCCATGTTTCTACCTCCTAGATAGAATGATGGTATGAAGGCTTAGGATCTAAGTACATCATGATTGGCATTTTGATGTAAGGCCCCTTCCCTAGTGCCCTATTATAAATCTTAATAACATGAATATGATTAGAACTGGGAAGAGTAAGGAGATGAGTTGTCATGTTTCTGCAAGTATGTCATGATTGGCATTTTCCTTACCAACAAGGAATTTGGAGTAGAATCTACATGATGTCAATACTGACCAAACATAGGTGGAACTCATGTTCCTTATTGCAATCATGAGATAATAGAAGAAAGTGCATTCCAAGTATGATTTTTCATATAATGAAATTTCATTATGTGTAGGATTCAATAGGAAGGTTCATCTAAAAGATTCATTCTACCTAGGAAAAGATTGACCTAACTATTTTCATAATTGATCATGTACAAAGATAATGGGAAACTCCAATTATTGTCTTACAAAAGGTAATAGATTTGATTCCTCAACTTTTAAGTCTCAAATGGATTTGAATGGTTTCAATAGAGTATTCAAATTGATGCATCGATCAGAATATGGGTATTAACACTAATACTCAGCACTATAGTTGATTCTCATGTCACAAAATCTTTAGTGAGAGATAAATAAATAAATAAAATGACAACCAAGTGTTTCATTTGATAAATTGTAAGGAAATCTTGATATTAAGCTTTTAAAATATATATAAGTTGAATTCTTATACTTCTAATGGAATATAAACAACCCCATCAAGGAGGGACATCCTTCATTGACAAGTTAATTTTTGGGACCACAATCATAAAATTTAGTTAGTGCCAAGTAGAGCAAATAACTCAGGCCAGTAAATAAAAATAATAATATTTTTTTATTTAAAAAAAAGAGAGAGTTAGCCTATAAGAACTAATAGAGAATATGATAACATTGAATAATAATAATAATAATTAGCAAGCACATGATAGTGCATGTAGAAATCAGAGTTACCAAGAAAATGGACTTCAACATAGGTATGAGCATAAAAGAGAAAGAATTTTGAGTAAATGGTACCATATGCAAGTTGACAATACTACTTGTTGGTAAATGGAAATGACCTCAATTAAACAAGAATGAGGAAGCCGATAATAAGAATTCACAAACATGAATGACTCGACCTAACAATACAAGATTGCATTATGTTAGATTGAACTTCAAATTACATTGTTAGCATTGTTGTATTCCTTAACCCCAAGAGATCGTGCAGACATCTGCAAGCCTTAATAACATTAAGAAAATTCTTGTCCTAGGTAAAGGATTATGTAAGGGATACTTATGTCAGGCAATCAAAGATTACGGTAGGTACACCATTGGTTGGTTGATACCTAATCAATGAAGTTGATAAGTAATCAATCTTGGGAAAATTTATCCATACAATAAACTTTGGTCCTAATCTTAAAGCCCCTTAAATAAAATCATGTATAGACATAAAGTTGTTAAGGATGCTATGTAAAGGCCTCTAAAAATTGGACCAATTATGCTAAGACTAGGTAAGTCCTATATATGAAGGCAATTCCCTAATCACAGATGACTTCCAAGAGGAAGTCAAAAGAAAGGGAGGGGAAGATGTAAGGCCCCTTCCCTAGTGCCCTATTATAAATCTTAATAACACGAATATGATTAGAACTAGGAAGAGTAAGGGGATGAGATGCCACGTTTCTGCCTCCTAGATAGAATGATGATAAGAAGGCTTAGGATCTAAGTATGTCATGATTGACATTTTCCTTACCACTAATGAATTTGAGACCTTATTGAGATTTTTTTTGTGCTAAGTATCCTATTGAAAATTACATTAGGTTGATAAGCTTAAACCCTATAGAATAAAGGCTCGAGATGCCATAACTTAGGAACTACATCAATAGTTTGATGGAATTTTATGATCCATTAGGACAATCAATTTAGATGGTCATTGTGGAAAGACGAATCAGCACCCACTCTTGTGTGTACTACTAATAGTTACAAAAAAAACTTGTTATCAATCTTGGATAAGGGCCTACTCAACAGAACTCAGTATGATGTAAATATAATAAGTCAATTATTGTGTGAATGGTATTAGGTGACTATGTTATGGAGGATAATAAGTAAGTTAAAGAATACAATATATTGGCTGATAAGATATAATGGAATTTAGTTTAAGGTTAAGTGTTGCCATGACCAAAACCCTAGGTGACATGTCATCAACACATAACAATTTACAAGTATCAAGTGACACATTAAAACACATTACACATCACAATGACATGTCCCTAATTCATTTATGAATATATATTTACTACACACATGCAAACTAAATTTACAAAATAAACATATCACAACGAGGCTTTGAATCTTCCAAAGATTCACCTTGGTTATACTATGTCCACATAACTTTGGGTCTTGTTTCCCCAATAAAATTTCATGGTTCAATTGCCTGACACTAAACTCAAGCATTAGTAGCCCAATAATTAGCATGATTGGCATATTCCTTACCAATAATGAATTTGAGACCTTATTGAGCTTCTTTTTTTTTGTGTTAAGTATCCTATTGAAAATTACATTAGGTTGATAAGCTTAAACCCTATAGAATAAAAGCTTGAGATAGCATAATTTAGAAACTACATCGGTAGGTTGATGGAATTTTATGATCCATTAGGATAATAAATTTAGATGGTCACTATGGAAAGATGAATCAACAACCACTCTTGTGTGTACCACTAATAATTACAGACAAAAATTGTTATCAATCTTGGATAAGGGCCTACTCGACAAAACTCAGTATGATGTAAATATAATAAGTCAATTATTGTATGAATGGTATTAGGTGAATATGTTATGAAGGATAATAAGTAAGTTAAAGAATACAATATATGGGCTAACAAGATATAATGGAATTTTCTAACGATTGATTTTGAACATATGTAGACATGATTATGCTAGCTTACTAATTACTTGATAGAATTGGTACACCTTATGATGTGTTACCTTATAATGAAAATGGAAAACTATTAATAATCACACTATGTTTAATGAAATCAAAGGATACTAGTTGTAATGTTTACATTTTGGTGAATTTCACTTATGATGTGTACTATGACCTAACTCATATGCTTGATGTTCTAATAGTTATGGATTCAATATTTGATCACCATGATAGAAACTGGAAAATAATGTGATTAATAATATTAATTTGATTTTGGTAGGAAAGGTTAATGTTGATATGCAAATTCTGATATTTTAATGTTTTAGATTCTTTATATGAAAATGACTAGAAAATAAAGTTGATTAGGATAATTGAGTATGTTGATGTGAATTATTCAATATGAAATTTTTCATTCACCTAAATACATGCACTTTATATGATTTTTTATTGGGCTACTAATGCTCGAGTTTAGTGTGCAGGCAATTGAACCATGGAATTTTATTGGGGAACAAGGCCCAAACTTATGTGGACATAGTATAACCAAGGTGAATCTTTGGAAGATTCAAAGCCTCATTGTGATGTGTTTATTTCACAAATGTAATTTGCATGTGTGTAGTAAATATATATTCATAAATGAATTAGGGACATGTCATTGTGATGTGTAATGTGTTTTAATGTGTCACTTGACAATTGTAAATTGTAATGTGTTGATGACATGTCACCTAGGGTTTTGGTCATGGCAACACTTAACCTTAAACTAAATGTCTTTCAAAAGATTTAATCAAATCCACTTGGAGAGAGAAAAGAATGAGTCGCCATCAAGGGGAATTTCAAATTCAAACTTGAAAAGGATTTTAGAGGGTCAATAGGCAGTCCCAAAGTGCTTTTCTTGTGAAAATAAGCTACTCACATATTAGCATAACATGTCAGGGGCCTAAATTTGACCATTTTAGTGCTTAGCTAACCTAGGGGACCCTTAACTAATGAATTCATCTACCAATTCGAAATTTGAGTTGTCACATGACTTTAACCTTTCCTTCACACTTGGTCAAGGTCCTCTATTTAGAAGGGATAATAGTGTAATAGAAAGTGGGCTTCATCTTTTTCCAAAAATAGTGATAGTGGGGTTGGAGGTCTTCTTAAGGGAGTTTGGACAAACTAGTGGGTTCACCCACTCTCTAAGTTTAGAGACAACTAGGGTTTTGGGAGGAGAAAAGACTAAGGAAATAGGGAGCTCTTCAAAAAATTTCATTGTCATTATCTTGGACAAAGGTTGGTGTCTATTCCATCATCCTCATTGCACTTGTTCATTGTGTATAATACTTTTTCATATTATGGATGGAAATATGTAATGTATGTGGTGTTGTAATTATTGTTATGTGAGAATGTTCTAATGAATTTCTCTTGCATTTTCTCTTGATTTTGTGTATGAAATATTTATGAGTGTGAAGGCTTCACTCACCCTTGGGAGGGAAGAGATGCCTTGGGTGAAGGGATTAGTTGGGCTAAGCATTGTAGTTGAGAGATTTTATTTTTTCCCTCTTAGGGAGGGTTTTGTTGTTCATAGAGTATGGGCTCCATTGAAGCCATATGCCTTGTTTGTTTTGGGAGGTATAAGTGTATTTTGATAGCCTTGTAGAGGCATTTGCATTATGGGAGGTATGAGTTTATTGATGTGATGAGGGAGGTGTTTTTGATAGCCTTGGAGAGGCATCATGTAATTGTAGTTGTTTATGTGCATATGGATATGACATTCTCCTCTTTAGAGAGCCCACCTTCACCCATTGTTTCATGATTCCAATGGTGAATCATTGTGTCAAACCTTGGAGGGTTATAAATGTCTTGTGGTATTGTGGTTGCAATATTTGTGAAATGTTTGAGTGTAATCCCCATTTGAGCCTTGTTTCCCCTACTCAGGGGTGGCTTCTTAAAAGCTTAGGATGGGAGGTGAGCCTCCATGGTTCCAAATTTTGTGTTCTTGTTGTAGGGTTTGCACTCTGGGAATTAAATGAAGAAGTGTGATGCCTTTCTATGTGTTGATAAAGCATGAAGAAAACTTATCTTTGGAGTATTGCATTGTAATGGGATTTCCCCACCTTACTTGTATTGTTATGATTCATGATTATATGTTGAAAATATAGGATTTTGTGGAGGAATTTTTTTAAAAAAAAATTGGCATTGTTTAGTGATGTGCATTCATATGTAAGAGATGACAAGTTCTCTATCTTATTCACAATGTTGTAATGTATAAGCTGCATGATAGAAAGAAAGGAATTTTGAACAAGCATGTATAATTTTATCTTGTTCTCATTGGAATGTAATTACAAGGAATTAAGTTAGAAAGTTGAAACATCCTTGTTGGTATAGTAGAAATGTTGCAAGATGTCCAATGTATTCTTACCATGTTTTGATCAAGTAATGAAATTAATGATGTAGAATGATCAAAAGAAAGTTCATTAGAAAGATTTATTGAAGGTGTGAACAAGCAACCTAGTTGAATTCATAGTTGATCATGTTTAAAATGTAACAAGATTCAGATTTAATGTCACATGTAAATAGTAGACTATGACTTATAAAATTTGAAATTTAATAACTCAATAGACTTTCATAGAAACTATAGGAGGATGCATTAATTAGAATGCTAGTGATGACATCAAACCCAATATCTTAATTAACCACATGTCAAAAACATCAAACCAAGGGAAGTGAATTTATAGAAGTCATAGGATGAAATTTAATTAAACAAATAAGCCTAAAGGTGCATGTCAACTCTCCGAAAAATATATGGGAAGTGAGAAATAAATTCTACTCCCATTACAAAGCAATAAAATATTCCCAAGAGATATTCCTTGGGATACCCTAAATAAAGAAATAAAATAAACAAATAATAAAATGATGAGAGTTATAGGCTATCACAAGTGAAGCATCGCCTAGTCATAAAAAAAGAAAGGAACAAATTTTGAGTCATCAAACTTCACCCCATGACTATATCTCATAAGACTAGACACCTTGTTTATAAGATACATCTTAATCGTAAACTCCCCTAAGTTTACCATCCTACCAATAAAATCCCTAACCACTATACCCCAAACAAACCACACCACAAAAAGAAAGAGAGGCGATGTGATGAGAAGAGGGCCTCTTTTGGTCAATGGCTTCCTCTTCCCAAGGAAAGTACACAACCACCACTACACACCTTGGGAATATATATATATATATATATATATATATATATATATATATATATATTTCTCTTCAGATGTAATGTAATAAATTCAAATATGTAAGATTGTTTTACTCAAATTATTCAAGTTATAATACATAATTATTTTGAATATTATTGTTTCAAATATTGTTTTATTTACTTCCAAGACCTTCGTGAAAATTCATAACTATGAATGTATTATTATTTCACCATATATTAATATATAAATCCTACTAATATTATAAATGATTTGATTATTTAAACATCCTATAATACAAGGAAACCCTAAACTTTCCATTATTGTTACATTAAAACTTATAAATGACTACCACAACTTTCTATACAAATATAATAAGCTGACTTATTAAATATAATGAACATTTTGAATTACATGAATGAGGAAGATAAAACTATAACTAAATTAATTTTAAAAGGCACGACGTCGGACTCATGACTATTGGATAACCTATAAAGAATTGTATTAGGGTTAGGTCAAAAAGAGGAGAAAAAAAAAAAAGATGAATCAGCAACGGATTTCAAACTAAAGTACGTGATAACAGTGTTTACATTCGGTGAATGAAACACGGAGCATATCATTATCTCCCAGTGTACACTACAGCAAACTTCATCAATAATATAGAACTGTCAAAACATCTTTCCTGCAACTGCAGACAGGTACGAAGTTCTCTAAGATATTTACCCCCAACTATTTTCAATAGTTATAAATAGTAGTTACTACACTATAAAATATGACAGTAAGGTGCAAGTTACGTATGAGAGAAAGTTTAAGATTTTAGTAATCTGGTTTCCAAATACCACATCAATCATAAATTAAATGTTTCACATAAAGTATTATTATTAAACTACTCAATATCATTTTCTCTAATGAATCGATCAAGATTATTACATGATATTGAAAATAAATATTACAATGAGTATTATATTATTATGATTACTTATATATATATATATATATATATATATATATATATATATATATATATATATATATATGTGTGTGTGTGTGTGTGTGTGTGTATGTATGTATATATGTATAACGATGATATACATTCAATTATATATTAATAGATGATCCATTAATAAATTTTGCAATCAAAAGATATTGGTATAATACATTATATTATTATAAGACTTGAATAACATTGAGAAGTATTTTGAATTATAGTGTGGAAGGTTATATCTTTTCATGAAACATGAAATTCTGAGATAGGGAGTTGGTGGGGGGAAAAGCGAAGTAATTTTGAGGACTTGTCAGATACACTTGGACCTTGTTTCACGTGCCCTCTGCACCGTCATTCTACCATCTCAAAATGATCATAATCAAGAGGAGAAGATGACCTAACACTATGAAGAGAAATCTTCTATGGTAACCTATAATTAATTATAATGTTCAAATCCTCGCATAACTAATAGAAGAAAGGATCTTAGGTTGTTTGTTTAAAAATTTAATGATTTCCTAATTTATACCTAAATTGAATATTAGGTTAAAATTTTGAAAAAAGGGGTCATTACAATTGGTATCAGAGCTTGATCCTGCCATCCTGAAAATATAGTAAATGTCAAGAGGAGAAAAAATGAGTGAGCAATTATCTAATGAAATTAGAAATGTTATGGAATAGACAAACCAAACCTTAGCAGAGAAAATAGAAAGATCAAATCAAGCACTTCTTCAAACTCTGCAAAACATGGGAAATTCCATAAACAATCTTAAAAGTAATAATTCTGGTGGAAGGGATATAAGTTCAAACCATTCAGCAAATAATGAAGCTTCACCACCTCGAGTGCCCAAACCTACCTTCTTACCCAGGGAAGGCCCCTCAATGGAAGAAGAGGGACAAACAACCAATATTGCTATTGAGAATGCTAAAGCTTATGCCAACCTTGAACCAAAAATCAGAGAATTAATCACATTCAGGGAATTTTGTGAAGCCAACAGATAGCAGACACATAAAAGAGAAAGGAGCACTCAAAATCAAGACTTTAGAATTAAAGTAAACAAAGTAACACTTCCAAATTTTGATGGATCCAAAAAGTTTACTGCACGTGCCTAGTTGCAAAGAATAAACACCTAACCCTTAGTCCAATGATTGAAGGTGATGCACTTTAATTTGCAATTCTCCACTTAGAAGGAACAGCGCATGATTGGTGGCATCATGGTCTTGTTACCCAAGGACACCAAAATATTACTTATGAAGAATTCTCTTAGAAACTCATTAAGAGATTTGATAGAAGGCACCCCCAAGAAAATTTTAAGAAACTGACTCAAATAAGACAGCAAGGAATAGTAGAAGACTACATTAAGGAATTTTGAAAGATCTCAGTTCAAGTCACAGGAGTAGATGATGAATGCTCTACATATTTATTCATAAAAGGATTGAAAGATTCATTAAGGGGTCTAGTAAGTGCCTTAAAACCTTCATCTTTAGATGACGCGTTTGAAATAGCATTAAGGTTGGAAGTTTCAACCACAAATAAAAAAACCTTGGAATAAAACAAATATGAAAAATCACAAAAATAATAAATTCCACAAAAAACCTATTCCTACAAAGGATCAAGAAGAACTTAAAAAGAAAAATGTATGCTTTAAATGCCAAAAGCCATGGGAACCTGACCATAACTGTAACAGAAAAAGAAACACTTGTCGCCACTGTGGAATAGATTGGGTACCAAGACATAGATGTGAAAAAAGAGGTCACATCCAAAGAATAGGAGAAGATCTGGAAGAAGAAGAGGTCAAAAAAAAGGCAAAATGTGACCAAGATAATGGAGAAGAGGGAGAAGAATATGGAGTGATAGGTACTATGACTCAACCATCCAAAAATTGAGTCTTGAGAATTAGATGCACTCTTAATGGACAAAAAGTCATTGCATTAGTTGATAGTGGAGCATCCCATAACTACATTGATGAAAAACTTTTCAATAGAATGAAATTAAAAACCAAGAAGTTCAAAGGTTTCACTGTCATTCAGGCCACAGGATCATTAGTGCAATGTACAAAGGTAATTCCACAATAGGAAATCACTTTGGGAAGGAAGCACACCATTAGAGAAGATCTACATGTGGTTCCACTGGATTCAGATATAATTCTAGGAGGTCCATGGATATTTTCTTTGAGATGTTTTAGGTTTGACCTTCCAAACTTAAAAATCCACTTTGAGCACAAGGGGGAAGAAATAACATTGGAAGGAATACTCAATGGTTCGGCAAAATTGGTCTCATGCAAAAGAATAGAAAGAACACTACGGCATGGTCGAGGAGAGTGGGTTGCACAATGTTTGGTATTGAATAAATCCACATCTCAAGAATCAGCTATCCATATAGATATTGAACCTATCCATAAAAAACATGGGAGGGTATTTGAAGAAATTCCACCAGGACTGCCACCCAAAAGAGGATTTGAACATATTATAGAATTGGAAAGTGATGCTAAGCCAATGATCACCACCCCTTACCGACATCCTCAAAAGTATAAAGATGAAATTGAAAAGGCCATCCAAGAACTCTTAGCCATGGGGCATATTCAACCCAGTTCCAGTCCCTTTGCATCCCCAGTAGTACTAGTGAAAAAGAAAGATGGGACAATGAGAATGTGTATAGATTATCAAGCACTAAATAAGAAAACTATAAAAAATTGATATCCCATTCTCTGGGTGGATGAACTTATAGATGAACTTCATGGTGCAGTATATTTTTCCAAAATTGATTTACATTCAAGATACCATCAAATTAGAGTGAGGGAGGAGGATGTCCCAAAGATAGCATTTAGATGCCATTATGGACATTTTGAATTTCTAGTTCTACCTTTTGGCCTCACTAATGCCCTAGCCACCTTCTAGTCATGTATGAATCATATCTTCGAGAAACAACTCAGGAAATTCCTCCTTATCTTCTTTGATGACCTTCTCATCTATAGCAAGTCATGGGAAGAACACCTTCAACATATTGAAGAAATACTAAGCATACTAGAGTCTGAATCACTATTTGCAAAGGCATCAAAATTTGAATTTGGATTAAAAAAGATTCTCTATCTCGGCCATAAAATCAGTGCCAAAGGTGTAAGTGTGGATGAGGAAAAAACTAAAGCAATCAAGGAATGGCCAAAACCCAAAAACCTAACACAACTCAGAGGATTCTTGGGATTGTGTAGCTATTACAGGCAGTTTGTGAAAATTTTCTCCAAGTTAGCAACTTCTTTAATAGATTTGACAAAAAAGGGAAATTTTGGATGGAATGAAGTAGCACAAAGGGATTTTGAAGAATTAAAGGAGAAAATAAGTTCTTGCCTAGTCTTAGTGGTCCCTGACTTTTTACAACCCTTTGAATTACAGTGTGATGCTTCTGGTGAAGGGATTGGGGCTGTACTAATGTAGAACAAACACCCTATTGCTTTTGAAAGTAGGAAACTAACAAAAATTGTATGGCACTATTCAATTTATGATAAGGAAATGTTGGCTATCATGCACGCATTGGCAAAATTTTGACAGTACCTAGTATGTGGAAGATTCAACATTAAAACAAACCATAATAGTCTGAGATTCTTCATGAATCAAAAGGACCTTAATGATCACCAGAAAAAGTGGGTAAGTAAAATCCAAGCATATAATTTTGATATTGACTATGTTAAAGGAACTCACAATGTGGTAGCAGATGCCTTATCTAGAAAGGGTCAGTTGAACACCCTTACTAGCATCACAGGTGATTGGAAAAATGAAATTATTGTGGAATATGCTAAGGATCCTAGGACTAAAGAAATCATGGAAGGAAATGTAACTAGTGATGAAATCAAAATAACTGAAGAACTCATACTATATAGGGGAAGAATATTACTTGCAACAAATTCCAAAGTTAAAGGTAAGATTATGAGAGAATATAATGAAAACCCTCTATCTGGACATACTGGATTCTACAAAACCTATAGGAAAATAAGTGAAAGATACTCATGGAAAGGCCAAAAGAAAGATGTTATAAAATATGTTCAGGAGTGTATAATATGCCAGAAAAACAAAGCTAAGCATGATTATCTAGCTAGGTTATTACAACCATTACCTATTTCAGAACAAAAATGGGAGAGCATTTCTATGGATTTCATTACAGGCTTACCTAAAGTGCAAGACAAAGACTCCATCATGGTAGTAGTAGATAGGTTAACCAAATATGCACATTTCTTTACCATATCCATACATCTAAAGGCACCACAGATAGAAGAATTGTTCTTTAAGGAAATTTTTAGATTACACGGGTTACCAAAGAATATCTTTAGCAATAGAGATAGTAAATTTCTTAGCTTATTCTAGAAGGAACTTTTTAGATTAGCAGGAACTAAATTAACTTCCAGCACTAGCTATCACCCCCAAACCGATGGACAAACTGAAATTGTTAACAAATGGATAGAAGAATATCTTAGAAACTATGTAACTAGACAACAAAATACATGGATCAAATGGTTGTACTTGGGAGAATATTGTTATAATAATACTCATCACATGTCAATTGGAATGAGTCCATTTAAAGCATTATATGGATATGATGCTACTACATTTGGAGATCTAATCAATCAAGAAAGCAGAGTCCCTAGAGCCAAATATTTCATTCAGCAAAGTGTTGACATCATGAAGACTCTCAAAGATAACCTCCACCATGCTCAGAATCAATAGAAGACATATGCTAACTAGAAGCGAGTTGACAGGTCATTCCACATTGAAGATCTAGTATTCCTAAGATTACAACCCTATAAACAATCTTCTATCAAAATCAGTGGAGCAAAAAAACTAAAGCCACATTTCTATGGACCATACAAGATCCTAAGAGGGATAGGAGAGGAAGCATATGAAATAGAATTTCCTGAAAATAGTAAGATCCATAATGTCTTCCATGTATCCATGCTTAAAAAGGTTCTTAGGAAACATATAGTTCCATGTGGTGATCTTCCACCATTAGACAGTGAAGGGAAGTTGATATTGGAGCTTGAGATTATTCTTGATAGACGTGAATGAAGATTAAGAAATCGAGCTATTCCAGAATACTTGGTGAAGTGGACAAATCTTCCCAAGGAAGATGCTTCATGGGTTGGAGAAGAAGTCCTTTCTCAGTCAACATTGCTTGGGGACAAGAAAAATCTGGAAGGGGGGACTGTAATGAACCTGGATATATATATATATATATCTTCCGATGTAATGTAATAAATTCAAATATGTAAGATTGTTTTACTCAAATTATTCAAGTTATAATAAATAATTATTTTGAATATTATTGTTTCAAATATTGTTTTATTTACTTCCAAGACCTTCGTGAAAATTCATAACTATGAATGTATTATTATTTCACCATATATTAATATATAAATCCTACTAATACTATAAATGATTTGATTATTTAAACATCCTATAATACAAGAAAACCCTAAATTTTCCATTATTGTTACATTAAAACTTATAAATGACTACCGCAGCTTACTATACAAATATAATAAGCTGACTTATTAAATATAATGAACATTTTGAATTACATGAGTGAGGAAGATAAAACTATAACTAAATTAATTTGAAAAGGCACGATGTCAAACTCATGACTGTCAGATAACCTATAAAGAATTGTATTAGGGTTAGGTCAAAAAGAGGAGAAAGAAAAAAAAAAAAAAAGATGAATCAATAGCGGATTTTAAACTAAAATGTGTGATAATAGTGTTTACATTCGGTGAATGAAACACAGAGCATATCATTATCTCCCAGTGTATGCTACAGCGAACTTCATCAATAATATAGCGTTGTCAAAATGTCTTTCCTACAATTGCAAACAGGTACGAAGTTCTCTACGATATTTAGCCCCAACTGTTTTCAATAGTTATAAATAGTAGTCACTGCACTATAAAATATGACAGTAAGGTGCAAATTATGTATGAGAGAAAGTTTAAGATTTCAGTAATGTGGTTTCCAAATACCACATCAATCATAAATTAAATGTTTCACATAAAGTATTATTATTAAACTACTCAATATCATTTTCTCTAATGAATCGTTCAAGATTATTACATGATATTGAAAATAAATATTACAATGAGTATTATATTATTATGATTACTTATATGTATGTATATATATATATATATATATAATGATGATATACGTTCAATTATATATTAATATATGATCCATTAATAAATTTTACAATCAAAAGATAGTGGTATAATTTATTATATTATTATAAGACTTGAATAACATTGAGAAGTATTTTGAATTATAGTGTGGAAGGTTATATCTTTTCATGAAACATGAAATTCTGAGATAGAGAGTTGGTGGGGGGAAAGGTGGAGTAATTTCAAGGACTTTTCGAATACGCTTGGACCTTGTTTCACGCGCCCTCTACACCATCATTCTACCATCTTAGAATGATCATAATCAAGAGGAGAAGATGACTTGACACTATGAAGAGAAATCTTCTATGGTAACCTATAATTAATGATAATGTTCAACTCCTCGCATAACTAATAGAAGAAAGGATCTTAGGTTGTTTGTTTAAAATTTTAATGATTTCCTAATTTATACCTAAATTGAATATTAGGTTAAAATTTTGAAAAAAAGGGGTCATTACAACATGTGAGGAGAGGAAGGGAAGAAGGGCCTTAGGAAAAGCGATGATGGGGCACGAACTTCCTAGAAAAGGTCAAAAGGGAGGGTTACACATAGTTAGCATGGACTTTAGGAAGGCGTGTTCAGAGTCTTAGCAAGGAATATGTTGAAAATGTTGGGGATAGGATATGGGGAGTATAGTTCATGGCATATGGCGGGCATGTGAATGGATGGGAGGGTAATGTCACTAGGGATTAGTGCTTAGGTTGAGGGGTAGTTAGGTGTAGGAAATAATTGGGGAAAATTAATTAGATCAATGGGTAGTATTAATAACTATTGTGAATGGGTTAGTGAAATTAGATTTTAATAACATGTGTTTAGTTAGTAGCATGGGTGAGTCAGGTAACGGGCATCACCATATTATGATATTGTAATTCTATAATATTACAGATTGGGGAGTTAATGAGATTACATTGGTAATTAAAAGTGGTGGGACTAATAAAGTGGATGGTAGATAATAAATCTTTTTATTTTAAAATTGGATAGAAATTAGCTTTATGGCATTTAGAAACTAAGGGGGCATTTCACAATTGATAGAAAATAAAATAAAATTTCTAATAATTTAGTTGGTAGATATTAGTTTAAATGTGAAGTATGAACAATATTTGATGTAATGAGTTAGTGATTAATTAAGTGATTAGAAATGTAATAGTTAGAGGATAGTGGTTATTAATATGTGGTAGTACATAAAGAGTAATAAAGTTGAGTGGACTTTAGGAAGGCGTGTTGAGAGTCTTAACAAGGAATACGTTGAAAATGTTGGGGATAGGATGTGGGGAGTATAGCGCATGTCATATGGGGGGCATGTGAATGGATGGGAGAGTAATGTCACTGGGGATTAGTGCTTAGGTTGAGGGGTAGTTAGGTGTAGGAAATAATTGGGGAAAAGTAATTAGATCAATGGGTAGTATTAATAACTATTGTGAATGGGTTAGTGAAATTAGATTTTAATAACATGTGTTTAGTTAGTAGCATGGGTGAGTCAGGTAAGGGGGATCACCATATTATGATATTGTAATTCTATAATATTACATATTAGGGAGTTAATGAGATTACATTGGTAGTTAAAAGTGGTGGGACTAATAAAGTGGATGGTAGATAATAAATCTTGTTATTTTAAAATTGGTTAGAAATTAGCTTTATGGCATTTAGAAACTAAGGGGGCATTTCACAATTAATAGAAAATAAAATAAAATTTCTAATAATTTAGTTGGTAGATATTAGTTTAAATGTGAAGTATGAACAATATTTGATGTAATGAGTTAGTGATTAATTAAGTGATTAGAAATGTAATAGTTAGAGGATAGTGGTTATTAATATGTGGTAGTACATAAAGAGTAATAAAGTTAGCTAAAAATGATTTGGTCTTAGGATTAGCATATTTTGTTAAAAGATATAATTGGTATTATCATAATAAGATAGTGTATAGTTGATTTTGTTTTTTAATAAACAAGCATTAAACTAAATTGTTAGATAGAATTCTATTAAATGATAAAATGTAAGAGCATAATTAGTGGTGTGTAATTAAGGGTCAATGATCACATAGTAATATAGTTTTTTTTTTTTTCTAATATTACATTCCCAAGGTGGTAATAATCAAATTACACATTTAGAACATAATATTAAAGATGGACACTATACATGCCAATAACGTATACATTGCACCTCTGGAAATGTAAGAGTTCATTCAACATTTATTTTGAAGTACAAAATTTGGAATGGAAGAGTAATGATTTGAGGTTGCTTTATAAACATTAAAAAAAAATTTAAAAAAATTGTTGTGTCTTGCTCGGTAAATTTTGGGCATGACAGAATGTTTGCAACCTATTAGGATTACAACAACTTGTTAAGGCTACCTTGTTAAAGGATTTAAACTCTTATTCTAGGAGGTAGCTTGTTGGAGGATTTACAATATGCTCACTATTTAAGAGTGCCTAGTTAAGAGATTGCAAATTGACTATAATGATTATTGGGAAAAAAATATTGATCTAACATAGTTAGCATTCCTTGTTGTGTATATCAAGAAGAGGTCTTTATCTTCTCTTTTTGTATAGACATTTACTATGATAGAGCTATATCACCACATTCTACTTTGTCTTTTCCCTGTCTATAGTGCACCAGCCTGTAATGGCTTGGTTATTCCCTTTTATCTATTTTTTTATAGCACTTCTCTTACATCCCACACTTTTTCTTCTTCTATTGCATGCATATCCAATAGGCTTAAAAAATGAAGTCTTCAAGACTATATACATGTCTCCCCTTCTCTAGGAAATAAATCCCTAGAAATATCTTTCCCAAATACATGCATTCAAAATTTGAATTGCATGTCTCAGTCATTCATGTAAAACCCATAACACCTACATCATAGGGTTTGGATTGGTAGCTCTACCAGTCCTAAAATAGGCCTAGGTGTGGCATATCTGAGCATTCTTCTTTTTCGTTGATTTGGCTAACAATCAATCATGTCATAGTGCAAGACAAGTATACTATATCATGTCACATCGATGGTGACTCATCTTGTTGTCTGTGATTAGTTGTCTTGGCTTATCCTCATCTTCGCATTAGATCAACCTATTGTAGATGTCTATTGGTGATTGTGAGATAGTACACCTTATACATGACTAATTCCTAATCAATTATTTAAAATTAGTGTGCAAATTTTTAGCACCACCAATTTCCTTTCTTAATGCCTTTAAGACTTGTGGGATCAATAGAAAATTGTTGAACCCAATTCCTCAAACCTTGGAACGATAGAAAGGTTGTAATAAATGACATTAGTTTCAAAGTGAATGAGGAGATTACTACCATAGCTACTGATATATCCTTGGAGGGTAGTACATGGTTGAAGATGATCAAGGTTTCAAATGAAACCAATCTCAATGGAATTTTTAAGAAGGATGAAGCCTCAGTCAAGCACATAGGCATATTTTAAACAAAAAGACCAACAAAGGATGGAGACATGTAGTTGGTCTTAAAAACCTCACCCATAGTGCACTTAATTCCTCAATATGGAGCTTGAAATACAACTATGATAAAGGCCTAAGATAGCTCAAAATAAGTGAAATTGAAAACGAAACAATAATAGGAAAAAAAACAAAAACCTAGCAAAAAATCAAGAAAAATTAAATAAAGATTCAAAGATTACTAAAATCAAGTACTTGCAGCCAAGGAAGAAAAAACTATTTTTGCAAGTAAAACAAAACAAAACTTTATAGAAACCTTTAGAAATAGCATCTATAGGATGATAAATCTAATACAATTCAACGTAGAATTGTTTTCCTTCAAAAAAAAAAATCCTTTTGAACACCAAATTTAGAGAATTTCTCCTACAAATTCATTCATTAGAAGATTGCATTGAGTTGTCCAATTTTGTGAACTCAGATTTGATGACAACATGGATTATTTATCAATTGTAAATATAGGGGTGGTGAGAGTATTAAAAACTAGACCAAAAAAAATCCTAACAATAAAGCATAAGGATATTAAAATCAATATTGTTGAGTATATTGATTTTCTGTCATTATACTCAATTGCCAGGAAAAGAGCTCTGACAAATAGATAAATACATAGTAAATTTAGCAAGTAAGAAGAGATAAATTATTTTCTTAGAAAAAAAATTATGACAAAAGTTTGAAACATTTCCTAGAAAATGGTCATGACTTATAAACCCAAGGAAGACTAAGAGGAAGAATTTTTAAAGTGAAAATTGATATTTTTACATGTTTTTGGCTACTCTATTAAATGTTGGGGAAATAATGGATATATGCAGTATAACATAGCCAAAATCTTATTTGGAAGAAATTCTCCATATAAATTAGAGATGTGCTAGAAAATGTGGAAGTAAGAAAGGCATTTTTCTTTTTAGAGACTATTATGTAGAGTGGCATTGGGGTTATGAGGTTAAGAGGTTTTCACTTATTATCTTGGAGAGGCTTGACTCACTTTCTAGAGAAAGGTAAGAATAGAGTGGATAATTTTGTTTTTAAATAAATTCTTGAATTTGGTGCTAGATAATGGGGAGAATTGGCTCCAAAGGTACCTAAATGATGAAGGTTTGGTATAGGATGATGAAGAAGAAGATAAGTTTTGTGTGAATATCAAGAGAAGGTAAAATGCTTTGTCAATGACACAATAAATGCATAAGAGACATAACATGTGGTTTGTATCTTGATGTGTCAAATCAAGGCAAAGTTAGCTTCCAAATTGATGAAGAAGTGTGATTAATGATATTAGGGTTGATGTTTCCACATTTTGTTAGGTAAATATAGTTTTTCATCTAGAAATAAGTTATAGAGTGTGTGCAATATACAATATTTCAAGAAGTTATATAATTTTCATCTTGGAGATGTCTCCATTTTAGCCTTGGAGTCATTATGTACGTGTAAATGACCTCTGAGAAGATGTGGTTATTGATAGCATGTTTTTTGATTAGATAATTGACTAAACAAACTAGGATAGAGGAAAGTTTAATTGATGTAATATTTCTACCTTTTTAATATAAATGGTACACGCCCATATCAAATATTTAGAAATTTATTTATTTATTTATAATTAATGGTATTATTATCATATATTAGTTAATATTACATTTTTATTTTTTATTTTCATTATTACCTTTACTAAACATTTAAAATGAATAAAACTAATGTCTTTTAATAGTTTTATTTGTTTATCATTGATTAATTTTTTCCTAGCTTAATAAAAAAGTTCCATATAACATCCCTAAAATTGTATGCCAAATTGCACCCCAAATGTTTTGACCATTGTTGTATTTAATATGAAGTAAATTGTTTCAAAAGAGAGGAAGGAAATCCTTGTGTAATTCTCTTACTATCTATTACAAGCGTGAGACATGTTCTTAATACACAAACAATAAATAGATTATAACAACAATTAAACTTGGTTCTTGACAACAAATTTTGTAAATATGATGATACTTTCAGCTACTATTGAATCTTGAATATGTGTTGTAAACATGAAATTATAGATGTATACAAATGCATTCAATCCAAATACAAATATTTAACTTGTAGAAATTTAATGATCTAGAAAGACACAAATTGGTCACAGAGAAATATAAAATATACGTGGAGAAATATTTTTTGGAAAAAAAAATCGTTATAAAAAAGGCCAAGATTTAATTTTTTAATTATCTTCCTTAATGCACATGCAACTTGTATTAATTTTTTTTTTAAAAAACACCTTTATTTTTGAAAATTTGTCCTTTATTCAATATTAGTTACTTCTCTAACCAAGATTATTCTGGAAAAAACACTCCTAGGACATCCAAAAATATCTTAATAGAAAAATTGCATTGTATAATGTATAAATTCCCAACTTACACATTAAATAACCTACCCTATAGATATCTACAAAAAATTTCTTTCCAAGCAAGAAAAACTTTTTTTTCCACAATAGTTCAATCTTCCTCCATTTGCATGCAACTTGTATAAAAGGAAATTCAATTTTCAAAAATATAATTTTTGTTTAATCTACCTTCTCTAAGGAAAGGTCCCCATGCTTAGCTCATTTTGGCTAGTAGTTGTTGTTTTAAATTTTTTTAGCAACAACTTGTGAATTTGGTGGCTCTACATATTTTTCGATAGCCATCATATATAATATGTTTAAATGACATCATTAATAATATATTTTCAAGCTAATATTTAGAAAAAAAATAGGAGGAAGTAAAAAGAGGCAAAATAAATTGTGAAGTCATGTATCATTCTTTTCAATAAGAAATTTTTGCTTACTTTTAACTTCCCATCTTTTCCAAAGATTATTTTCAATTTTAAGCAACATATGCTCCATTGAAATAGGGAAATATTCTAATTTATCCTTTTCCATAATTAAAATTTTCCATGGGATTTGTTTGACTACTTAAATACAACTAGAAATAATAGTTAATAAGTCACATAAGAACATGAGGTAGCCAAGAGTTAATTTGCAAAATACACTCCTTGGCATCCAAAAAGATGTCACTATAAAAACCTCATTGTAAAATGGATAAATCCCTAACCTAGACATCTAAAAAAATCTACTTCATAGATAGATCCAAAAAGTCACTTTTCAAGTGAGAAAAACCATGTTTCTATTACTTTGTATTAGCCAAATGGACTTGGGCACCCAACCTAGGAGACATTGTTTTTATACTTTTCTATCCAAAGTCGATATGAACACCACTCAAATATGTAGCTCTTTTTACATATGCAAATTAATTTATTATCTACATAAGCTTTATCCCTCCATTATGGATGATTTGCAAATAAACATAAGAAAATAAATAATTGAAACATATTCTTTCTTGTATTAGAAATATTTTAATGAATTTATAAGGTGAATGACACCTATATCCCAACAAAAAATTGTCACTTCTTTCATAAGAGGAATGCCTATAAGAACACTTGATATTCGAGACAACAAGATAGTAAATGTTCAACGAATTAGTAAATTTTTCATTTTCTTTCAAAATACAAAATTTTTTCACTTGATAATAATGTCATTCTATCAATATAATTTAATGGATGCCAACTATACACAATTAAAATAGCACAACTACAACCAATAAAAAATAAAAAAACACAATTAGAAATACTTCGATCATTACATTGGTTTTCACTTATAAAATCTAATATATCACATCCATGAAAATGATGAAAAATTTTATTGGGTCAAAGACTGAACACCCTTAATCCTAGAGTATTAAATTATCCCTAAGGCCAATAAGTTATCTTCAATAGGATAGAGTATGGGATCATCAACATATTAGAGATGATTGTTGTCTAGTGTGGAGTGTGATCAGTCCCCAAGTGGGAGATTGTTAGTATGTGGTGATTGATCATGGAAGTATTGTACATACTTCATAAAAATTTTGGGATACCTTGAAAAAAAATTGAGTTATTATTCACCAATGGTCGGCTACTATTTTCCAATTAGCTATTGTTTATATTTGCCAAGTTATGGCCAACATGTAACTAATTTTAACCTTAAAGCAAGAGAAATACTTGTATAAAAGGGCTTAGGGTTAAGGATTGTCTAATAAGGTGTGATGCAAAAATTGCTTCTTGCAGTGATATTGAGCTATAAGGGATTACGAATTGTAATCAGGTTGTAATCACTGGATTGTAATAATAGTAGACTTATTGTTTGGTGGATGTAGCCTAGGAGTTGGGTGAACTAGGTTAAATCTTGATGTCTTGTGTTCCTTTCTCTGTGATCTATTATTTTTTGATATTGTTTATATTTGCATGTAGTTGTTATTTCTATTTGTGGTTAAATGCTAACAAGTGGTATCAGAGCGAGGTTTTTTTTCATTTATTCTCTATAGGAAAGTCTCACAATTGATTGGGAGCCTCACGGTTGAGTGGGAGCAATGGAAGACGAGGGTAAGCTAAGGATTGACAAGTTTAATGGGTAGAAATTCCAATTATGGAAGATGCAAATGGAAGACTATCTTTATTAGAAGGATTTATGGAAGTTATTGGAAGGAAAAACCAAGCAGGGATCTATGAAAAATGACGACTAGGATCTTTCAGATAGAAAGGAACTTGGAAGCATTTGATTATGCCTGGTACCATCAATGGTATTTAATATTACAAAAGTGAAGGCGACAAAAGAGTTGATGGAAATCCTAAAGAAATTGTATGAAAATCCCTCATGAAGCATTTATTTAATACAAAAATAGTAGAAGGTGGATCTGTTGCAAATCACTTAAATGAGTTTAATACAATTACTAGTTAGTTATCTTCTATGGGTATTGATTTTGATGAAGAAATTAGGGCATCTAGATTTTGTGTTGTTTTCCTAAAAGCTGGAATCACTTGGTAATGGTTGTGAGTAATTCTATTTCTGGGTCTAATACCCTAAAATATGATGATGTGATCAATGTTATTCTAAGTGAGGAAACTCGTAGGAAAACCTCAAGAAAATCTACATTAAGAAGTGTTCTGAACACACAAAGAAGAGGTAGAACAACTGAAAGAGGAAATAATTCTAAAAATTATAGAAAATCAAGAGGAAAGTCAAAGGGGAAGAGGTCTCAATCCAAAGGACCAAGAGATTGTTGGTACTGTGGTAAAACATGGGATAAGAAGAAAGATTGTTGGACTCAAAAGAACAATGAAGGAGATAATCTAGAAGGGACCAAGGAGACAAATGTGGTAGTAACAAATTCAAAGAGGATGCTTTGCTTCTGTCTTTAGAAAGTGTTGATGATTCATGGGTTTTAGATTCTAGTGCTTCATTTCATGCTACACCTCATAGAGGTTATTTCATTGATTATGTCCAAGGGGGTTTTGGCCTTGTTTATTTGGGGGATAATGAACCTTGTCAGATTGTTGGAAAGGGAAAAGTTAAGATTAAGCTGCAAAATGGGAATCATTGGCTACTACATGAGGTAAGACATGTTCCAAGGCTGAGTAGGAATTTAATTTCAATAGGGCAACTCGGTGATGAGGGTTGTGTAGTTACTTTTAATGATAAAAATTGGAAGGTTTTAAAAGGTTCCCTTGTAGTAGAAAAAAGTATGAAAGTAGGAACTTTATATCTTTGTACAAGTCATATTGTTCATTCTACTTTGATTTTTTTAGAGAAAAATTAATGTTTAGGAATAGTTGTTGTAGTTGAGCAGGGAGAACAAATAGCTTTTGTAGATTCTGATGCAGTGATGTGGCAAAATAGACTTGGGCACATGAGTGAGAAAAGTATGAAAGTACTTCATTCAAAGAAAGTTTTACTAGGTCTGAAATGTGTTAATATGGATGTATGTGAAAGTTGTGTATATGGAAAACAAAAGAGAGTGAATTTTGTGAAGACTGGGAAGGAAAATAAAAGGGAGAAAGTAGAGCTTGTGCATATAGATGTATGGGGACCGGCTCAAGTATCTTGCCTCAGTGGCTCTCATTATTATGTTATATTTATTGATGATGCAACTAGAAAAGTATGGGTTTATTTCCTTTAACAAAAACCTAACATATTTCAAACTTTTAAGAAATGGAAATGCTTGGTTGAAAATGAGACTAGTAAGAAATTAAAATGTCTCAGATCTAATAATGGTGGTGAGTATTGTAGTCATGAATTTGAAAATTATTGTTTCACTAATGGTATTTGTAGATAGAAAATTGTTCCAAGGACTCCACAGGAAAATGGAGTGGTTGAATGCATGAACAGGACTATAATGCAGGGTGCAAGAAGCATAATGTTGCATGTTTGGTTGTCCTTAAATATGTGGGAAAAAGTTTTTAATATTGTTGTATATTTAATTAATAGAGGTCCCTCAACTCTTTTGGGTTGTGGTATTCCAGGGGAAGCATGGATTGGTAAGAAGGTGAGTTATTCTTTTCTCAAAACCTTTGGTTGTGAAGCATTTGCTCATATAAATTCTAAAATAGAACCAAGCTATAAGCTAAGTCAAAGAAATGTGTATTTTTTGGATATGACATTAATGAATTTGGTTATAGGCTTTGGAATTTTGAAAATCGTAAAATTGTAAGAAGCAAGGATGTCATATTCAATGAGAAAGTATTGTACAAAGATCTATTGTAACAACATGAGAAGAAAGAAGATGATTATATAGTACTGGATGATACTCCAAAAGATGATGTTCCATCCATTCCTTATGATGTACAACAACTACAAAAATAAATACCACACATATTAGTGAATGTTAGATGGTCAACAAGGCTAGTTAGACCTCCAAAAAGATTTCCTCCTTTGTATTCTATTTTACTTACTAATGCTAGTGAACTTGAATGTTATGATGAAGTTGTGCAGGTCCATACTAAGATTCAATGAGAGTCTGCAATGAAAGACAAAATAGACTCTTTTCTGAGGAATAAGACATAGGATTTATGCAAGTTTCCTGCAAGTAAAAGGGCTTTACAGAATAAGTGGGTTTGCAAGTTAAAAGAAAAGGATGGAGGTAAGAAAAGATTTAACACCAAGTTAGTTGTAAAAGGATTTACACATAGAAAAGGCATTGATTTTGATGAGATATTTTCTCTTGTTGTTAAAATGACTTCTATTCATATTGTTTTTAGCATTATGGCTACTGAAGATTTTCATTTGGAGTAGCTTGATGTTAAAATACCCTTCCTTCATGGTGATTTGGATGAAGAGATATATATGGCTCAGCCATAGGGTTTTGAGGTCAAAGGTAAGGAGAACTTAGTGTGCAAATTGAAGAAAAGTTTATATGGCTTGAAGCAAGCATGTCGGCAATGGTATATAAAATTTGATAGTTTTATGCATGAGCATGGATATAGTAGGTTTCATTCAGATCACTGTATTTATTTTAAGAGGTTGGATGATGATAGCTACATTATTTTATATTTATATGTGGATGATATGCTTGTAGATGGGTCTAACATGGATCATATTAAGGGGTTGAAATGCTAGTTAGCACATGCATTTGCTATTAAGGATTTGGGGCAGCAAAACAAATCCTTGGTATGAAGATTTGCAGAGATAAGAAGAATGGGAAATTGATGTTATCTCAAGTTGATTATGTTGAGAAGGTGTTGCAACGTTTCTCTATGGAGAATGCTAAAGTTGTTAGTACACCTTTACCTGGTCATTTGAAGTTGACTAAGGAGATGTGTCCCAAGACACAAGAAGAGGAGGATAAGATGTCCAAAGTACCCTATGCTTTAGCTATAGGAATCTTGATGTATGTTATGGTATGTACAATGCAAGATATTGCACATGCAATGGGAGTCGTTAGTAGGTATATGATTCATCTAGGAATTAAGCATTGGAATGTAGTCAAATGGATTCTTAGATATGTGAGAGGAACATCTAGTAAGTGTTTACAGTTTAGGGGCTCTACTATAGACATGCAAGGCTATGTTGACTCATATTTGGTAGGGGATATTAATACCAGGCAGATTAATATAGGTTGTGTCTTTACTATTGGTGGGGCAGCCGTGAGCTGGGTTTCTAGGTTACAAAAGGTTAATGCTTTATCCACTATAAAGGTAGAGTATGTTGTTGCTAAAGAGGCAGCCAAGGAGATGATATGGCTTCAGTTTTTCTTGGAATAATTGGGACACCCTCAGAGAGATAATTATTTATTTGCAGATAGTCGAAGTGTCATTCATCTTGCAAAAAATTCAGCTCTACATTCAAAGACAAAAAAAATTCAGTTGCAGTACCATTTCATTTGATCAGTTTTGGATGATGGATAGTTAAAGCTAGATAAGATACATATAGATGATAATCTAGCAGATTTGTTTACAAAGGTAGTGACAAGGGAGAAGTTGAATTCCTCTTCAGCTTCAGTTGGTCTTCTACACTAAACATAACAAAATAACAATAGAGTCCAAGGTTGTTTGATCCAGTTGGAGCCCAATGTGGTAGTAGTATTGCTACAGGATCAATCTCCAAGTGGGAGATTGTTGTCTAGTGTGGAGTCTGATCAATCCCCAAGTGAGAGATTGTTAGTTTGTGGTGACTGATTAGGAAAGTACTATACATGCATACTTCATAAATTCTTTGGGGTTCAAGGAATCACCCAAAAAAAAAAAAATTGGACTACTATTTGCCAATGGTTAGCTACTATTTTCCAATGGCTAATATTTTTTAATTAGCTATTGTTTATATTTTCCAAGTTATGGCTGACATGTTGTAACTAATTTTAACCCTAAAGCAACAAAAATACTTGTATAAGAGGGCTTAGGGTTAGGGATTATCTCATAAGGTGTGATGCAAAAATTGCTTCTTATGGTGATATTGAGTTATAAGGGATTATAGATTGTAATCGTGTTGTAATCACTAGATCATAATAACATTGAACTTGTTGTTTGGTGGACGTAGCCCAGGGGTTGGGTGAACCACGTTAAATCTTGGTGTCTTGTGTTCTTTTCTAGGTGATCTATTATTTTATGATATTGTTTATATTTTCATGTAATTGTTATTTTTTTCTGTGGTTACATCCTAACAATGACTAAAGGCCAATGTACGAGAGAAAATATTATCACATTCACTTTGGGTTTACTTGATATATGACGGTTTGTCTAAGGTATTCTTGATACTAAATGATTAAGATGAATCATGACTAAAATAACAATAGTTATAACCTATGTATACAACTCCAATAAGTTTCACCATAGCAAGGACTATTGGTTAAACCTTTGATTAAGTGAATAGTAACAACCTTGCATGTGCACAAAGTTGTGGGTGTAAACATGCATGTAATACTTTCTTACAAATTTATCTATTTTTGGTCACTTTAAATGCTCTCAAAGTTATAAAAATTGATTAGAATATAATATAATATGCTCTTAGTCTATTGAACTTGACACATGGTTTAGTAAACTATTATTTGTTTATCATAAATCAGATTAGTGCCTACTCTATTTTTGCAACAAAGTCATGATTTGCATGGAAAAAGGGAGATACACTTGCAAAATATAAGACAAAAACTATATGCATACACAAACAAAATATTACTCTTTATGTGAATAAAAATACTCAATAATCCTTCAGATTTTCAATGATTTCCATCAAAATATCTTTAATGAATTATAATTTGTTTTACATTCATCTAATTGCTTGTTAAACTCATGTTAAAAAATGGGATAAACAACTAGGTTTGAACTTTCTACTATATAATTACAAATTGTAATAGAGACATCTGTGTACATGCATTGTGTTCATTTAATACCCTTCCTATGATTTATAAAGTATATAACAAACATATTCAAACTAGATTTATAATATTTGATGCTTTAAAATCAACTTGAGACACTTACAATATAGAAATTTGATCCCACAACAATAGGTTAGAAATTTGATCCCAAAATAATGGGCTATACTTTTTGGCCAAACTTGATAGTGAAATGAACATTATTAATTTCTTATACCTATAATAGCTAAATCGTTAGGAATTTGAAGATGGTGTGAATCTGTGATATGTGAGATTTTGTTTGCACATTTAATTGCTTTTTAAAAAATTGAAATTATTTTGTAATTTTTAATGTTGTTTTCACTAATTTTAATAGTATTTTTTAAAATAAAATAAATTGAGATTCATGATATCACAAATAACTTTTTTATGCCACAGATTAATCATTATGCAGAAGCCATGTGAGCACTTCAAAGTCACATTTTTGCTAAACATTATAAATGCAAAAATGTTTGGCTTGAAGGGGACTCAATAACATCATAAGATATCTTAAAGGGGAAATTATAACATGTTAGTAAATTGATCATATTATAAGGAACTCTAGAGAAATAATTCATAATTTTGAGATATTCTATATAGCCTATAATTTTTTTTAAAAAATTTGAGATTTATAATATCACAAATAACTTTTTTATACCAAAGATTAACCACTATGCAGAAGCCATGGGAGCCTTTCAAAGTCTTATATTTTCTAAACATTTCAAATGTAAAAATGTTTGGCTAGAAGGAGAATCCAATAAAATCATAAGATATCTTAAAGGGTAAATTCTAGCATCTTAGTAAGATGATCATATTACAAGGGACTCTAGAGAACTAATTCATAATTTTGAGAAATGTTATATAGCATATTCTTATAGAGAATTTAATAAGGTGACAGACGACCTCACTAACCTTGGTGTAGAAGCTAGCAATATTTTGAAATAGAAAGGGGAAGGTAATTTAAATAATGATGTAAAGATCCTTTTAGCCTTCAATAATATCAATAGTAGGAGTGGGAAAGTAATTTAATAACAAAAACCATACCTCATTCCCTCATAATCCACAGTTGTGATAGAGACATATTTTAAGCATCTCATCATAAAATCTCATTTAAGTTTACATGCTTTTTGGGTTTTTAACAAGAGAAATTTTCATTTCTATATTGCTTTGTTTTCTACTTGCTTTTTGTTTTAGCCAGGTAGCTTTGAGAATATGATAATGGAAGGAGACTTGAACTACATAGAGATTTATACCTATGAGCATTGGAGGAGAGATGATGAGGTCTATAAAAATCTTACTAAGGGCGGTCTTGCCGCTTTTCTAGAAAGATTACACAACTATGAAAAAAAGGTGACCTAGGTCTTTGTTAATGACTAGGATAACGGTGTTATCATCCTGCAAGGCAAGTATTTATTATAATGAGAATGTTGTGGGGGAAGTGACAAGTATGTTTACCAAAGGGATGAAACTTTTCAATGATAGGAATATTTTAGACTAGGGTTTGCTGAATTTACTTGACACTAAGGAAAACATGAAAGCCCTTGTTAAAGATAACAACATGTACTTTAATCCTGAGAAGTTAAAGCTATTTTGGGTAAGGATGATGCAAGTTATAATGGAATGTGTTACAATGGATGAGAGATTTACCAAAATACACCATTACCATTTTGTGTTTTTAAATCACTTTTGGCATAAGAATTTGATTTCATTTCCATATTTTCTTTATTCCTCTCTTAATGCTAGTATTTACAATACTAAAAACCCTAGAAAGGTTGTTGTTCATCAAGGGATTATCTTAGTGCCATATAACTATTTGAGAGCTAAGGCTTCAAATAATCCCAACCCTTGGATTGTGGGGACTATGAAAGTGAGTAACCTTGATGATGGTGGGTCTGGGAAGGAAGATGGATTTTCTTATGTGGAAGATATTGATACCCCAAAGACCAAGAAGCTAAAATTCTCAACTAGAAAAAAAAATATGCCAAAGAAGTTGATGTATCAAGGAGATGAAGAGGATTATACCAAAGATAGTGAAGAGGAGCTTTCTCACCCTAAGACCAAAATTATTGTTAAGAAGAAGTTAAAGTCCAAAAAATTGTTGGTGTATCAAGGTGATGAGGGTGATCATACTGAGAATAGTAATGAAGAACCCCATCCTCATACTCAAAGTCAAGATAAGGGGCCCCTCTTTGTTGGTCTTTTTGTCTCTCTATTTTTTGATGATTATAGGGTGGGTGGTAAGGAAGTAGTGGGGAGAAACCCTAGTGGGTTGTATATGAAGAATAATAATATGGTTGTCCTCAGTGACATTTACATTGGTAGTCTTGCAATAGTGAATGTTAATGCTTCTAGTCCTTTGGCTGGTATTTCCCTAGTGAATATTGTTGGGAGATCAAAGAAGATTAAGGAGGAAAACCCTAATATCCCTCTCATATATGATTTTACTAGTTCTATGATTCATAATTTTCTAGCATCTCCTCCAAATTCTAATGAATAAGATGGTGAGAAGAACATACCAAAGGAGGTGTCAACTAACTTATGATTTTAAGATTTCCTTGACTAGAAGAAGCCTCTCTTTGGTGCCCTCTCTATTTATAAGGTTCATGCTTTGTACTCTTTTTGGGTTCAAAGATGATCCTTTCATGAGATAAAAAGCCTCAATCTCAAATATAGGGCTCTTTCAACTAAGTTTGAGAACATACAAAAGAATTGGTCTTCATCTTTTTGGTCTTTTGAGAAAAAGAAACTTCATCTCAAATTGGTGGAAGTGAAGGGTAATGTTCGAAAGGTCCTCAAAGGTAAATTATATACACTAAGCTTTGTCTCAAATTAGTGGAAGGGAAGGATAATATTAGAAAGATCCTCGAAGGTAAATTATATATGCTTGAGTGTAGGGTGATAAAAATGGAAGTGACTCTTAAATAGATAATGGAGCATAGTCTCAAGGTCATTAAGTCCATCATGAAAAAAATGATAACTTTGGTTGTGAGGTTAGAGAGAAATTATATTCAGAAGAACACCATTAATGTGGATATTGAAAAGGAGGTGGTCATAATTTGTAATGCCTACCCCTAGTTTACTTTTGATGTATATTGCCAAATTATTTTAGGCCAACTTTTATGGTTATGTGCTATAATTTGGTGGTACTTGGTTACCTAATTTGATTAATTTTACTTCATACTTAGTTTATATATTTGATGAGCTACTTGATACTTGCTTATATCATGTGTTCATGTTTATTCTTTCTATGATGATGATTTGTATGTTCATATGGTGATAGTTAGATAGATGATCTATACATGGTTTTTATGGTTACTTATCCCATACTTGCATGTGTATGGTGTGTTTGATGTTTCTAATATGGTTGAGGGAGGGAGTCATTGTCAACTACTAGTCAAGATCTACATGATGTATCACTCCACACCATTTCCTATTTATTTTAGATATATATTCTTATGTACATGTTTGACTTTCATGTAGATTGTAGGTTTGGGCATCGATTTCCCTGAATTGCTAGGGTGAGCATGCCCTATCACAATATATCAATAGTAAAGAGGGGAGATAGCTCTCAAGTCCAAATCCTAACCCTAATCCAATTTTCTTAGAATATAGGACAAGGATTGAGTTATGTACCCTTCCAAATTTGTCAAGTGACATGAATTCGAGATTTTGACCCTTGAGTTTGAATTTGTACTTTGTCTGATGGCTTTTCTTCTTAAGCTTATGGATCTATTGTGATTTTTAGTTATAATTAAACCAAATAAAGATAATATTAAATGATTTAATTTAACATAAATTTTATAAAGAAAAATCATTTTAAATTATATTTAATTAATTGAGAAATTAGTTAAATACAGGAAGTAAATTTAAAGATTTACTTAAAAGTTCAAATTTGGCATAATTATATTTATTTAATTTAATAATAATTAATTTAGAAGTTTCATTTAAAATATCAAAAAAGTGAAAATGGTAGTAATAGAGAAAAAACCAACAAAAGCAAAAAAATAGTTAGCAACTACGTTTATTCGAATAAACTTGAGCATAATTATCAAACAAAAGGCTCATGCCCTAATCGGGCAAAACCTCTTAAACAAAATCCTCCAAATCACCATTATCCTAGGCAAAATGGCCAACTAGAGTGCCCTTGTCTTCCTATTAGTAACAAATTTGATGTCTTATCACCTGAAATGGAAGAAGGAAAATGTCAGAGGAGGGTGACGTTCAATACTGTAGTCAAACTACATGAAACTAGGAACAAAGAAATACTCAAAATGCAAGGAAAACAAAACCTAACCAATGAAGAATAAAATGGGTAGCAACAAGTGACAACAAAAAGGAAGATCAAGAGGGGAACAACATCCCAAAAGAATATAGAAGCAACCTCAAATCACTTAGAGGAAGATGTGATAGTCAAATGACAAGAGGTATTCTTTAGCAAAACACTATATGCAAAGAAGACATCAAGGTTCAAGGGGAAAAAAAACACCCAAAATGAAGCCTAAGAATGGTAGGGATTTAAGGAAACAAAGACCTAAAAAAATCTCAGTAGAAAATAGTATCCCTTTAGGCCCTAAACAAAATATCATAGTACATGTAATTGATCTTAGGGCTCCCACAATAAAATCTCTTAACCTAAAAGTCTACATTCCCCCTCATAAAAGAATAAATGGAAGGGTGTATTTAAAATCTTAGTGCCTCCTTCTATAGGAACCCTGAATAATCATAAAATTTATTTTGATACACTAATCATAAGTGATAAACATATAGAGGATAAATGGATGGAATGTTCAGAGCTAGGCATATTTGTACATTGGAGTGGACCAAGTAAGTTTCACTCAAACCTGGTAAGAAGATTAAAAAAGATATGTAAGAAATAAGTATCCGTAGTTTTTCTAATTATTCATTGTATGTGCATTGTAAAATAGAGAAATTACCAATAAATTAGTTTCAATTTCATTCTGCTTTTACAAAGGACACTCAGACAAATTTCTAGCTTGGGAACCAAACTAGAGTGATGAAAATAGTAGGAAAAATCAAGCTCCAAACTAGTTTGAATGTAAAAGCTTTCCACCTAAACTTAATCATCTCCAAACCCTAATAAAATTTGCTAAATCTCTAGGAAATTTAACAAGAAATGAATTAGAATTTAACCAATCAAATAATATTTTTTTTAATAGAAACAAAATTAGGTCAGAAGGAACTTAACACAAAAAAATTAATAACAAATAGATCCATATATAAACTAGATTTTACAAAATTTGAAGGAGAAATTAAAAGAATTATCAAACCTAACATGAACATAGAATAAACACTATCAAATTTAAAAGAGGCACTCAACAGTATCAGCAATAACCAAAGGAAGTAAAGAAAAGAGGTAATAATAAATCAAAAGGTAGACATAATTGAGAAAAGTAAAGATAAAAAAGAATAGAAAGGAAAAACACCCATAGGGAGGATTATGTTTCAGAGAAGACATACAAAAGAAAGAGTATCAACAAGTCAAAGGATAGCACAAAGAGAACTAGTAACACTGGGAAAAATATACAAGAAAGCAGAGGATAACCATGAGAGCTAGTTAAAATTGATAAAACTTAGAGAATGCAAGGTGTCAAAGAGAGAATAGGGCATTGGAAGAAATTGATATGATCTTGCAATATTTAAACAGAATGACCCATGATATATTATTATTACAAAATGATATCAAAGATCAAATAACAATAGAGTGAAAAATCATAATGATCATGGGAGCATGGAACAACAAGATGAGAAGGAAGGAAAAAGGAAAGAATCAGTTAGTATTGAAATAGAGGGGAGAAAAATAGGGGGAAATATTGAAGGAGGAGCAATAGTGGAAATCAGATTAGAATAGGACCAAAACCAAGAGGAATTTAATAAAGAGGACCCAAGTTTAAAATGAGGTTCCTTAACTAAAACAAAATATAGAAGGTATCAATCAGGATCAAATAAATGAGCAAAATAGTAGGACAAAAATAAAGAGTCACAACAACATAGAAATAGAAGAGATTAGAGATAATCCAGATCAAGGAATCTCAATCCCAACAGCTTCATTAGCTCAATGGAGCAACATAACAATCTAAAAAAAGAAAAGTAAAAGAGCCACAAATTTTGTTAGGATTAACCTCAAACAGATATAACAATTACATGCAAATATAAACAATATCAGGAAATAATAAATGCACATAAGAGAACACAAGACACCAAGATTTAACGTGGTTCACCTAAACACTGAGCTACATCCACCAAAAAACAAGTCTAATATTATTACGATCCAATGATTACAACCTGATCACAATCCATAATCCCTTACAACTCAATACAATAGCAAAAAGCAATTTTTGCATCACACATTATAAAAAGATACCTAACACTAAGTCCTTTTATACAAGTAGTTTTGCCACTTTAGGGTTACAAAATGTCAGCAATACGTTGGCCATGACCATGAACCTCAAAGAATTATGAAGTATGTACAATACATTCTTGATCAGTCACCACAAACTAACAATTTTGGCAAACACTAGTGAATGGAAAAGATATCTTTGAAGAAGAAGAAAGAAAAGAACAAGATGGAACTAAAAGATCTTTAATCCCAATAGAAGTAGAAACATATATAGAAGCATTAGAACCTGAGGAAATAATGACAAGGAGCAAAGAACATAAACATAACATAATGGGAACAGTCAGATATTGGAAGAGTTTGGGGTTGTAGATGATATTCATAGAGTAAAGGAGACGAAGGAGGTAAACGAATTAGAGCAACAAGTCAAAGAGAACAAAGGGAAATATGTTTAAAGAGTTAATAGAAGAGGGAAAATACAAGGAAGAAGAAATAAATTTAGGAAACTATCAGTACTCAATGGACAATCTAGGCATCTTTATAAATCAGGAGGGATTTAGAACCCCAAAATGTGGCAAACAAAAAATGAATAGAGAAATAAAATCATTAAAAGAGATAAGAGAGGTAGATGGGCAAGCAAAGGAGAAAAAAAAGATATTTGAAGTCCTAAATGTAGGGAAGGGGAAGAGCCTTTCCAATGATTAATGAGGATTACAACTTGGAATGTTAGGGGCCTAAATGCTCCTGGCAAGCAAACCTTGTTAAAGCACAATATCAGTTTATTTGAATCATATGTAACACTACTACAAGAAACCAAATTGAATATAGAATAAGGAGATAAATTAGGAAAGAAATTAGGTAGATGAAAAAAATAAATCAAATAATCAAATGGGGTTTTATGAGGATTGGGAGTCATTGGGAACCTGCGGAAAGTAGACATTAACACTAGAGAATCCAATAACAACTAGATGGGGAGCAGAGTTTTCAGCTACAAACATAATTTTTAGTTAATTCTAATCAATGTATATGGACCTACATAGACAACATATAAGAAAAAGTTAAGGGATGAAATCAACGCATTTATGGAAAAATACCCCATTGAAAATATTGTCATTGGATGAGATTTTAAAGCAATTTTGAACTTAGATGAAAAATATAGAGGAACTCAAGCTATCACAAGAGCAACTATGGAACTCAGAAAATGGGTAGGGGATAATAAGTTACTAGAAATCCCAACTAGCAATGCTATATTCACTTGGAACAACAAAAGGAAAGACTTCAATTACATAGCAGAAAAATTGGATAGGTCATTCTTTAAAGGAGATTTAACAAACATGGATCTAATAATTCTAGCAACTATTCAACCAATAGCAAGTTTTGATCACCATCCAGTTAGAACAAAATTTATAGAGCCTAAAAACCATCTAGGAACCCTTTTAAATACGAAAAAATGGGGTTCCTAGACAATAACTTCATGGAATGCATCAAACAATGGTGGCTAAATTTACAGGATAAAAAATTTATTGTTTTGTGTCAAAGCTAAAAATGATCAAAGAAAAAATATTAAAGTGGAATAAAACTCATTTCAATAACATATTCAAAGGAAAAATTGAGACCGAAGAAGAACTTAAAAACATAAACAAAGAGGTAATTAATAACAGTATCGACAATGGAAAATTCCTTAATGAAAAAGAATTATTAGCTAAACAAGAAGAAATATTAGAACAATAGGAGATATTTTGGAGATAGAAATCAAGAGAAAAATGGCTAGTAGAAGGACATAAAAATACTAAACATTTTCATAACAACACTGTCTAGAATAGAACAATTAATACAATAACTAAAATCAAAGATAGGGATGAAAATATGGAAGATAACCCCTCTAAAATAGCATAAATATTCATAAACTATTATAAAACATTCGTAACAACTTTGCTTTCCCCAATCAAAATTCTCAAGAAAAGTTTCTTAGGGTAATTCTTGAAGTGGTCACAACAATAGATAACACATCACTTAATAAACCTTTCTACTTAGAGGAATTTAAGTCAGGCCTTTTTAATCTCAACTCGGAAAAATCACCTAGGTTGGATGGGTTTCAAGACTTTTTCTTTTAAAAATGTTGCGATATTTTAGGGGAAGAACTTTGGAAGGAAATTGAGGCATCTAGAAATGGAGGATCAATATTAACTAAAATCAATCACACTTTTTGTGCTTTAATCCTCAAAACACTAGCCTCAAAGTCTCCAAGCAACTTTAGATCTATCTCTCTGTGTAATACTATATATAAAATCTATTAAAAGCATTACCAAATTGGACTAAAGCTATACTCCCTAAAATCATCTCAAAAGAACAAATTAGCTTTGTGCCAGGAAGATCCATTCTGGATGGGATATCAATAATTCAAGAAACCATTCACCTAGCAGTCTATAATAAGGAAGCATGTATGTTTATGAAACTAGATATTCAAAAAGCGTATGATGTAGTGGACTAGAGATTCTTATGTAAGGCTTTAGAAGCTTTGGGTTCTCACGCCAATGGATCAATGTAATATTTAATTACATCTCAACACCAAAGATTTCTCTACTAATCCATGGAACCTTAAAAGGATATTTCAATATATCAAGAGGTATTCCTCAAGGGGATCCAATTTTGACCTTCTTATTTATAATCATGATTGAAGCCTTTGGGAGATCAGTAAAGAAGGCACAAGAAATTGGTAAAATTAGAGGAATTGTGATGACATAAAATATACCTAACATAATGCATCAAAAATTTATTGATGACACTGTACTCCCAGGAATTAGCACTAAGGAAGAAGCACAAATTTTCAAACAAATCATTCTAGAATGTTCAAAAGCATCAAGGCAGAAAGTAAATGTAGAAAAATCAAAAAAAATCTTTCTTAATACAAGAAGAGAAATGGAAGATTTCATATGTAATCAGATGGGATGTAAGAAAGGCACTTTCCCACATAAGTATCTTGGGATCCATTTAGAAAAAGGAACAAGGAAGAACAAAGGATGGGATAATATTTTAGGTAGAATTGATAAACAAACAAAAACATTGAAAGGAAAGTGGTTAACAAAAGTTGGTAGAGAAATTAAAATTAAATCTACTCTTAGAAATTCCCACTTACCAATTGTCATGCCTCCCTTTACCTAAGTATATTAACAAAAAATTGGAAGGTAAGCTTAGCAATTTCTTTTGGAGTGGAACAAAAGAAAAACAAAATCAGCCTTAATAAAATGGGATAGGATATGTTGATCTAAGGATCAAGGGGGATTAGGTGTTAAGAATTTTAGATGGCAAAATGAGGCATTGGGAAAAAAGCTAGTATGAAGAATGTACCAAGAAAGGGAAAGAAAATGGGCTAAAATGTTATATAATAAATACTTAAATGTCAATGATCCAACATCATTATTTAGAATTAAGAACCCACCCTCAGGATCAAAAGCATGGAACTTCATGGTAAAATGTCAACCAATGATTAGCAATTTCATCACATGGGACTTAGGAAGAGGAGATGAAGCTCTATTCTTGTAAGATTTCTAGGATGGATAGCCCCCCTTATTAACTTTAACATCCCAAATATTTTCAAGAATGTTCTTGTTAATTTATGGGGTTCAAATGTTTCAGATTACAAATATATCAGAAAGGAAAATGGGGAAGATATTTGGGCATGGAAAATTTTGGAGGATGTAGGTATAACACCTGTAGACAAAGAGAATTTTGAAAACATCCTCAAACAACATTAGGTGAATCATAAAGACAGGAAAGATAAAATTATCCAAGGAGCTTACAAAGATGGATCTTACAAAGTCAAGTTAGGATATAATATTATTATTAACTCCCAAAGATGGGAAAACATTAACATTCCTCTCAAGTTATGTTGGGACCCAACATGCCTACTAAAGGCAAGAATCTTCTTATGGGTTGCAATGCAAAAAATAATCCTAATAGGGGAAAAACTCACAAATATGGGATTTGAAGGCTCAGCAAGATGTTGGCTTTGTAAGGAAAGCTCTAAGACAATGACACGTCTCCTTTACAATTTCTCCTTCACTAAAGAAAGTCGGTACTAGCTTCGTCAGAAACTTTTTTGTACCTCTTCTCTACTTGAGGATCTCAATAGTCATCTATTAGGATGGAAAATAGAAAACAACTCTAGCATTTATGGCAAATTGTGGAATATATCCCCAACCATACTAATGTGGGAAATATGGAAAGAAAGGAATAGGCACTTTTTCAACAAAATAGAAGTGTGAACTCTCTTTGTATTAAAGTAGAAGTTGTACACTATAAATGTGTTACACATAAACCTTTCTATCCAAGTGATTTCATGAGTTTGGATTGCTTGGATGTCATCTTAGAGCTCCCTATCCATAGAGTGCAAGGATGCTTAAGATGAAATGCAATGGGCTCTCAATTGAGCCTTAGAAGTGCATTCCTTGCTAGTAAACCGTGCAATGGGAGTTTCCAAAGACAAGATGCAAGAATGCAAATGTCCACAAGGAGTTCCTCAAGGATGCAATGCAAATGTGAAGTAAGCTAAGATGAAATGCAAAATACAGCTATAGTAACCAAGATGAGAGTATTACAAACCAACCTAGTTATACTATGTGAGCTAGATTATAGTAAAGGAAACTAAGCTATCATACAACTACACTAAAATGCCATGATACATGAGAATGTAGACAAGAAAAATAGAAGTTCTCCACAAGCTCTCAAGGAGTCAATCAATAAACCTACAACATAACAATACTCAAGAGTGTGGATGGATCCTTTGACAAGGGGAGATCTCTTTCTTTTAAAGTCATATGGATATTAGAGATCAAGGTCAAGATGATGAAAGATCAAGGGTGGAGTTTGAAAATGAGGTTGATCTATGTGCACAAGAAAGTCAACCAATAAAATAGAAGTTGACTTCCCATATAAGACGAAAGTCACAAGGCCTTTTCTTTTAATTTGAAAAATAGAAAAAAGAATTTATGTGTGCACTTTAAGTGGGTTAGAAGAAAGGGGGCTTTTATTTAATTAAAAGGGTGTAACGCCCCGCCAAGGGATCCAAAAGAATTAACCTAAAGTTTCACTAAGTTTACTAAACATTTTTTTTTTTTTAAAGTAAGAATGTATAACATACACATCAAACACATAGTAGCGGAAGAATTAACATGTAATCATCAACAAACATACCTTGTAAGTTACATTTCTTAAGGATCCCAAGACGTTGAGTCATGTTTAAATTTAATTAATTCTAAGTCTAACAATTACCACATACATATGAAAGAATAATCACAAGGTCCCAAAAATGAACCCCCAAAGTTGTGATAAGAAGTTTTCTCCTCAAATCGGGGCACTAATTGTGCGTTCACCCGAGAAGACTCTTTGCACAACTCAGTTAACTCCAAATTAACCTTTATTATCTTTTCTTTTCGTTTGCATTCAACTTTCATGCACATTAAGTTGATTTATTAAATAACTTTATTTAATATTCCACTTGACTTCAATTTTTAAATTAATTTATTACTTTAATCTCATGTGCACTTTATGAAATTAAAATAATGTTAAATTTCTATTATTTAATCTTTTAATTTAATTCTCATTTTTAAACTCATGCTTAGATCATGCGATCTAGAATTCTTAATAATTTAATATCCTTCAACTTTTAATTTATTTTAGAACTTAATTGATAACATATTTAATTAATTTAAATAACAATAATATATAGTATTTATTTAAAAATGAACTCCAAATATATTATTATTAAATTAAATAAATATTATCCTGTTCTAAATTTATCTTTGAACTTTAACCTCTAAATTTAATTCTTTTATTTAATTAATTTCTCAATTAATTAAATATTAAAGATATCATATTAATTCTCCATTAAATTAAATCATTAATTAATCTTTTTAATTAGACTTAATTAATAGAAAACACATCAAGGACTCATATAACAACATACGAAAACCCTACATTGAAAAACACATACTAAATCAAACAAAAAGGGTTATAATCATGAAATTACATCCTTTGATGCATTCGGAGGGTACTTAACTCAGATACTTGTCCTAATTATCAATTAGGACAATTGGCTACAGGGTTTAGGATTTGGACTTAAGAGTTTATCTCCTCTCTCTTACCATTGAGACAATGCGATAGGGTACGCTCATCCTGGCAATTCAAGGAAGTCGATACCCGGTACCTGCAACCTGCATAAAATCCACGCATGTACAAACACAAAATTCTAATCTAAACAGACAATGGTAGGAAGTGGTGCATCGTGTAGATCCCGACTAGCAAGTGACTACGACTCCCTTCCTTAACCACATCAGAAACACCATACATAAATAAAACAAACACACACACCATACACATGCAGTATGGGGTAAGTATCCATAAGAAGGCACATGTGATAATAAACCATCTAACTAATCATCATCGATAACTGAAAACATTGAATAATCATCATACATGCATGAAATATAGAGTACCAAGTAATTTCATCATATAATAAACTAAGTGTAAAACAACATCTGATAATCTCTAAAATAATAATATTAATCATCAAACATAAATTGGCCTAAAAGAGTTTGGCAATGATAACAGAAATGCAACTTAGGGGCAGGCACTACATCCACCCCCCCTAGACTTAGGCTTACTCTTGGAAGCCTACAACAAAAGAAAAGCTAAGGACTCACTGTGCGGGTCCCATTGGACCCTTTCCCCCCGTAGGAGGATAAGACTCCACTGAGTACACTCTCTGGGCTCTATCCATGCCACCAACTGTAGGTTCTGAGGTTGCGGGTCTCTGGCTTGAGAACTGTGGTTTCCCTTGAGGGCAACGAGACGACTTGTGTCCGCGTTGTCCACATGAGAAACACTCTCCATTGAAGCTCCTCTGAACTCTAGGTGCACTAGACTACTGGAAACTACCCCCACTAGGATAAGACTGAACACTCTGAGATGGTTGGTCATACTGGATGTGCTTGTTGCGCTGAGCGTTGTGATAGTTCCTAGTATTGGAACCACCACCACCACTCTATGCGTCAAGATGATGAAAGATCAAGGGTCGAGTTTGAAAATGAGGTTGATCTATGTGCACAAGAAAGTCAACCAATAAAATAGAAGTTGACTTCCCATATAAGACGAAAGTCACAAGGCCTTTTCTTTTAATTTGAAAAATAGGAAAAAGAAATTATGTGTGCACTTTAAGTGGGTTAGAAGAAAGGGGGCTTTTATTTAATTAAAAGGGGACATGTTCTTTTAATTAAATAGTGGACTCAGGATAGCATAGTCAAACTATAGGTTATAATCAAATTAATTAATTTTTAGCAATTTGGTTTAGGTAAATGATTAATTAATTTAGCCAAAATGCTAAGAAGGGGGCTGATAGTCTATGTGACCATTTTTAGGTGATTACAGAAGCTAATATTATGAAATTTATGAACAACTATTTAAGAAAATATTTCAAAATCGAAGAGTCATTCTCAGAATGGGATGGGAGTATAAAAAAGAATTGGGCCTTCTTGATCAACCCACCATTATTCTATGAGAAAAAAGACCAAAAAGCAAGGAAAGAATGCAAATGAGAAGTGCCACCAAACGTCTGGATGAAACTAATCTTTGATGGAGCATCTAGAGGCAACCCAGGGAAAGTAGGAATAGGCTGCTTATAAGACTAGATACTAGAGAATGGATCATTAAAAGAGAAAAACCTTTAGGCATCTCTTCAAACAATATAGTGGAATTAGAAGCAGTTAGGGAAGGATTAGAGCTAAGTTTTAAAAAGAGTATAAAAAGAATAAATATAGAAGGGGACCCCCAAATCATTATTAATGTCATTAGAAAACGTTAAACTCCAAATTTGGTGATGAACTCAAAACGTGAAAATGTTATTAGCTTAATTGACTACTTTGAAGAAACTAGGTTTCAACACATATATTGAGAAGGCAATATTGAAGCAGATATTTTAGCAAATAAAGGAGTTAAAGGTGGGGATTTTATCCTCCAAGCCTCAGCATAAGACTTAGTCTTGTCACTTGGGGTGTTTATTCATTTTTTCCCTTTTTCCTAGCTTTTGGGTTCTTTTCTGTTATTCAAAGTATTGAGATGAACATTCAAGTTTAGGAGTTTCCTAACTCTATGTATTAAAGTATTATTTAGCCACTGTAGCTGTAATCATAACTTTTTTAGGCATGTTAGCTCGTAAGGTTATTATTACCTCTCGGGTGATGTGTTCAACCTTTCCCTCATTTTCTTTCTAGATCCTTCCTCAACTCTATATGTCTATTTATTCTAGTTTTTTTAGCAATTTTTGTCACCTTGGTGTCTTTATCTTTTTCTTAGCTTGCTTTTTTGTGTCATAATGGAATTTTCTATATCACTATATCATGCGTTGGAGGGTAGAACTATGGCATTTTGGGGATCTGTTAAGCTTGAGAGATGGAATAGTATTTTAAACTTGATTGATGATGTGTCTAGGTTTGTTGTTAGCTAGGCAACAAGAGAGAAGGCCTTCAACTATGATTTTACATGGTGTACTAATAACTCTATTATTGGCTCCTTTATAGGTTGTCTAGATAGGGCTAATATGGGCAATGGGGAGATCATTTGACTTTGCCATATCATTTTTTACCCCACCTGGTTAGAAGGTTTGGAGAATGTTGTCCTTAGTATTGATCAGAAGCTTAAAATTTTGCTACCTAAAGTTTATATGGCTCATCCTTCGGGAAGCCTAGGGTTAGCCATTTTTGCTAGGAGACCATCACTATACATCCAGGATAACATCCAATTCTAATCATCTTGGAAAAAAATGGAAGCAAGTGTCAATTCTCTACTATCCTAGGGGGAAATCATAGAAGACTAGAGCAAGGAGTGGCTAGTCCACTTCCTTCAGATGTTCGAGGCCTACATTGAACCAGGTGTGACTTATTTCCCAATATGTTAAAATCTAGCAAAGAACAATTGGCATATGTGTTTCCCCCATGATCTAAGGTAGATGACTTGGATAAAGCTACATATATTATCATGGTGTGCTAGAAGAAAGTTAAGGAAGTTTAGCCCTCCATTATCTGGGTGGAGATTTTTCTTCTTGTGGCTGGTTGAGTGCCCTTCTTTCTTTCCTAGGGTTTGCTTTTAATTTCCATCTCTATTATTTTTGGTTACTCATAGCTCGGTGTTTTGGCCTCTATCTTAGTGGTGGCGTTATTACCCTATTTTTTGGTTTTATATTTTGTGCTTACGGATACTCTTGTAAAGTTCTTTCTATAAATGCAAAGTATTTTTTGTGTCTCGCACTGGGCTCTTCTCTCTATCTCTTCCTTTATTTTTATTTTTTTCTTGCATTTTGGTTCTTTATGTTCTCCTTATCTCTCTAATCGATACAATTACCTATATATTATTTATTTTGCATTGATGATTAGCAAATTTTTAGAGGTCGATATGGTAGCCACTGGTAGGTTTAGTATCTCAATTCATTGTAGTGGAAGCTAACATCAACCTACACGTGGTGGGGTAAGATCATTATAATAGTATTATCACTAGATATTAACATTTAATTTTTCATTTTATCACTTTATTCATAATAACCAACGATTGAGAAGGATAACACATAGATCTTAAAACAAAAATAGAACTAAACACAATAAATCTAAACTCTAAACTAGGATCACTAGAGCTATCTATCCTTTTATTCATACAAAAGGTAAGTAGATCAAAGTAATAAATAATTAAGGGGTAGCTTTTGTGTTGGATTTAGGAATCCATTTTTTTGGTCTTTTGGAACCTCGTATATAGCTTTGGCCTTTTGTATTAGAAACGCATGTAAATACAATAGTTTTACATATCAATATGTTCTTTTCTTATCAAAATATTTAAGCTTTTAATTCTTAGTTTGTATGTTTACTCTCAATTGAATCTTCAAGACTCTATCAAATATTTGTAATCAAAATAGGGAAGATAGATTTCTGGTATCAATTCTAGGGTATTTTTCATCATGGCAGAGTAAGGATGATCTCAAATGCAACTTTAAATGAATAGGACACCCAACTATCAACCTTTAGTAAGACACTTGTAATTAAGATCGTCAACAACTGATAGGTAAACAAAGTGGGGGATTATAGAATAATAATTAACCATTAAGAAAATGGAGGTTAAAGGAACACAAATCACAAAAGACTTTATAAACTAGAAATAACCAAGAATCACAATAAAGACAATAAAAATCAGTAAGTAGATCTGCATATTAAGTCACTAATTTCAAAAAGAAAGAATTTGCTTCCAAAATAACAATTGTATCAAATATTTGTAATCGAAATAGGGAAGATAGATTTCTGGTATCAATTCTAGGGTATTTTTCATCATGGCAGAGTAAGGATGATCTCAAATGCAACTTTAAATGAATAGGACACCCAACTATCAACCTTTAGTAAGACACTTGTAATTAAGATCATCAACAACTGATAGGTAAACAAAGTGGGGGATTATAGAATAATAATTAACCATTAAGAAAATGGAGGTTAAAGAAACACAAATCACAAAAGACTTTATAAACTAGAAATAACCAAGAATCACAATAAAGACAATAAAAATCAGTAAGTAGATCTGCATATTAAGTCACTAATTTCAAAAAGAAAGAATTTGCTTCCAAAATAACAATTGTATCAAAGAATAAGTTATTAAAATATGGATAAATGAGTAAGTTAGCATAGAAATGTTGTAATTTGATAATCAAAATCTAAAACTAGGGAATGCCCCTTTTATATATGTACTTTGTAAAAGACTAAGGTCCCAAGCAAGACTGGAGGTTTTCTTCTCTGTTCTTTCCTTCAAATGCCTATTTGAACAGAGACATTTGTAATCTTATCTTTATTAATATAGTATATAAGGCTTCAGTTGTTTACCGATAAAAAAATACAATAAATAAATTAGAAGTTTCATTTTAATAATGAACTCTAAATATTATTATTAGTTAAATTAATAAATATACTTTCTAATTACGTCTTAGTATTTAATAAATGCAAGTGAGAATAATTTAAATAAAATATATTTTAATTTAAAACACAAAAAGTATGCACAGAGAATTAAATTAATTAAAATAACAAAAAGAAAGGCTTTTTCTTGTTTGTGAAACTGAAACCCTAGAGGAGAAAGTTCTTTATTAGGAAATTAGAGCTCATTTCTCCACACACAGGTTTTTTGGAGAATTTTTTTAGAAATTTGAGTAAAATAAATTTGGAGACTTTGAAGATGCTTTGGAGTAGCAAGGGTTTCATCAGATTTTCCCAAATTGTTAGCATCAATGTAAGGTAGGGTTTAAGAACCCAATTTAGAACTTTGTTTGAGAAAGATCTATATTCTTCGTGTCTTCTGGATTCTTGAAATTAAATTTTTCATTTTATTCATTAGTTTAGATTTGTGAAATCGAAATGAAACTTCATATCTTAATTAGAGAAATTGGAAAACAAATAAACAAACTTGTGACTATGAAACCCTTGATTTAAATCCCACAAAAGAAAATTGTAGAGAAAATGAATTAGTTTGATTAGGCTTTGATGGAAATATTACAATTTATTATCTCTTAAAAAAATGTATGTATATATTCATTATACAACTTTTTGTAAAAAAAATAATAAGAAAGAAAACTACACTTGCTCGAAAAGAAATCAGTTACACTTACACACACACACACATACATACATATATAATACATATACATATATATACATACATATATATACACATACATATATGTGTGTGTATGTTTATATATATGTGTATATATATGTATGTATATATACATATATCTACATACATACATACATACATACATACATACATACATACATACATACATACATATATATATATATATGTATGTATGTATGTATGTATGTATGTATGTATATAGATATATGTATGTATGTGTATGTATATATATGTATGTGTATGTATATATATACATACACATGTATATGTGTATATATATAATAAAATAAAAATAATATTCAAAAATATAATTACCAAAATAAAAATGGCAATATCATAGAAAGCGCTTAGTTAGCACATGCATCATCCATTTAATATATAAGTCAAAAGGTAACTCGGTCCCCCACCAAATACTAAAAAAGTTTTATGTTTTTGATTTAGGAAAACAGGATTTAATTGGGCCTTGAAACCCTTACAAAACATAGAACAGACAAAAAAGAACACTTAAAGTATCAAAAGAAACTAAAAGAAAATAGCTGAAACAAATCCCCAAACTAAAAGATAAAACCAATAAAAAGCCAGGGAGTCAAGAAAAAAAAACCAAGACTAGCCAAAAAAAGCCAGGGCGTCAGGAGATATCTCTTAGCATTTATGTTGCACTCATTTCTAGCTCTGTCAGTGTACCAGCCACCTCCTTTATGTTTGATAGTTCCTAGTCAGGTTCCAGGGTGTCCTTCTTCCTCATGTTGGATCTAGTGTGCTTCCTCAAGCTATCATCAAGGGTCCTATCCTTTGCGCTATGGAGGGGAGGGTCCTCCTCCTTACTGATTCTTTGCTCCTCTGTATTGTTAATGACAAGCTTAATATTCTCATTGGCCTCTTTGAGAATATTGTATCTTTGTTTCACTATAATCTGCATAGAGCTCTCCATTGTTTGGACCCTATTCTTGGCCTCCTCCACTCTATTCTTGGCCTCCTCCACTCTATTGTCCATGCTCTTTTCTTCCTCCATTATCCTATTCTTCAAGTTGTAGTTCTTCCTTTCCAAGCTACTCACCCTTTATTTGAGCTCTTGGATTTCATGAAAAATCCACTTGGTGGTGTGAAGCTATCCATCATGGTATTTTTGGCATTGTTGAGGACATCCATATCTAGATTTTCTTTACTGGTGTCACTAAAAATCACCAAGGCGGGGTCGATCAACTCTTCCATTTTTATTTTACCCTCCTCATTCTCTTTGACCAAAGTTCTAATCAACTCATGATTGATCCCCATTCTAGCAGGAGTTGTGTCAAAATTCTAACAACACCACATTCCTATCCTTCCCCATGATCGAGCATATGTATTTGTTGGTATCAAATTCCTTGTGGCCCTGCTCCTACTCCTCCCTATCACTTGATTGAGGTCCCCTTCCACCCCCTCCTTCTCCACCCTTTTTTTATCCTCCTTGGCCTTAGAGAGTTTCCTTTTCCAGCTCTAGGATGTCATGACTTCATCCTCTTTTCTAGTAAGTACTTTGATGATGATGTTTCTCTTGCCCCTCTTCCTCTCCATGCCTTCCCCTTCTCTAAGATCCTCCTATCCTTCTGCACCTTTCTTTCCCTATATCCATTCCTTCAGCCCTTTCATTATAGTCCCTATTTGAGGAGGTGTCAAGGCCTTGCTTGGGTTTGGGAAGAGATTTTTCTCCTTCCTTTCCATTTTGATGTTTTTTTCTGCTAGGGCCTCGCTATGGGGAGTCATCCCCCTCCGAGTCCATATGCATCTCAAGGTTGTCCTTTGTATCAGAAGGCAAATAGTCCTCTTCCGATTCTTCAGAGTCCCCTCTACCCTTCTTGCCCTCCTTCCTATACTTAATTTGTTTCCTCATTGTCTTAGCCTTGAAGAATTCATATATTAATAGTAAAATCCCCTCCAGGAGTGTTGGATTCCTAGTATGCTTCTCTTGATAATCATTAATGTTTTCATTCATAGAAGAGTATAGGAAGAAGGGAATAGAAATTTTCACCATATACCTAAAGTGTTTGAGTAACACAAAGTGGTGGGTGAAAAGGTGGTAAAATCTAGTGTCGAGGGAGATATATTTGATGATAACCCACATCACAAACCTCCACAATGGTTTGATAGATCTTGGAAGATAATGAGTTCCTTTCTTCACCAGCGCCTCTTTTTTTCCTCTTGATTCTTTGTGAATTCCACCACAACTTGCCCTGATATTTTCCTATCTCTGTAGAATTTCTTTCCCATGATGGGAATGCCAGTAACAACAAATATGACATCTTCCATCACCATGAAGTCCAACCCATGAATTTTAACTATTCCCTCATTCTAGCTCTTTACCATACTCCTGGTAATGGAGGGTTTCCAACCATGGATTCATTTAATGAAATTCGTGATTTCCCCCTTTTTTAGAATGTTCCACACTTTGGAGGCCACATGACTTTTACTCTTCCCCCACCAAACAATTACATATGTATTGTTTGCTTTTTTATCTTGAATTTTTCCTTGACTTTACTCTTCTGCCACCAAACAATTAAATATGTGTTGTTTGTTTTTTTTATCTTGAAGTTTTTCTTGATATGTTTTATTTGGGGTAGGTAAGAGTTAATCTATTTTAAATTTGATTTGTTTTATCATATCCATTTTATATCATTTTAGTTAATAATTAATTTAGACAAAAAAAAAATTATGTTATTAATTAATATTAAATTTTATTGGAATTATTAAATATTTATTAATTTATATATTTATGTAATTATATAATAACTAATATTTTTAATCAATAAGAGAATGTTTATTTTCATTTTCATTAAAAAATAATTAATTCTTGTGTGGTATATATATACATATTTAGTATGTATGAGAGAGTTTTAATCAATTGGATTTTGAATTTATGTTAGTTTTTTTTTGGTATACCTTGTTGCATGAGGTGATATTAATATATGGTTCATTCATAGAAACAAAGATTCTTAGACTATGATGATGAACTAATATTTTGATCAACTAAACTTAAGATAGCTACCAACTGGGAAAACTTCAAAAATGAAAACTTGAAACTTTATTGTGAATCAATTCTTATAACTACACTTGTTTTAAATATCTATTGAGGTTTTATGTTTTATCTTGTGATGGCTTTTTGGGGAAACCTGGTTTTGAATAGTTAGGTATGTTTACCAGAGGCTTGGGAAGTGATGGTTTTACGAGGCTCTTATGTAATGTTATTTGGTCATGATTTTTATTTATTTATTCCCAAGCATTGTGATGCATTCACATATTTCTATGACGAGGTTTTCAATCAGTTACTTATTAATGCTTTCTAGTTTCTTGTACAGGACTAAGGTGAATATTGTGATTTTCTTGGTGTAACCCATGAGTTTTCGATCAAATATCCTTTGGTGTTTTCCAGTTGCTTGTATAGGATTGAGGTGAATATTATGATTTTATGAGATATACTTTTAATGAGCTTAGGGTAGGTTATTTATGTGTATGATGGGAAGTGGCTTGCAATGGAGCCCAGAGCCCTAAGAGGTTGCCTGGGTAACCCATTGCAAGTTGTATTAATAAGTGACAACATTTCATCAAATGGGTTAAAATGAATTAACAAGAGTCAATGTTTTACCTCATCCATGCCTTGAGTGCTAGTATAGGCTAGGATGAAAGTATAGAGGATGCTTGGTTGCAACCTTGCCTCATTGGTATACCTTGTCTATATAAAGGATACTTATGCCACGTAGAGTCACTAGGGGGCCAGAATCCAAAGAGGTTGTTAGGGTAACCTTAGAGTTGGTTCATATGATGATACTTGCCCACATGCATATTAGGTTTCCTATGTGTCTTTGTTGCCTCTGGGATTAGATGTTACTTGTGTACTTAGTACCTTTGAGATAGATTGCTATCAGATTCCTTGACCTAAATTCTTGTTCGACTTCTGGATCATTATCCCTTTGGGACTTGAGATTAACTCCTCATCATGGTGGAAGTAGGCCATTTAAGTTTCATGAAGTCGGGTGGTAGTGTTTCTTATACCATTGAGATTCGACAGCTAGATGTCATTGTTGGATGTACATGTGCAATTATTCTATTCTTCTAATCTTGTGATTATGTTTTATGGTCATTTTCTGATTTATTGTACTTTGATTATTTAAGATCCTGTGAGATGTTGTGCCTTATCATGATCTATATTCTCTTAGCATTTCATACCATGTGACATGTATAGAGGATGATTATGCATGTTAGATTATGTTGTGTGGTATATTATGTACTTGTATATTATTTGATCTGATTTTGTACTAATGGTTATCCTATGATGTGGATTTTGTTATGTATCAGATTTAATCTTAATAAAACTTTTTATGTGATTCAACATCATGAAACCCTTAAGAGACGTAACTATTAATGTATTGCTCTGTATGCATGTGAGTTATTGCTTCCACTATGTTATCTCTTGTTTTTAATCTTTTAGAAAAATATGTTTGTCAAACTTAGTGACATAATAGGTTAATTTCTTTTGGGTTCCTTGGTGGGGCGTTACACAGTTGATGATTCTGGAACTAAGAAGAAAACCAAAGACAAAATGAGGAAGAAGGCTTTCACTTTCCCCTAGGATATTAAAGAACCAAAAATGGTGGCTCTCAAGATGACTCAAATGGAAGAAGAGACAATTAACACCCTCAATAACCTAGTGTAAGGAAGTTGCCTCTTGTATTTTTTTCTTCTCTATTTTTCTTTTGTTTTGTTTGGGTTTGGGTTTGTGGTTGTGTGTTGGATTTTTGGTCTCTTTGAGTGCTGACCTTCTAGGTCTACCAACAAGTTTTGTTTAGCAATACTTAATGTTTCCTTTCTCTAGTTGTTCAATGTAAAGGGTTCTCAACTCCCTTCAAAACCTATTTTTTCCTAGTTCAAAAACATTTTTCTACAAAGGATAATATTGATTTTTACAATTTAAATTTGTAACACCAATATCCAATGCTTTCATTTGGTTTTGTAACAATTTGTTTAGTATTTTTTAATTAAGTATTGAAGTCAAACCAATAATAATTTACATAGGCATATGACATTGTACATAGCTTGTTTTGTATGTTTCAAAATTTCATTTATTTGGAAAAAGGACATCAACACCTAATGAATATAATTATTGTAATTGTTTTCACTAATTTACCATATTACCACATGTGCAAAACAAAGAACTTGTTGTTCAGTGAAAAAATATGTTCATTAAAATATAAATTATATAATTTTTTAATAAAACCAAAATACATGAATAGTATGCTAGTGATAAATCTTATTATGACGGCTACAATCTTGCAAATAGGTTTATCAACATCGTTTGATTTGCAAATCCAAGCCAAGTTTTCAAATAAAATATTTTTGAAGAATGTTGAAGAGGGATAAGGAGACATAGCTAAGGACTTTCATTTGAAGACATTACATGTCATGAGTTCTTTAAGCTTAGAAAATTCAAGTGAAGGAAAAAGGGACCTTTCCCTTTGCATTCCTTTTTTATAGTTTCCATATAAAATAATAAAAAGAAGCCTTTGGGTCCCTTTATTTTCTTTTCCAGAACTCACCTTCTTTTGAAGGTTTTGAACCTTCAAAGGCCCAACTTCAAATGAAGGTATTTTATGATGTAAATTTGAATAAATGTGGTTTTAACTTATGGCCTAAATTCAAGTTCAAAATGTTAATTCCCAAGTTTGTAACCCATTATTGTGGGATAGCCCGCAACACTTTTTACATATTTGAAATACATATTTATAGCATTTAGTTATAACATGTTCTAATTTCATGAGTGGGAAACATAGGGTTTATTATATTTCTCCACCAATTAATGCATTGAATTCTCTCAAAAAGATACTTACAAAATAAATCATCCTCAGAACTTATGCGGGACAAGCTAGTGCAACATGACCAATATGCATACCTTTAACATACTAGCTTGTGAATTAATTTTAGACCCATGAAAATAAGGGTCTACTTTTGATGTTGTAAAGCGCAACCATTTTTAACTCTTTGCATGCTTTTTTGTGAAGATTTGTGCATATGATTAGCTAAATGAAGTTTTGGTGAGATTTAGGAGTTGTATGGTCTCATTGTGCTCATTTTGAATAACGAATGATTTCTATAGAGGTGTGACAAAAGTAGGTGTTATAGTCAAATGAGCACCCCAAAGGTATGGATTTAGAAAGTTGCATACTAGGAGGATATTATGGAGTAATTAAGATGTAAGACTTGAGGAAAAGAGATGATACATAATAATTTTGTACTCAAGGGACACATACATAAATAATCTTGAATATTTGAAAAGAATTCACAAAGTGGAGAAAGATTAAGGGAAAGTATATAGCCAATATCACTAAGAAAGAAGAAAGTGGTAGTTAATTGTTTGAGGTTTCATAAAAGAAAAGAGAAAAGAAGAACAAGGATTAGGGAAATCACATACTCGCTACAAAGGGAAGAAATTAAGGGAAGCAAGGCAAACTTGAAAATTTAAGGAAAGTGTTCGAGTGAGATGATGGGTATGGGAAATCAGGATTATGAAGTACTTACAAACATTTAGAAAGAGGGGATGCAAAATTTTGAAAAATTGCAAATGGAATTGAAGTGGTTGAGATTATAAAAAAGTATGAATCCCATATTGTTAGGATGAAAGAAATGGAAGAAGGAAGATAAACCATTGAGAAATGCGAACTAAATATACAAAATATTTTTTTGCAAAGTACTAACATATCAATCAAAATTAGAGGCTTGGGAAAGTAAAGGAAATAAATGGACAAGGAGTAAAATTGTTATGGATATACACATATCTACAAAAGGAAGCACCATGTGGGGATGCAAAATGAGTGGTGAGGGAGTTTTGACCATTAATATAAGTCTCTAAGAGTTTGGCAAGTCCTTAAAGAATTCAGGTCTTCAAAGAATACAAGGAAGAAGTTTAGAGGACTAAAAGATACAAGTCTAGACATCTAGTTAAGGACCGCAATCATGCAAAGGGAAGTGAGGGAGTAGGGAATTGGGGGTGAATATTTTTTTCTATAAGTTTAAAAGTCCATGGAAAGTTAGCAAACCTATAAAATGACAAAAATTGAACAAAGACTCCCTATACTTAGAAATTCACAAAAAAGATCACAATAAAAAGGTTTTTGAAATATGAAAAAAATTAAAATAAAACATAACATGAACAAGACAACCCATTTATGAACTTCCTCAATTAGTTGTTAATAATTGGTTAGAATAGGCCACAATACTAAAATAAGCATTAGACCTATGTGAGATTTGCAGTTTTAAGACTCGTGTAAATGAGCTCCAACACAACACACCAACAACATGAGCATTCAAACTAAGAATTCATACAAACAAGTTGCCATAATGTCAATGCATGCACAAGATAAAACAACATGCAATAATAGACCCATAAAGCAGGCTAGCTATTTCTTAGTTTGACACATCGAGAAGTAGATTTATAGAGTATGTCTCTCACCAATGTACCTAAACAAACCAAAGACACACACAACATAGAAAATAGAGATCCAAACATATGTGATGCTAAAATAAAACATACACAATAATTGCTACATATACTATTGATCTTTAAAAAGGGGGAAAACTACAGTATGTTAAAAATTATCCTCATGTTGTTGCAAAAGTTGAGGAAACTCTATTGGCAATAAGAGCATCAAGAAATTAGTGATTAAAAAACAGCATGTGGAAGGCGATTCTTTGATTATTATAAAGGTAATCATCAAGGGATCTTTAGAAGCATGACACCTCTAAAACTACATTACTAACATTATCCAAGAGTTAGCATCTCTGAAGGATTTCAAAATCACACAAATCAAAAGATTGGGTAATAGTGAAGCGAACTAGATGTCCAATTGTGCTTTAATCTTGAGTGTGGGGGAAGTTAGAATTGCAAACTTTCAAGTTCTAAACCCACATGAATTTGAGGAAAATATATTACACAAATCAAAACATTGAGTAATAGTGAAGCATATTACACAAATCAAAAGATCAAATAATAGTGAAGCGGACTAGATGTCCAATTGGACTTTAGTCGTAAGTATGGGGAAGTTAGAAATGCAAACTTTAAGTTCTAAACCCACATGAATTTGAGGAAAAAGATATTTGCACTTATGTTAGGAATAAAGGAAGAGTGAAAACGAAGGCGATTAATTCTTGTTGTGATGTGTGCCACATGCCAAAATATAATGAGGGATGGGAAATGTCATCATTAACTTCAACCACTACACCTTTAAACAAAGTCTTTTTATTTCCATTAAATGAATATCCTCTCAACATTGAAGTGCTTAGTTTAGTGAAACTTTGAAGAATGGAGTCATCCTTTACCCTCACCTGAGATAATCAACACCATTCCCATGGCATGACCAAGAAGCAGTGAATGAACCGAATGTTTGGATTATGACATAAATGACTGACAAAAGTAGTGGAGCTTTTACTGGGTGAGAATTGTTTTTAAGGTGAAGAACATACATAGAACAAACACACAGGGGTGTTGATGGCATGTGTGTGGGTTTTGGTCTGGGGCATGGTGTTTGTGTTGTTGCGGGGTAAGGTGGGTCGAAGATGGCAGGGAAGAGTGTAAAGCATGCCATGGTGATTGTTTTTTAAATTGCACCGACAAGGGCTGCTTTTGTTACACATGATGAATCTTAGAATTAACAGTTTTTTAGTGGAAGCAAGCGACAATGCAGGGCTCACTGGTTTTCTAAATTTCCTTTTACATGACAAGGCAGGAATGGAGGATTGTTTGCAGTAATCAAGGGATGAATTCGCCTTTCATGCACATGAATTTTGAAAGTGTAATGAATATGTAAATTCTTTTGATGGGTCAGAAATGGATTGTAATTGTTTGTGTAGTTGAGACTCTCTGGATGACTATCCGAGATGGCAATTATGTAAGCTTTATACTTTTTTAAATTAACATAATCATAAACAGTTACGAAGAAAAGAAAGTTCTCCTCATGCTTTTACTTTCAAAAATTCTATGGCTTCCATAAATCTACCCTAACAAATGCAAAGTTTTAAGAGAGATTATAGGCTTCATTGACTTCCAAAAACCTTATGATCCAATTAGAACAAAGAGTGTCGCTTCAAGGTCCATGCAAATGCCACTGATCATCTAAATTGCTTGCTATTGTAACATAGGTCCTAAAAAATTCTATTGGAACTATGGTTAACTTCAAAATTGATCAACAATAAGTCCCTACCAAGTATAATTTTTTGTTGATATTTCTGAAAGGTACCTATCAAGAAGAGTAACACCACTAAATGGTTACAAGTCAACTCAAACATTTCTAAAATTTACGATCTCTTTTTAAAAAGTGGTTTGTATTATTTTCTAGAAAATTAAACTTATATTGTTATCTCATATTTCTATCTTTATGGATCAATCAATTTTATATTAGATGTAAATATATTAGAATATTATTTAAACTCAAATTCTTATCTTGTAGCAAAAGATAGATCCAACCTTTAGAAATTATTGATACCAACCACATTAGTTCCTATCCGGCAATTAAGAAGAAATTCTCATTATTATTAAATATCACCTTGTAGAGATACAACAACTTCATTATTTAATGAAAACCAAAAATGTCTTATGCATCATAAAGCTTGGGTTATGTTGTTGTAGACCAATCAAGATGTTGCTTTGTCATTAATTTAATTAGAAAAATCATGATTTCTTGAATCACCCTAAAAAGTCCAAATGAATTAATGAAATAATAAAAGTAAAGAAAACTTGTCAATTTTGGCTAGTTCCCCTGACATTTTGCACAAAAGCTTTTTACATGGTTTTTTTTATTCCAAGCCAAATGCCTTGAGCTTTGTTTATTACTTTGAAGGAAGAAGCTTTTTTTATCAAGCAATATGAATTGACAAGACCACAAATGAAGGACCTCTATAAAGTTTTTAATTAAATTTCAGTATAATGCTAACTGATGCACGATTTTGTTTGTAGGTTCAAACACTAATGCCAATGGATATGATTTACTTCAGAATATGTGTATAACACTATAGTAATAACATCAATGTTCTTGTAAATGTGATGCTTATGTTCCTTTGGATATGTTTGCATTAATAGATTATGATGCCTAGCAATATTGGGTAGATCAAGTATATGTATGTATGTGTGTGTGTGTGTGTGTGTGTGTGTATGCATGTACGTACGTACGTATGTACATCAATGTTGTATATATATATATATATATATATATATATATATATATATATATATATACATATACATATATATATATATACATATACATATATATATATATACATATACATATATATATATATACATATACATATATATATATATATACATATACATATATATATACATATACATATACATATATATATATACATATACATATACATATATATATACATATACATATATATATACATATACATATATATATACATATACATATATATATATATATATATATACATATATATATATGTATATGTATATGTATATATATATGTATATGTATATATATATATGTATATGTATATATATATGTATATATATATGTGTATATATATATACATATATATATATATATGTGTATATATATATACATACGTACATATGCATATATATGTGTGTGTGTGTAATCGAGTGTGATAGTGAATTGTCACATGACCATTCACTGTCACACCCCTCCATTGACAACCACTCACTGTCACACCTATTCGACATTTGATTATCATACCCAATCTGAGTTAGTTAGACATAAGTCTAAACTTATATCAATGATCATAATGAACTCATTTCATTTACAACCCAATAATGATATTTACACAAATTGATAATGATCCAAATCAATAGAGATCGAAACATGTCTTGATCAAGACTGTGATATGATCTTAGATGAAAGTATATATATGTACATCAGTTTCAGATGCAGTGATCATATGCAGAATGATATTCAATGGGATATATACATACATACATACATACATATATCTACACACACACACACACACACATATATATGTATGTATGTATATCAATATGTAAATCATACTAGTATATGTATACACATATGTATATAGATCTTTGATCACAATTATTGTCCAACCGAAACTACATGCTTTAACACTCCCTCTTAGCTAGGGAAGACAAAGTGCATACATATAAGTTCTCATTATTTTGAAAAGTGATATCACCTAGCTCATGATATAGTTAAGAAAATAAGTCTCATGATATTCTTTTCAATTATGGTGTGTGCACAGACATCAAGTCTCATGATATCTACCATAAGAGATCATGTTATATCCATAGATATCATGTCACATAATACCCACCATGATAAATGAACATAATGACCTTCTACTAATATCACGTCACATGATATCTATCAATATGTTCTTTTAACTATCAGGGTCAGTGCAAGAAGTTGGGTCTCACTTTTGGCCAAAAAGTGGAAGTGTTTTTCCTATTTTTTAAATTATTTGTCAATTGATGTCAAAATTTGAGGTATTTATAGATTGAATATTAAAAAACTCCAAAAATAAAAATTTTAATGTTTGAAATCTAGTTTTTGAATATGTAATTTATTTGTGTACCTATATGATAGATTTTTTTTTAGTATGGATCTTTAAAAACCACTTTTTCAAAATGCTTGTTTCAAGACCATACCATGCTTGTGTACGGACACCATAATTTGACCCAAATAAATGAATTTTTGCAAATCCTTTTAAACGGAGTTACCTAATACACCTAAGATTGATGACAATATTTTTCCTTAATTTTTTATTATTAATTATTAATTGGCTATAAAGGTAAATTTTAAAACCTCTCATGTACGAACCACATAATTTGATCAAAATCTCACTTTTTTCAAAAACATCAAAAGAATTGTATGTAGATTGATGACATATAAATTAATTTAAGAAAAATTATAAAATAAAAAAGTTATTAAAGTTTTAGTGAATGTCACTTTTTAATGTTTAGGAGATAGTTTTGATTAATAAATAATGGGAAAATAGAAAATAAACTAATAACACTATAAAATTTACATTTTTGGAATCAAAATAGTAAGACCTATAATGGATTTTTGTCTCATCAAAAAATTCAATGGGGACCACTATAAAAAAATTATGACAATACCAAAAATTGTTGATTAAATGCCTTAGAAAAAAAAAAGATCATAAAGGCATGGCTTGGTGGGACCAAGCCTATGCCATGCCTTTCCCCAAGGCAAAACCCTATCCAAAAGTTAGGTGCCATACCAAATTCTCACTCATGTCTCAAGAATCGAGCACCTGATTTGTAATTCAAAAATCGGGTGCCCAATTGCTTTCAACCATTGTACCTGATTATTTAAAAATTGGGTACTCGATTCTTTTTAAAATTGGGTACCCAATTTGTAAATGGGTACCTGATTTTTAAGCAATCGGGTACCAATTTCTAATGTACTTGTTGGGCCCCAAAAGCTACCCCACAGACCGAGTTTCAATGATTGAAATGACTGAATAACAGTTTCGATCTGCAACAGCGAATTCTATCATGCTTATTTTGTTTTCTTGTCCTCTTATACAATTTGCAAGCTACTGATTCAAATTCAAAATTGGTGCAAACATGGAATCAAATCAACAAAGAAAGAAGAAAGCAAAAGTTCTAACAGATGAGGAGATTGCAGCAAATAAAGAGAATGAAGCACGATGTCAACGAGAGAGAAGATAGAGAATTAGAGACTTGAACAATGTTTCAAAGGAGAAAGACATTGAGAATACCACGATGGACGAAGAGATCAAAGAAGAGAACCCAATACAAAAAAAAAAATAGGTGCACATTCTAATCATGCATTCAATATAGGTGTGTCTCCAAACCCTCAAATTTTCTCTCATGATGAAATTGGTGATTTTTTAGAAGCAAGTTACGATTTAAACGATTTAGATTTTCTTTACGAGAAGCAACTGTCAAACGATCATGCACAAAAAACTCCAATTGAAATGCATGCCCCAAAAGAAATACCAAGAAAATTTGAAAATGATATTCAAATCTCAAATAACAGTGAAAATAGTAAAGTGTCTGAAAATAAAAATTGTATGAATGTAGACATAGAAACACCAACTACTGAACAAACATGTCAGAATGATAGTAAAGTGTCTAAACATAATTTTCATATTCCTAATGATGTGTTAGATAATCTTGAGGGATTGGTTTCATGGAGACAAATTAGGAGACATGCTAATAGATTGTATAGGGATTTTTTTTATAATAAGAAATTTGGGTTTCAATGTCAGTTAATGTTGCAACTAATTAAAATGTCTAAAATGCGAAAGTAATGAGAAGTTTGAGAATGTATGCAAAACCCAAGAATAAAAATGAGTCTTTAAAACAAGTTGTATCCACTACTGCCAGTGCCTTTGATGTTATCGGAAAGAGAAGTCGGTCTAAAGATAAGAATGCAACACGACGAGCAATAACAATAGCTTTAATTAACAAATCAACATCTGACAAAAGATTGATTAGCAACATAAGTGGATATCTTAATGTGAATCGTAAGACTTTAGAAAGAGTTGTAAAGAGAAGGGTTAACTTTGAATGTGATCCAGCAAATATTTTATGGACTTATAGTGGTAGACTCCCGAGATGTGATATGAAACTTACCGGTGAAGTCAAAAGTTTGATTGAAAGATTTTGGCATGATAATACAAGAGTATCACCTAATTCAAGAGATGTTCTTAAATTGAGAATTGGGTCAAAAATATGTGATCCACATCCTAAACACCTAATGGACATGACTCAAACTGAAGAAGATTTTACACTATTCTCATTTGGTTGTGGCAAGAAATATCAAATTAGAAAGATACAAAGGGAGACCCGTCAATAAGGTATTATGGACAATTTCAATGGACGGACATGAGACAATCATAGATGCATTACAAAAGAGAGAGGATGCAAATGGTACAGTGGGATGACTACATTTAAATCAAACACATGTAAGTTTTTTCATTATTGTATTATTTTTATATATATGTAATTATATAATTTAATTACATGTATGTTTGTGTTGTCAATACCAATTTAGAGAACTTATAGATACCTCTTATTTAGGTCTCAATTACAATTTATGCAAATTTAAATGTTAAAGTGGATCAAACATCAACATCTTATGCAATTTCACATAGTAAGTACATACAAATAACACATATATTTACATAGTTTAGATACCTCATATTAATTTATGTGTTTATTAACATGTGTTTTTGTTTTACAATTTTATTTTACAAAACCTCGTTTGAAGAGATGGGTGAACCAATTTTATATTTTGAGTTCACTTCTATAAATATATCATTGACATTGTCTTACATATATTGTGAAATATGTTGTACAAACTAATTTTAAAATGAGATTTTACTTCTATTTGAAAGTTAAAGGTATGCACTTGATAAATTATAAATTAATTGTCAATTTAAGTAATGACCTCCTATTTTGTTCCATTACTTTTACATTCAAGCATGTTTAAATTAATGTTTGTTTGAAGTTTCAAATTACTACTGATTGTAATATTAAAAACAAGTCACTTGTACATGATAATTTAAAGATCATCACTCATTGTATTGATTATATGTTATTGTTATGTTGATAATTGACATGTATGTTTAACCATGTTAACCATGTTAAGTGAGAGGGAGGGAAGGATAAAGACAGTGAGAGAGTCCAAGAGGTTTCTAAGAGGTTTTGATGGATTATAAGGGTTCCTAACGGGTCTTAAGGGGAGTTGGGGAGTCCTACCAAGTCATAATGTGTGTTATAGGTTAAATAATAGGTCTTAATATATCTTAGTAGGGTGAAAAGGCCTTATTAGGTAATAATGAATCTTACATTACCAAATGGCACATAAGGACCTCTTATGATACATTTCTAGGTATTTTTATCCATATATATGTTAAGGGGACCTAGGGAGTCCTACTAGTTCATTATGTTTGTTATAGGTTATAATAGGTATTGATATAATTACTAGCACATAATAGGTATTGTTAGTTAATAATGAGTCCTACATTACCAAACAACACATTAAGATCACTTATGATACAATTTTTATGTACGTTATCCATATATGTGTGTCTTAAGGGGACATAGGAGTCCTAATAGGCCATTATGTCTATTATAGGTTCTGATAGGTATTGATATGTTTACTAGAACATAATAGGTATTGTTAGGTAATAATGAGTCTTACATTACCAAACAACACATTAAGATCACTTATGATACATTGTTAGGTACGTTATCCATACATTTTTTAATCTAGAAGGTAAATTTTATTTGTATGAATCTCAAAGCATAAATTTGATGTGATATTTATCCAATAATCTTTTTTATATAGGTATGGATGCTCTATAAATAGTTAAAATTATTGTTCATTTAGCATATATACTTACAAAATGTGTCATATGTTCATGAATAAAATATGTCGGAATAAAGAAAATGGTTTGAATACTTAAAACATGATGAAACATAATAATATATACTACATACACAAGCATGATAAGAAGTTGTAAAAAAATAGTACATGGTCTAACATACATCATAACATGATCTATGAAGTTAAAAAATACATATATAATACAGTTTTAACTATCCTCACACAAAGTGTATACATCATAAAAACACAATCTACAGGTGCCAACAAGACCTAATCTATCTAATTGAATGTCCTCTTTACTCCACGCGAAGAGGACTCAGATGGATCGTCATGTGTAAGATGAGTCATCTCGTCATGTGGGACACCCTATGAGGTACATGGATCACCCTATGTAACATGAGGCATGTCTCATCATGTACATGCTTAATTGAAATGGGTTTCAAAATCTAGCTTGCAAATAAATTAAATATTCACTACATAATAAAATAAATGCCACATGGGATGGGTGTCCCTCAGTAACGGGAGGAGGTGCATTGTGAAAACTACCAAATCCAGCAGTGGTGAGGTCCTATAATTTACAATACATAGATTTTTTAAATTTGATTTTAGAGCATAATGAACTATACATTATGCACATAAATCACAATTCTGACCTCAAAGGACGATGTAGGTACCTCTATCTGGCTAAGTCTTGTGCTCTCAGCAACACTCATGGTGACATAGTCCTAAAATTATGGATACATAAACGTTTAGTCAAAATTATATATACATGAATAATTACAAAGTATGCAAACTAAAAAGTACATAAGTTGTACACTACATTTTTTATACACTATAAATTTAACATGTATATATATGATACTTGAGTAGTAGCCAATGTCACAGATGTGTCTACGGGTATGCTAGCACAATGATCATAAGATAGAGTCAAAAATAGACTATATCGAGGCCTATATGGATGAGTATGATATGGCTCCTATTCGTAAAATCAAAACACATAAAATATATATGTACATGTCAGTCAAAATTGTTCAGATTATAAGTTAATAACAATGTACATACATAAAAATAGTACAAATTATTTTTCTTTAGTCAAAAGTTCATACCGTATGTATTTGAGGTTGTGCCTCAGTGGTAACTGGAGCAGGGTCTGTACTAACATCAAACTGTGTAGCTGCGGACAATCCCTACAAAATCAAATAAAAAGAACATATAAGCACATGTTATTAAATTCGAGTTCGAATGTACATTTTTACAGTGTAATTCAAAGTGCATATTGTATAAGGGATGCCAACATCTGTAGGTCTCGAAAAAAGAGTATACTGCCTCCTAGGAGGAACAGTATCATCCATCCTCTGTTATTTCAAAAGTACAAATTAATATGGTTAATACAATTACACATGAATGTAGAAAGTAAATAATTATGTGTACTTTATATTTAAATTAAAATTAAAATTTTACCTGCTGCTCTTGACTCTCTCCAGGCTCTTTGTGCTGCATGAGGTCAACAAATGGTGACACATCTATCTCGTCACTACCATCACCATGGGCAGTCTATACATCATCATCAAAACCAACACCCTCAACATAATGGTCATCATGTGCTGCACCAACATCACTTTGGGGGCTTGTGCATATGCCTCCACAGCTAGTACAAATATGTCCAAGTGGAGGAGCATGTGTCGCTTGCATCCACTATTGTACTAAATTGCCTGGAAGGGCACTCAAATGGGTAAGAGCAGATGAAACTGCTCGATGATGGTGAGGAACAGGCACAACAGGCGCATGAAGAGGTACAAGGGGCTCATCTGTGGTCAGTGGTGGACATGGAGGTGGAGGTGGAGGTGGAGGGGTAGAGGCGAGGGTGTGGGAGGGGGAGGGGGTGGTGGCGGGTCCATCAAATATAATCTGCATATATGTTTAAACAACATTAAAAATGACAAAATTACTATTTAATAAAATTAAAATCTAAAATACCAACTAGATATAAATGCACATATCTTTATTAAAATCATATCAATTAAATAAATAAAGTTAAACAATTAAGTCAAATTGAGCATTAAATACTAAATTTAAGTCTAATCATAACATAATACTACAAAAAACTATATCTAGGTTAGTTCAAGGTTTCTTTTCTTAAAACAGGAGCCACCTAGCTAATTTTTCTTTCATGTACACTTATTTTGTGACACTGAGGGATTGTATTCTCATTATGGATTATATGTTCATCTCAGGATCAAACAAAGTTAAGATTATGGCAAGGTTATGGTTTACAATTTTGTTATGTTTACGATTTTCATGATGGCTAAGCTTAAGATTATTATAATGATTATGGTCCTTTAATGTTAGGGAACTTACCTAGGATTATGGTTTTAGTTAGAATTATATTTAGGTTTCGAATATTTATTATGATCCTATTGTTTAAAGGGTATACAGTAGATGGCATTAGGATGAGAGTTAAGGTTACAATTAGAATGAAAGCTTAGAGATAGAATTATGATTTGATTAAATTATTTATGATTATAGTTTGAATCCTAAATATTATCCACCTTTTAAAGCAAACTATAAGTCTAGATCATGTCCTAATGAACTAATACATGAACCCTATCCCTAACCATATAATAATCCTAATTCTAATCATAAATACTTAAACTTCATAAATTAACATTTTTCTTAAGGTGTTTTAATGAGTTGCTGGATATAAACCTTAATTATAAACCTTAATCACAAATCTAAATATACTTATAAAATCTAAATTATAATAGTTTAGATCCTATTTATATTCTAGAATTGAATACAAATCCTAATACTAGATCCTAATAGATTAAATGTTAAATGTTAAACCCTAACCTTATACATGTAAATCATAGTTAAGGTAAAGATTAGGGTTTAACATTTAAGCTTAATATTTTTATTTAGAATTAGGAGAAGGGCTTAGCATTTATGATTATTGTTAGGATAAAGGTTTACCATTTAGGATAACTTAGTTAGTCTAAGGGTTAAGAATTTAGGATATAAAGGTTTAGGATAAGGGTTCTGACTTCACATAATTATAATTTAAAAGTTAATGTCAAGGTTTAATAATTTGTAAATTAGGCGCATGCAATCATAAAATGGATGTAATCATGTGAACTCAAGTCACACTAAATAAACCCTACATGATGCTAGAAAGCTATAAAGTGTAATGAGATTATGATCTTGTAATATGGATTAGCTCTTGAAAATGCCCATAATTCACTCAGAAGCACTTGCAAATCACCTAGAATAATTTGCATAACCCTATTACAAAAAATGTAGATATCTCAAAAGCTTGAGTTGATGGCACATTTATAGAAATCTCTGGGAGTTCAATGGTTTGGATTCATTCTCCATGAGTGGTGGAGGTTGAATCCTTGATTGATCAATACATGATTAAGCTTTATTGGTGGGAATTAATTTCATTTTCCATTAGTGATGATATGGATAATTGATCATTTTAATTAATGCATTTAATTAATAGTTCTAGCCAAAGGATTTAAAAACTTGATTTGATTAATTATGTTAGGATTAATTAATGGATCAATGCCCCTTTTTTTAAATTGTTTTTTTAATATTAAATTATTGATGTTTTGTCATGGGCCTCTGGAGCAGAAAGCCAAAGGAGAGCCCACATAAGAAGATGTCATTAGGGGACTCTAGAGAATATTGAGAGTAGCACAGTACCAGGTGATAGTCTAGACATAGGTGGTCATCTGAGCTAGCAAGGTTTACTATTATGATGAATACTCATTTAGGATATAAAGGTTTAGGCATCTAGTGGAAAGACAAGTTATTCACTTCTCTAGATATATTCTTAGGCATCCAAGGGTGTAGTCCCTCCTACTCACACTGATGTTCCACCTCCACCTCTTGATGGTGAGGAAGGGTTATTTAATTAGATGTCTGATTCGTTCTTCTCTTCTAATTTTTTTATGATGTATCATTTTGAGACCTTGATATCAATGTTTAATTAGTTTTAGGATTAGGGTTCAATTTGGTTTACTGTTTGATTAGGTTTATGCTTAGGTTTCAATTAGGACAAGAGTTAATAAATTGAATTAAGTTTTAAAGTGCTAAATTTGGTTTTAGATATAGAATTATAGTTAGAGCTTTTAGATTAAAAACCAACATTAATTCAAATATGTTAGGTTTAAATTTTGTTTTAAAGTGTTGAATATATTATTGAGTTAGGTTTAAGTTTAGGGTGATTTGGTTTAGTCTTAAGGTCAATGTTTAACTTGGTTCAATCTTAGGGTAAGGGTTCAATTTGGTTAATGGTTGGGGAAAGGATTCAAATTTAAATTTGGTTTGTACTGTTAACTTGTTGGGATATATAATTAGGTTTATGATCATGGTTTAATTAAATTTGGTTTACAAGTATAATATTAATTAGTTAAGGGCCAGGGTTAGCTTTCAATCTAGTTTGATATTCAATTTGGTTTAGGGTTACCTAGGGGTTAGTTTATTTTAGTGTTATATTAAGATATAATGCTTTGATATCACTCATTTTTTGATTTTTTGATTATATTCCCCCCCATACATTGATAGTATATGCTATGAATCTTCCAAATATTATTTGATCTCATTGCATGTGTCATGGTAAAAAAATTTAGTTTATACATGAGATGCTCCTATGTGGTGTTTTTCTTTTCTTATAATATAGTGTTATATATAAATTTACCTAAGTACCCTTCTTGATTATCTATGATGGATGAAGTAAATGACATATCTCTATATGATTATTTTGATATGATATGCATGGATAATATAATGAAAAATTTTAATCCTTCCTATGCAATAAATGATGTAATTAGATATGTAAATGTTTTTAGATTCACATGTATGACATGTAGATGTAGATATGATGCTCCTCTAGGATAATTTAGTTCATCATAAATAAGGTTACGATTATGGTTTGACATTTATAAAATTAGTACTTGGTTCTTAGGATCTAGTTATTTAATTATTTATTTATTACCTAGTGTAGGTTTTAGCAAATTAAGATTATCGTTAGGATGACAATAAGGGTTATGATCTAGAGTTTTGGTTAAAATTAGGATTATAGTTAATCCTAAATGATGCCTAGCCAAGGGATCAAAAGAACTAATCAAAAGTTTTACTAAGCAAGCAATAACATACATACAATAATTTGCATTTATAAAAAACATAAGAGATTACATTCCTTAACGAGCACATTTACATTTCATTTTAAAATAATTATAAGTACTAAAAGTAAAATAAATAACATATCCACATGAAAGAATAACTACTTGAGTTCAATCCATTTAAATAATATACATTTGTTCTGAATGCCACTTGGCAAATTAATTCGAAATGCACAATCATCCATTGTACATGTCACAGGGTATGAAAGGCTGAAAGAATATACATTTATAAAATAGTTTACATCATCCATTTTTTATCCATGAAACAAAGTACAATACAATTTAAGTAAAATCATTAAATACTAAGTTTTGTGTTTGGATCCCTTGGTAGTGTGTTATGTGATTAAGTACTTAGTTATATATGTTTAGGGTTTTATTGTACATAATTATATATGGTTAGGTGGAGGTTATAGTTTAAACAATGAATTTAGGTTGAGGTTATAGTTTAAACAATTAATTTAGGTCGAGGTTATATGGTTCTAGGTTGAGGTTATATTTATTTGTAATTACATGTTTAAACAATGAATTTACATCTAATCTAATCATTCAACATTGTAATAAATACATAAATTAAATACATTTCAAAACATCTAAAATAATAATTTTTTAAATGGACATTTACAAAACCATATTTTAATTAATAGATACAATAATCTAAACATATACTCATTAACAATGTAAATTTACAACTTTACGTATATTAAAACTATATAAAAAAGAATAAATTAACGTACATATAAAACTTAAAACTAAAAAAAATTAAGTAAAATAGTACAAAACATATTAAAATACCTAGTATATCAAAGACTAGCAACAGGAGGTGGTCGATAAAGCTGAAAATCGGGCTCCCATTTTTGAAGTCATGAAAATGACTTCAAAAATGCCAAAATCGGGGGTTATATTATTTTTTAAATTGGGTACCTGATTTGAAGAAAATCAGGTATCCGATTTATAAAGCAATTGGGTGCTCGATTTTTAAGTGCCTCGAGCACCCGATCCAAGTTTTAAAAATTGGGTACGCAATTTTTAAATCCCAACTCGGGTGCCCGAAGCATGAATTTAGAAATGGGTACCCGATTCTAGAAAAATCGGGTACCTGTTTCTGAGAAGTACAATTCTGCAGATTAGACTTCCACAGAATTACGACCCAACTTCTTGCGGTCACCCATCATGACTTGTCCATGAATATCAACTCACATGATATTCATCATGATAGTAATCTAATCATTATAAAGTCGTCATATTATAATGTTAGAGTCAACATTTCATTATAAAAGATTGCCACCTTTTAATAATGTACATAGGGTAGGCTCGTAAGTCATAGAGTCACACATATGACAAAAGAGTTTACACTTTAAACATCTTTATTAAAAATAATACAAATTTATAAAGTTAAGACTCGATCTCATAAACTCACATTTCAACCATACCAAGTTTCTTTCTGAAATGATCAACCTTCACCTTAGGAAGAGGCTTGGTAAGAATGTCAATTGTTTGATCACTTGTATTAATAGATTCCAACTAAACAACTCTTCTTTCCACCATGTCTCTTACATAGTGGTAAGGGATTTCTATATGCTTAGATCTATCATAAAATACCCGATTCACGGACAACTTGATACATCTTTGTTTATCAAAGTGAATGGTGGTAGGTTTGAGAGGCTCACAAAATAAACTTGCAAGCAATTTTCAAAGCCACACTGCATCTCTTGCTCTTATAGTTGCTGCAATGTACTCTGCCTCGGTTGAACTCTGAGAAACTTAAACTTGCTTCTTGCAAATCCATGAGATCATAGTTGATCCTAAACTGAAACATCCCGATGTGTTTTTCTGGTCTTTTACACTTTCAGCCCAATCAAAATTGGTATATCCATGTAACTCCAAGCTAGTATTCTCATATTTAAATTCTTACCCAATAGTGTCTTGAATATATCTTAATATATGCTTCAAAGAAACAAGATGTATTTCTCAAGGTTCACACATGAATTGACTTAATGCATTCACAACCTAGCAAATATCTAGTCAAGTATTCACAAAATACATCATAGACCCAATTATCTGTCTGTATAAAGTGGGATCAATAAATCTGAATTTAATAGTTTCTTCCTTTAGCTTGTGTAAGTTGGTTTCCATAGGTGTGGACATAGGTCGACAGTTCCACATTCCAAATCTTTTCAAAATATTGATTGTATACTTCTTTTGATGTAGGAAGATGTTTCCTGACTTCTTACAAACTTCCAATCCAAGGAAGTAATGAAGAATCCCTAAGTCCTTCATGCCAAATTCAAAAGTCAATTCTTTCTTAGACTAATTAATGAGATGGTCTTCTCCTGTAATTAGAAGATCATCAACATAAAGAACTAGAATTAACATATCACTTTTAGTTACTTTAAAATAAAGATTTGGATCAACATCATTCTTGGTGAATCCAAGAATTAGTAGATATTTGTCAATCATTTCATACCATGCTCGGGGAGCCTATTTGAGTCTATATAGATCCCTTTTTAATTTACATACATAAGAGGCAACATCATGAGTCACAAACCCTTCAAGTTGTTCCAAGTATACTTCTTCCTTAATCGTTCCATTTAGAAAAGCAATTTTCACTTCCATTTGGTGAATTTTCCAACCTTTAGTTATTGTAATGACTATTACCCTTCTAACTAAGGTATACCTAGCAACTGGTTCAAAAGTTTTTTCAAAGTTCATTGCTTCCTTTTGAGACAATCCTCTAGCCACAAAACGAGCTTTACGTTTTTCAATGCTACCATCTGCAACATACTTAACTTTGAAGAGCCATTTGGATGAAACAACAGATTTTCCTTTAGGTCTAAGAACTGTGTTCCAAACATCATTTTTTAGTATAGATTGATAGTCTTCTACCATTGCATCTTTCCAAATTTGATGTTTGAGAGCTTCAAAAGCATTCGAAGGTTCAAAGTTTGGAATCTCACACATGAATGCATTTTTGTGTTAATTTTTGACGTCTTTTGCGTCCTTTGAATGTCCCTAAAGGTGTTGCTAATTCATCTCCTTCATCTATATTTTTTCTTGCCCAAAGTGGCCTCTTAGAATTCTTGTCAAGACTCTCTTCTTGAGTCTTTGGAAGCATCTCATTTTCATTTGAAATCTCTTTAGGGTACTCCCTCTAAATCTCAAGAGCAGGATCCTCTTATAGGGAACAGGGTGAATCATCTATATCTAGTTCATCTGAAATTTTGGCTCTTTTGAAAGTAGTGTCTTCTTCAAAGATGACATATTTGCTAAGTTATATTTGTTTTTATCTAGGTATGTGGATCATGTAACCCTTTACTATTTCACTCAAACCAATAAGAATTTATTTTCTTCTAGTAGGTTGTAATTTTGTCATTTTTTCCTTAGGTACATGAACATACACAAGACATCCAAATATCCTCAAATGACTAATGTTAGGTTCCATACCTAAAAAGGCTTCTTCAGGAGTTCTTTTGTCTAGATGTGAGTGAGGACATCTATTTTGAATATAGACTATTGTATTAGATGCTTCAATCCAAAATGACATGCTCAAGTTTTGATAATATATCATACCCCTAGCAACTTCTACAATGGTTCTATTTTTTCTTTCAATAACTCCATTTTGTTGTGAGTTGTAGGGAACTGTAAACTCCCTCTTAATCCTAAAAATTTTATAGAATTCTTTAAATCAAGACCACTAAAAATGTCCATACAAAAAGAGTAAATTTTTCCTTTTTCGACATCCAATGTTTAGTTTCACCGGATTACAAGTTAGTGAGAAAACTTTGTTGTGATGTGAAGCCTAATCAGACTCGAAGGTTAATTTTCCTTACTATATTTCGTGTGGTTCCCCCAAGATTATTTCTACAAAGATTTGGGGGCAACACCCCTTGTGGAGTCCTAGGGGCAAAGCCCCAAGTGCACTCTCTATCGCAATACAAGGTGGGGTCAAGTGGCACACCCCCATAGTGGTTTTCAGGAGTAGCACCCCAAAAACTTAATTTGTTTTATTATTGTAAAAGACATCGACTACTATTTTTATATTAGACGACTTATTCCAACTCTAATTTGGTAAGTGGCAAAAAAATTGTGTAAAATGACTTAGGGTTAGGGATTTCATAGTGTATGACAAGATTGTAGCTTCTAATAGTTGTATTGAGCTATAAGGGATCTCATATTGTAATCAAGTTATAATCATTGGATAATAAGAAAATTGCACTCATCATTCAGTGGGCATAGCTCAAAGATTGGGTGGACCATGTTAAATCTTTGTGTCTTGTGTTCTCTTCTGTACGGTTTAATATTTTATGATATTGGTTACATTTGCATATAATTGTTATTTCTATCTCTTTAATCCTAACAAACTTGTCATTGTAATGGTATAAGAAAATGATTGGGAGAGAGGTCAAATAAATCTATACCAATTAACCTTCATCTCACTCTTGACCTGTTGAGCCTTTGCAAAGGACATTCCATAAAAATTGATTATCAAAGACCAATAAAGGTAATGAGTATCACGAGCCATAAACAACCATTCCCAAACTAGAGAAGGCGAGGTTTGGTAAGTTTGCATGCTTTTCAAATACTCTAAGAAAATTTCTTAATATTTGATAGACCTAGGAGTTACAATAAGAACACTAGAGTTAAAATATCTTTTCATCTATGGCTTCCATAAATCTACCCTACATATGCAAAGTTTTAAGAGAGTTTATAGGCTCCATTGCCTTCCAAACACCTTATGATCCAATTAGCACAAAGAGTGTCGCTTCAAAGTCCATGCAATGGCCACTAATCATCTAGATTGCTTGAGATTGTACCATGGGTCCTAAAAACATCTATTGAAACTACGATTAAATTCAAAATTGCTCCACAATAAGTCCCTAGCAAGTAAGTGGTCCACAGTATCTGAAAGGTACCTAACAAGACGAGTAAACCACTAAGTGGTTACAAGCCAACTCAAACATTTCTATAATTTACCATCTCTTTTAGAAATGTGATTTCTATTATTTTCCACAAAAAAGAACTTATATTGTTATCTCATATTTCTACCTTTACAGATCAATCAATTTTATATTAGGTGTAAATAAATTAGAATGATATTTAAACTCATTCTTATTTTGTAGTCAAAGGTAGATCCGAGCTTTAAGAATTATTGATACCAACCACATTAGTTCCAATCCCACACTTAAGAAGAAATTATCATTATTATTAAATATCACATAAGTTCCTCTAAAAAAAATTTCCCACTTCACCTCATAATGGATCTAGGTTAATAACTAGTTCTTGTTTATGTTATTGCTTTGGGCCAATCTTTTGACATATTATTTGAAAACTTAATTGGTCACCTTGTTAGAGATGCAACTTCTGCACCAATCTTTTGACATATTATTTGAAAACTTAATTGGTCACCTTGTTAGAGATGCAACTTCTGCACTATTTAATGAAAACCAAAAATGTTTCATGCATCATAAAGCATGTGTTATGTTGTTATAGACCAATCAAAATGGTAAAATATGATTTCTCAAATCACCCTAAAAAGCCCAAATGAATTGATGAAATAATAAGAAATAATAATAGTACAAATAAGTACAAAAGTTTGTTACATGGTTTTTTATATTCCAAGCCAAATGACTTCAACTTCTTTTATTAGTTTGAAGGAATGTGTTTTTTTATCTAGCAATATGAATTGACAAGACCACAAATGAAGGACCTCATTCTCAACATAACAGTCAACAATAACATCCAAGTAAAATTTGAACCTTGGTAGCAAAAAGAACATCACATTTAAACTATCACATTATGCCCATACAAAAAAAAAAATTTGATTGCTTATCGATTGCGAAATGGTCACCTTGAATGTTAAATGAGAAAGAAAGGCGTAGAGAATACACCTAACAGACATTTCCATAAATTTGTAACAAATAAAAAGTGAAAAAAACACACGATGTTATTCACATCTCTACCTCGGATCTCCACCTTCCTTTTTCAACAAGAATTTGTTACATCTCTTCTCAAAGACTGTTGTACAAACATTTCATATCGATTCAAAATACCTTTATATTGATCTAAATTTACTTGCTTTGTATAAATACTTACTCATGGTTTATTAGCCGCAATTCTATAAGATATATTCTTGCTATAATTGTCTAATTAGCCACTTCGGCAAATAGCATATGCTTGTTTGCAGACAATTTACTACTTTGCCAATTGTCAACAGGAGGATGGAGACTTGCGAAAGAGTTCAACGATTCTTTTGATCTTTGCACATAAAACAATAGGCAAGTTTTACATTGAGTTCAAGACAAACTACCAGAAGAAATTGCTTTCATAAAATTAGATTTAAATATTATTTGATATATGTTGAGTACCAGAGTTATATACCATTTCTTCTACTAGCTATACTCTCACACTAAGTGTTGTTGGCTATCAATCTGGCACCAAGCCACTGCTTCAGCAGTTTGATTCCAAATTTTGTTTTGGCTCTAACAAAATTTAAATTTCAGTTTTTGTCCCCTGCAATTGCCTTCGAACTAGAGATGTATAGATACCATTCTTTTCAAGCAATTCTTCATGAGTGCCACTTTCAACTATTTCACCACCTGACACAACTGCAACAGTATTTGCACTTTGAACAGTTGAAAGCCGATGTGCTATGACTAGAACAGTGCGCCCTTTCATCAAGTGGTCCATAGCGTCCTAATTTAATATAAGCCACAAAATCATTATTGCAGAAAATTAGATGAAGTGCATATTTTACAGCATGCCATGGAAGGATGGGGTTCTCTTACTTGAACCAAGTACTCGCTCTCTGCATCCAATGCACTTGTAGCCTCATCCAGAAGGAGCACACGAGGATTCATCAGTAATGCCCTTGCTATAGCTATTCGTTGCTTCTGGCCTCCTGAAAGCCTCACACCACGCTCTCCAACATGTGTACTGTAACCTTCTGGAAACCTTGATATAAAGTCATGAGCATTGGCCATTTTCTGCAATTTTGTTGAACCACAAGTAGATAGTATGAGTTGGATAATGAATGCCTACGAATAAAATTTATGCATTACATGGAAAAACTTCTTGAGGTGATTTAATCTCTGTTAATACGAAATATCTGAAATCTAATAAGCAGAACGTTACTGCTATAGCAATTTTCAGTATTGGAAGGGCAGATAGGATTGCAGATTTTCAGGTTAAAACAAATTCCCAGAAGTAATACATAAATGCCTTTAAAACATACAGCTGCATTTTCAACGTCAACAATGGGAGCCCTGCCCTTCAATCCATATGCAATGTTTTCTGCTATTGAGCAGTTGAATAGAACAGGTTCCTGGCTCACAATGCTCACCTGCCAAAATTACAAGTCAATTTTATACCAGTCAATAACGAGAAGCTATGCTTCATGGATAGCAGTTTTGGATATCCTCATGAAAAATGACGTAAATGGCTAATTAACATTAAAATAAAACTTCCAAGTAAAATTTTTACCAAACTGTGATCTTAAAATGATGCTTTATTTATGCCAGAAAGATAAATGGCCACTTATTTGTGACTAATTTATTTTAAAACACAGATTTCTTTCCAAGAGGAAAGACCTACTTTCAATTCATGGGCTTCACATAATCCTTGCTTCTCCATTTGTATACAAATCTTATTTGAATGAGTTATTATGTCTTATGGTCAATATGCTCTCCAGTTCTCACGGTCAATTTAGTATTAGAACAGTGTGTCCACACCTATCTTTGCGTCTGCATGTCTACTCATGATGTACAATGCACAACCTCAAACAGACAGCTAAACATTCCCTACATCTTCAAGGACTGAGGATAGGTCTAAAAATGAATATATACCTTTGTTTCACACCACCCTTGCTTGTCTACTTAGTACAAATCTTATTTTAAATACCATTCTCCAACTTAAAGTCAATCTACCATATTACTAAACAGGGACCTGCCATTGGCAGAGCACAAAAGATTGGCATTGTTGCCATCACTTGCCATAAATAATATATGTCATTAACTTCAATCTATTATATTATTAAACATATAAAGATAGTTGAACAAAAAAGATAATTATTGCATTACCACTTCACAATCCTGTTCAGCAAGTCTGATTTGGAAACACTTCAAACAATCTGTAACTTACTGCTGTTTTTTATTCAACCAAATCCTTATTCTTCCTCACCATGTTGAATTGTTCCAAGAAAACCATCCATCGATTGTGCTAACTCTAATGCTAAAGACTCTGCATATACAGTAAATGCAAGGACATACATTTTGTGTTCATTACAGTATCCTTTTCTAGCTGCTGATGGATATAATGTTCATATGCTGAACTATGGCATACAATTCCTTATAGAAACTTGGGTGATTGATCACTGCTCATGATGAACAAAATACTAAAATAATTCCTAGCTTGAGTACCACTCCTAGCACATAGCTTGAAGCATCAACTTCATTGTCAAATGGAATCTAAATATAAGGTAGCCCTAAAGTTGGTCTCCAGCACCTCTTTGCTTCAGGGTTTGGAAACCAAGCTCATGGTGGTATAATCTCCAAATGATTATTCATGTAATTGTGAAGATATTATGTTGCTTCTTAAAAACTACATGCCTTGGTTAGATTAATGGATAGTTTGTCCAGTGGCTTGAATTCAGTGGGATCCATCTTCAAGTCTACAGTATGGGCTACAAGACCTAGTTCAAGTCCTCCCCAAATCCCACTAAACAAAAAAATATCACCCAAATACACAATTCAGAAATGGTCTAAGGGTAAGGGGGGTGCAAACATGTCCCTCGACCCCTCAAGGGGCATTCCTCATTATACCCAAAAGAAAATGCATCTTTTAAAACAATTAAGAGATTTTTTAAATATTTGTATTGGTCGTAATCTTGCCCTAGGGGTACGTGGAGCCCATCTAATGTATCTTATTCCATTAAAAGGCCTCTCTACTTCATTTCTATTTACATTTTCATTTCTATGTGTTTGCAAAAGCAAGAAGAAGAATAATTAAGAGCTGAGACAAGGGTGATTATAGGAGTGAAAAGAATTATTGCGAATCAAAGAGTGACAAGTGTAATGATCTGGGCTTAAAATGATCAAAATAATTATATCTCTACTTGGGGTATTTTGTCAAACATTTGGCATGTAACCCAGGTCTGAAACTTTGATATTGCTGCCAGTAAATCCAACTCCAGAAAATGCAGAAATATGACAAACAAGACTTGCAAATAATGTGAAAGTATCAGAAATAACAATCCCGAATTTATACTATCCTTCAACAGAAGATCACATACACAATTTATCTATTTAAATCATGAAGGAGTAAGCTCTGAATGCAGTCCAACATATTCAATTTGGTTTACATTACTACACAAGTATACAAGCACAAACAAATGATAAAAGGGAACCTGATAACGATTGCTGCTAGCTGGGTCCAAGGTCTGCGTTAAAGACTTCAGTTTTGGTAGTGCCAATGCCCAGTCACTCTCACGTCCACACAGCTCAGACTTAGTGTCACGTCCTTGGCCCGTGACCTCCCTGCATATGAAAATGTGGCTGCCGTAATAAATCTGCCTACTATTCTGAATGTCCACACCTATGTGCTATCACTTCACTAAAGGTGACCCATGTGAAGTGTACTTGTTCTTGGAGTGCTTGTAGCATTTAAGCAACCTTTAGGATTTGTAAAATAACAAATATTCGTGGTGTCAATCCCAATGTAGCTCCATGCTTTTATAACCTCGATATGAGGGAAGACCCAAACAACTAGGCAATGTGAGATTAAAAGCCAATTTCATCTTTTAGTCACTTAAGTTACTTTATAACAAATAACATTAAAATATTTAAATAAATCACTTAAGTCACTTGAACTTTAATATCTCTTGAAATACTTGTTTGATTGCCACGCCGTCTAGAATAGGAATCTCTCCTCACAAATCCCCATGTGACCAAATACATTTTCTAAAAACAGAAAAGGTCCGTCTCTATTACCCCTGACTTACTATACATAGTAAGTATGGCAAATGAAGTCCAAATGACATCAAACAAAGGCCAAATCGATAAATTACTGAATGTTGGAGATGAATCAATCCTCAGAAGACCCTCTAACCATCCTCATTAGCCTACGAGGATCCAATATTAGGCTAATCCCTGAAATTTTGATGCTGGTAACCAATGGGGACATTACTGTCCTCCCTTACCAAGATTGTTTGCCCTCAAGCAATTCAACAAGAAGAGTAAACTCCAAGCTCCACCTGGATCCCAAGTGAAGTAGTATGTAACACCCCTATTAACATTGAACCAACTGCATACCACTAACATCATTAGGACCATCAACATAACTTGCAGTATAGCATTCAAAACTTGTGCTAATGATGTAGGAGTTAGAATATCGTTAAAAGAATTCCCCCACAAGAAATATCTTCATCCTAGTTCACACCCATATAATATAAGCTAGACTGGAATTCGGATCAACAATCCCATGAAGAGACGTAGCTACAAGAGAACCATATACACTCATGCCAACTGTATCAACCATAGGTGTAGCCATGTCAAAATTTGTGGACACAAGAACATTACTAATTGCCACAACACAAAACTGAATCTTTACAGATGGTGAGAATTGAGCCCAACTCCACTCAGGTGAGTGATCAACATCAACCTCAAACAACAAATTGTCATAAGTCAATGTTGCATCCATGTCAAACGTAAAACTATTCATGAAGTGAATGCCAACACTTTGTTGATCGATAGTATAACATGACTCTATCACTACATTGCTCACCTCATCAACAATAACAAACATACTACCATCAAAGCACACATATACAACCACTTGCATACTGCTAAACTCCTCATTGGATGGCTCAACCGACACAAAAGTGGTTGCTGATATGACAGTATCCTCACATGCTACTACTCCCACTATTGTTGCAACACCATCAAATACATGATCTAGGAAACTCATGCCAACATGCATCATCTAACTTAACCTGACATAAATTCTCGTCACATTCCACCTCAATTGTGCCCAACTCATGCAATGCCTCATAAGAAATGTCTCACAAATCTGAAGCCACAACTATATCATCATCTTCCGCTTTTAGAAAAAGTGGTAACATTCTCTACTCAAATCTTGGCTTTGAAATCAGTCGGGTCATCCGTTTGTGGTTTTGATTCATTTCATTCACTAGCACATCCAACTATTTCACAATACCCTGTGTCTCAGAATCTCCCTCCATTAGCGGAGAAGTACGCCCTCTGCGGATGTAATGAATACCAAACCTTCTATCAGCATCCATAACACTAAAAACCAATTCCTCAACCTGTGGGTCAAAAGAAAACTGATGAGCACTCCTCGTACTGTAATGCCAATAAAAACTCCAAATCTTTGTCAAGGGCTCATCGTCATCAAACTAGAAATCAGAAGATGGCTCCAATCTATAACTTTAAACTATTGGTCGGGTAACCCTCTCAGCAAGCCCAACCACAAAATCCCTATTGGGAAGCATTGTAGCCAAGGTCTCTATAATCTTCCTCACTAATCGTCAAATAGCACAAGAACACTGAATGAGAGCACCCTCAGATATACTATATGAAACCTCCTTCAAATCCGAGCTCTCAAGCAAATACTCTATGAATGACTCAGTACAGTAGAAATTATATGTGGAAGCATCAATCTACTCCCCTACAATCCACAGCTGATCTCTCTGAAAACGTGACAACGCCAACTGTCCAATGCTACCAGCTATATGAAAAGAAGAAATAGATTCATTTCTAGTAAAAGGAAGCAAAACACCATGAGAGCATGTCTCCACTGATGCTCTCGCCTCCTCTATACATACTACACTCATATCCTAGATGAATGTGTTTGCCACATCATCACGTCCCTCATCCTCAACCGTAGAAGCAAACTCACCACCAACCACAATATGTAACTGAACAAGGTTTGGGGTTGGTGTTGACTGTACCCATTCTAACTCCACAATAACCTCACCCAACTGTGACTGTGACTCCTGAAGTGCCAACTGAGTGTACTGAAGAGAGTTCACTGTCACCTCAAGCTCCCGGGTGAGCTCAACCACCTCCTCCTCTTTCCCTAACAATACCTCATAGCAGGTGCTACCCACTCCAGAAGGTAATCTCTGTCATCAACTAACTGAGAGTAATTATGCTTCAAGATCCTAACAACCTCTTGAAGCTCATGAACCTCTGCTAGGGAAAGACTACTATCATCGTGCTCATCTGACACTAGGGCACCCCAACTTGATGTAGCTACCATATGTTGAATAGCATCATAATGATCAAGAGATGAATAAATGTCACTATCACTCACCTTCAACTGATAAGTTACATGATGCCTTTGCAATCCCTAACTCCTATGCAAGCTTTGTGTCTCACTAACTGCACTGTGATAGGAAACTAAATCAGAACTATCCACCACAAGATCACTCATACATGTGCTATCATCCTTGCACAACTTTGCATCCGAGATACAACTACTATGTACCTCAAACAACTCCTCCGAAGAAATAAAAGCCCTCGCAATCTCAATCTCCCTACCTGTCTCAGCTTCCACCTCAATAGTAAGATCCTGTAAACATTGATCCCGGGACTCATTCAAAATCTCATAATAGTCATCACCCAATAACTGACAAGGGGTATCATACCCAATGCAAATCATAGCATCATCCAACAAATCACCAAAGGTGTCCACGCTGTCTACATCCCCATCACCTAATAGAGTCTCAACTGCCGACACCTGACTCTGCACACATGACTCTATGCCAGGCTGTGAATCAATAACGCTAGAGCATGAACCCATATATTGACTCCACTATAACACCCAAATCATCGACATCACAACTAGGTGACTCCATACATGCATCGATCTCACCTAAGGAAGCAACAGCCTCCTGCACTGGAGCAACACTATGACAACTCACATACAAATCTCCAATAATAATTCCCTCCTCAAGAGGGCCTAAAGTATCAATAGTAACAACTGCATCCACTATCTTTGCACTAACTGCAACAACTCTAGGGGCCTCAATGTGCTGAGGCTTAGTGCTGCTACCCACCAAGGGTATTGACACTTCTACTAATCTCTGTGAAATGGGTCCATCATCAACATTGCAGATAGGACTAGCAGGTGTCGTACTAAATGTAGGTACATCTGTATCATGAAAACCTATCGGAGAAAACTCAAGCTTCCTTCCTTGCAATCTTAATGTTGGCCTTCTAAAGGCAGAAACCATATACCTTGTCCTCTCAACTATCTCTGGATCTGACAAGCTCTCCCTTTTTTGATTTAAGTATCGAACAAAGGACAAGTTTTGCTTAACTGGATCGGGTAATAAATCCCATTACATTGCCATAAAGTTATCTGGTAGTAAGTTTGGTGTCGCGGGTGGTGCTACCTCTTCCTCTACATTAAAAATGGGCATCAAAGGCTTGTCAGTGTTCCATGTGGGGGCCCTAGTAGTTCAGGGATCCTACCACACTACCACATTCACTATGATGACTCGAGGCTGCCCTGTTAGGCAAAGCTAATTGTTGCATAGCACTTGTAAGCTATTGAAGTGCAGTGGCTATATTGTTCTACCCATCTCTAATAGCCCTCAAAGTTTCCCTCACTTCTCATCTTTGTTCATTCTCATTACAAGACATTTGAGTGTCTTGTACGTGTTTAACTTCCTCTTTCATGTACTTGCTACTGAACAATGCTCCATTTCATAGCACTATTGGCTCCTAACTTTCATTACCTCTGTGATGATAGCAAAAATCATAATACCACTATCTCCCAAAACTATGATTTTGCACTATTGCATTCACAAACAGACTTCTACATGCATAAAAACTCCTTACAAATTCACTCCATAATCTCCATCTCTCAACTTAAACTATTTCTGATAAATCCTTACTAAAATTTGCCTCTATTATAAATCCATAGGCTAGCGAGAAGACCAGCTCTGATACCACTGTAATGATTTGGGCTTAAAATGATCAAAATAATTAAATCTCTATTTGGGGTATTTTATCAAACAGTTGGCATGTAACCGAGGTCTGAAACTTCGATATTGCTGCCAGTAAATCCAACTCTAGAAAATGCAGAAATATGGCAAAACGGACTTGCAAATAATGTGAAAGTATTGGAAATAACAATCCCGAATTTATACTATCCTTCAACAACAAATCACATACACAATTTATCTATTTAAATCATGAAGGAGTAAGCTCAGTAAGCTCTGAATGAAGTCCAACGTATTCAATTTGGTTTACATTACTACGCAAGTATACAAGCACAAACAAATGATAAAAGGGAACCTGATAACAATTGCAGCTATCTGGGTGTCCAAGGTCTGCATTAAAGACTTCATTTTTGGTAGTGCCAATGCCCAGTCACTCTCACGTCCACACAGTTCAGACTTAGTGTCACATCCTTGGCCTGTGACCTCCCTGCAAATGAAAATGTGGCTACCGTAATAAATCTGCCTACTATTCTGAACATCCACACCTATGTGCTATCACTGCACTGAAGGTGACCCGTGTGAAGTGTACCTGTGGTAAAGCTTGGAGTGCCTATCTGCTGCTACTCATTGTCACGTGCAAGGCTACTGCCGTCTCACTGCTAGGATAACGTAAACAAAAAAGAACTTGGATAATATGGAACTTGGCTCATGCAAAGTCTGCCAACACTATCTCAGCTAGTATGAAATTCCATTCTATTTGTCGTCCAAACTCCAAATGATCAAACAATGTCATATACATGCCAAGTTGCTCCCAATCTTTTATGTGAATCAATGCCACTGTAAATGAATTTAACTGCTGTATTTACCTCTCAACTATGAACGTCTACCAACTTTGCCTGCCAAACAAGCTCAATACTGCTAGACACTGTCCTATACATGCAAGAACTCTGTGTAGATTTCAATCTCTTGCTCTCCTTCCTGTTGTGGAACTCCAACTTCCTGTAGCTCAATATCAGTTTGAATCTCAGTTCTGAAAACACAATGTGAGATACTAGGTTTGCGTCTAGTCTCACTCTTTTCCTCAAGGGTTTTCGTCCTTAGGAAATATCCAGTCACATTTAAGCAACCTTTAGGATTTGTAAAATAACATATATTCATGGTGTCAATCCCAATGTAGCTCCACGCTTATATAACCTTGATATGAGGGAAGACCCAAACAACTAGGCAATGTGGGATTAAAAGCCAATTTCGTCTTTTAGTCTCGTAAGTTACTTTATAACATTAAAATATTTAAATAAATCACTTAAGTCACTTGAACTTTAATATCTCTTGAAATAGTTGTCTAATTGCCATGTCGTCTAAAATAGGAATCTCTCCTCACAAATCCCTATGTGACCAAATACATTTTCTAAAAATAGAAAAGGTCCATCTCTATTACCCCTGACTTACTATACATAGAAGTATGGCAAATGGAGTCCAAATGACATCGAACGAAGGCAAAATCCATAAATCGCTGAATATTGGAGATGAATCAATCCTCAAAAGGCCCTCTAACCATCCTCATTAGCCTATGAGGATCCAATATTAGGCTAATCCCTGAAATTTTGATGCTGGCAACCAATAGGGACATTACAACAAGGAGCAAGAAGAAGAGGAAGATTCTCCATCTTGTTTAAGAGATTTTTCAAGCAAAGGGTAGGGTTTATAAGTGATTTATTATTTTATTAAAATAAATGTTCATTGTTTTTAGTTTTAAATTTTTTGTTGTTTCATTTTGTTATAGTTCTTTCATTTATAGATTCTCGTTGTTTCATTTTTCAAATTCTTGTAGTTTAGTTTAAAATTTTAGAAGTTTATAGTAGGACATAGGTGGAAAACATAAGTTAATTGATTTTTATTTTTCATTTTGTAAAATGCAGTGTCAAAATGATCTCCAAGAGTCATGAAACATATGATGAGATGCTCATTCTCATAGTGGTAGCCAATCATATTATGAACCTAAGGCTGAGCATGATGATAACATCAACAAGAGGGCGAGCATGAGCCCAATCAGCAAGGGAAAACTAGTTCCATAAGTAGTGCACCACTTGGTCCACTATCTACTCATTGCCCCTGCACACTTTTGGCAAAGTGGGCTAGGGCACTTATGATCGTAAATTTCTTCTCAAACAATTTGCAACCAGGGTAACAACCTCAATGTCATCAAGTGGTGGCACATGGAAATAGAATGGTTCGATAGCATCACTAGAGTGAATGTAAACTTCCTCTTTTGACTAGGAAAAGGTGTGACAGCATGTGAATTTTTTAAGAAGCCTACAAATCTACATTATAGAATTGAATTCAACAAGTTTTAGGGTGTTCTAGATGACTTGGGAATTGCAATGCCTACTACCTTGTTCGGTAGGCAACATATTCAAAGTATTCAGCAGTTGCATGAGCAACAAATACAGGGGCAGCACAACCGAGCAAGGAGAAACACGAAGTGCGAAGTGAAAGTAAACCCATATCAGATTTGTTAATGCACACATGAGAGAGTAGATAGCGGAATCTATTGGTAGATTTCTTTTTCCAATGGCATTCCATTTCATGTAGCTCGATCACCTTATTATAAGGAGATGATGCAGACGGTGGCAAAGGGGGGAGGACCATCATTTGTGCCATCAAGTGGGCACAAATTGAGGACTACAATCTTGGATAATAAGTATGGCAAGATCAATGCAACGTTATCATGGATGGGTGGATAGACATTAGGAATAGTCCACTCATCAATGTCATAGTTACATGCTCAAAGGGCCCACTCTTCCTCAAGGCAATTATTGTTTAGGGAATCAAAAGGATGTTGATTTTTAGTTTGAGATCCTTCGAGTACCTATCAAGGCATTTGGGCCACATAATGTGATCCAATTAGCGACAAATGCAACATGTGTGCAGAGTTAGAGGGAGGCTTGTTGAGGCGACATATAGACATATTTGGTGGACTCCATGTTGTGTACATTCCATGAACAATGTACTAAAGGACATGGGAGGATTGACTGGATTAAGGGAGTGGTCATTGATGCTAGAGATGTGCAGATGTATATCTACAACTACCATACTTCACATGCACTCTTCAAAAGCTTTGCGAAAGAGTTTTTGAAGCCAATTAAAACCAGATATGCATCCTATTTTCATTCTTTTGGAGAAAATTCTTGAGTTGCAAGAGCCACTACAACTCATGGTTATGACGAATGAGTGGAATTAGTGGGATGCGTCTAGGATAGAGAAAGGAAGGAGGGTGAAGAATATAGTGAAGAGTGATGCATTTTGGAGTGGTGCAAAATACACAGTCTCTATCATTAGGCCAGTTTTCCAAGTCATCAACTATGGTGATGAGGATGCACCTACACTTGGAGAGGTGTACGAGTGCATTGATTATATGCTTGGCTAGATGAGGGCAATTCTGCGAGGAGGACCCTACTTTAGCCTTCTATAATGAGCACATTCAGCCTATTATTCAATGCAAATGGAACAGCCTAAATACTCCCTTACACATGGCTTCTTATGCATTGAATTTGAAGTGGTACATGCCTAGGCCTAGTAGAGTTACACCACTTCAAGATGAGGTGAGAGTTATATAACACTACTCATTGTAATCATCTTTATGTCTTATAGATCTTTTCATAACTAGTATCTTCTATTTGCCAAACATTTGAATTTTATTTTTTTTCAGGTGAAGGGTTATTCAAGTACATAAATAGGATATGGGACTCTAAGACTACTTGGAAGGTTCACACTACATGGACCAGATTTTCTACTCTTAGGAGTTATAAGGAAATGGCAATGGCAGGTATAAAACTATGGCACAGGGGGATCTGATTTTGTGGTGTTCAACTCATAGACTGAAATCTATGACTACTACACTAGCCATTTATTTCTTGTCCCCAGGAATGCAATTCCTCATCTTTAGAAGCTATTTAAATTTTTAGGATTTTATTATTTAAGGGCTTAGAGAGCTTAAGAGTTTTTAGTTTTCAAATTTTGTCGCATTGGGGCTTCTAGTTCCTCAACTTCTGAGAGGAACTGATCTACTTATAACTTCATCCACTCTCTTAATAGGAATAAACTTACCTCTCAAAGAGTAGAGAAGCTAGTGGCTGTCATAGTGTCTTGCATACCAATGACCGCAGGACGTGTGCATACAAGGAGAGCCCAACAACACGATGGGATGTAGACCCAAAGGAACCATCACAGATTGATGAGGATGAGGATACTTCAGATACATGGCTAGTTGGTGTTCCATTTGCAGCTCTTGATCTTGGAGAGTCTGATAGTTCCATTGATGACAAATTTCATGATCTACCAGGGGATTATTAGAGGCCTCCTTGCCTTCATTACATTTGTCATTAGCACATGATAATCAATGTAATAATCTCTTTCATATGATCAGATATTCATACTATTCATATCTATTATATAATACAACTCTTTCATTTGCCGATTCGACTATTTAAAATCTTATTGTTCATTGTTCAATGTAATGTGCAAGTATTTACTCTTTTACATCTTTACATCTTATATTGTTATACATCTTCTCATAACTAGCATTTTAAGTACCATATATATAGGATATACACCCAATTGTCCTTGACATCCCCAAATTGAGGCTCCTCTGTAATAATAGAATGTGAGAGTTGCAAGAGATGGTAGATTAAAGTTACAAACTTGAGAAAAGGAGCTGACAGGACCTCTCTTTAATGGTAGGATATTCCAAATTTTGGGAATGGTAAGGGCACATCATAGGCAAGGGGAATACAAAGTTTAAAGCTTTTCATGTGCATTTATCATACATAAAGAAAACTAAAGCTGTATTTAAAAATGTAAATAACATGAATTGGAACAAAGATATTGTAATTTAAGTTTCACAACATGCAAATGCAAAATTGCAAACCTCTGGTTGTTATATTAACATGAAAATACTATAACTACTACATAGGCTTTTTATGACAATTCAAATCAGAAAATCATAAAATAAAATTGTATTTCTAAACTACAAGCCTGAAGCAGCAAGCTCAACAACTCAAGTTTTCATTGGAAACCAAAATAGGTGTTCATGACAGCTGGACTTCAAGTCCATTGGCTCATCCACCAGGATCCCAAACAATCCCGGTTGCACATTTTTCTTCTGTTTTTGCCATTGGTATGTCCTAGCATCTGTGAGGCATCCTAAGCAGTTGGGAATGGCAGGACCATAGACTTTATTTCACGAGAAATTTCCATGAACCCTCAAGCTGCAATTGCGTTCAAGTTACTTTACTGCTTACTTGCATGTGAGTTTTTGTGAGTTGCAATCTGGGACTCCCAACGAGTACTCGGGAGTCCGTGCTGATAACTTGCCCAAATCTGATGTTCTGAGTTTTTGCTTGGTTTTGTTGGGTTGACGAGTTTATGTAGTTTTTATTTGCCAAGATCCCAAGTCCAACTCAATATTGGGTTTGCCACAACACAACTTTGAAGACTATGAAAAGGAGTCAGGACCATCCCTGAAATTCAATACAAAATTGGAGTTTCCACGAGACAAATTTTGTTAAGTGGTCAAGATGTACTGGGGAAAGCTAGAAGGAAGAAAAACATTAGATGATGTTAGGGTACTGATGTCCTAATAAGTCCCTGAAATGCTGAGGAATATCTCTTGTGATTCTGGAAGGCCAAGGATGCGTACCAGTGTAACATTGTATAAAGACATGCAACAGGTTGTGATGCAAACCATATCCCATCTAATCAAATCTAATAACCATAGATGCAGGGGTCAATCAAATCTTCAAGGACAATCTAATCTGCAGGTTGAAGGAGATAGATGCAAACACTAAACAAGCCTCACCGAGTATCTACACAGGAGAAATACCCCAATCATAGCTGCAGTATAAAAGTCAAAATTAAAATCATCTGCACGACCAGTACCCAAAAAAGGGCAGACATTCCCTGCGTAGATGTAATTCAAGGGTGCTCAACACACTCTAGGACTACCATCAAGGAGGGAAACTTGTTGGGGACCAGATTGCACGTTTTAACTAAATATTCTTATTTAGTTTTAAAACAGGACTTCAAGTTAGCAAGATTAAAAAAAAATGTTTACATCTGACAGACTTAGTGGCAAATGCGATAGTCTTCAACAGTTAAACTAACACAGTCTAAAAGTTAGTGCATAGAATGTAAAAACTACGGAGTATAAATGACATTAAAATTTGCACATAAGTTTGGATCATTGTACTGCAGATTGAACAGCTATTTATTCTCTCTCCTTCTGTTAGATTGGCTTGTTTATAATTATAGCATAGTTCTACTTCTAATGCTCATATTGGCACTCAAGCAGTTTACTCTTTCTCGTCTCTACAAGGTTGGCTACAAGGCTAGGGCTGTTGTGTCTAAAACCTACTGCCAGCCCACCTTTTTAACCTTCAAAATCAGGCAATGCTTTGACAGCAATTGCAGATTAGAACATTTTGCTTTGAAAAGCTTATCCAAAACATCCATTTTGATTTAATGCTATTACATTATTAAAATTAATACTCCTGAGTTCTAACCACAAAAACAAATACGACCTAGTCCAATCAGACCAGTTGAATGGGTCTAACCACACTTTATTTATGAGCATCAACAGGAGAAAATACCTACAATTCTGACATGAACAAGAACCTTAGAAATTTGGTCGGGAGAAACAATTGGACTTTGGTTGATCCAATACTGAAAATTTAATTTTAATGCCCAAGGCAAGATTTGTAAAAAAGAAGTTTAACTTATGTGCAATTGTTACTTAGAGCATCACTGTGACATCTGTTTTTCATACATAATATTGTGTGTATTGAGCAAAAAGAAAGCTGCAGTACCTTTTCATGCAAATGTTGATGAGAGACCTCCACCAACGGCACTCCATTAAGAAGGATCTTTCCCTTAATAGGATCATAGAATCTTTCTATTAAGTTTGCAATCGTTGTCTACAAAAATGTCACCAATCAAAAGCTCTACACATATTAGAATGTTGAAAATAAAAAAGATGAACTGAAACAGGTAAAACAATAGTATTAGCAACTATCCGAAGGCATAAAATGCAGAGTATTAGTATTGATGAGAAATTTTAGAGAATTACCTTACCACCCCCACTAGGTCCTACAAGAGCAACTTTAGCGCCAGGTTTCAGCCTCAGGTGCACGCCCTACAAAATGTGGAATCACAATTATCAAAATCTTCAAGTATGCAATGAATAAAATGTATGTGGATGTATTCAAAAGAGTAATGCAATGATGTGATAGAATTTTTGATCTCATGAATACCTTAAAGAAAAAATGCATTGAAACAAATACACAAGTCAAGACAAACATCAAACTATGTGACTATTCCAAATGTTTGGCATTGATGATAACATAGCATGCACCAGGAATTCTAATATTTCTAAATTCAAAAGCTTGATTTTCATTCTAATACTTATATTTGAAAGATTATTTGTCTAGCTATTTATCAGGAGATGCAAAAGAACAATTATTTTATTATAATATGTAATCAATTTCCTTCGTAATCTTACCTATATTTTGTAGGATTGTCGTTCTTTAATACATTATGACTTTGGAATGCTTTCAAAATCAAGAGTGTGTTATAAACTATAATGCAAATAGAAAGCCTTGATAATTGTTTACCGTACAGGTAAAGTAAATGAACGCATACAGAAAGTAACAGCAGAACAGTAGCATAATATTCGCAATAGTAAGTGAATGATGATTTACAATGATCCCGGACGGGATATAAATACTACTGCCGAACCTTCCCGAAGGAGTCCGTCGGCCACAATTATTTTATCCGTTACAAACTATTTACCGCCGGACCGTCGGCTACAGAAACACCGTCGGCTACAGAACATCGCCGGACCGTCGGCTACAGAAACACCGCCGGACCGTCGGCTACAGAAACATCGCCGGACCGTCGGCTACAGAATACAAGATACCGCCGGAACCATCCAGTCGGCTAACACCATCCCCCCCAAAAAGAAAAGTCGTCTCCTGACGACTGACAAAATATCTGAGACAAATTAACAACAAAATACATTAATAGAGTGACTACAACAAGAGAAATCTGCTTCTGTCATATCACTTCCACATTCATCCCGTTACATCTGTAGCCTCTACTAACACAATACTGTCTCCTCAAGCTGACCTTGATAGCCACCTGTGCTGCTTTCTCTGTTTTCAATTCCTCGGTACCCTAAGCCAAGTGTCGCTGCACTGCCTCCAACCGGATGATCAGCTCCTCCCGAGCTCTCTACGCATCCACCCAGATAGCCTCACAGCCAACACCTGCTCCCACTGCCTCTGGTACACAGAAAGTTCATGCCTGCAGCAACTTCAACTCTTCTCAACTGGTCAGACTCCCACGGCTGATATCCGCCACGACTGGGGGTCCAGGGGGCAACGCCCCCGGCAGGGTCGAGGGGCAGCGCCCCCACGAGGTCGAGGGGCAGCAACCCACACAGGAATGCACGGATCACACCATTTCTGTCATTATCTGCCGATTCTGCACTCTTTCTAGCAACCATGAATGCGTCCCCTTCCCTTTGGCATCATCTGTCACTCATTCTGAACAACTTGATTCTATCGACGTTTTTTTTTTTTTTTTTTAAGTAATGAACCTCTGACTCTGCATCACCTGCGGCCTTCCTGTTCTCCCTGCGGCCTTTCTGTTCTCTCCGCGGCCTTTCTTTTCTCCCCGCAGCCTTTCTTTTTCTTCCCGCGACCCATTCTTCTCCTACCCGCGGCCTTCCTGTCGTCGCCCGCAGTCTTTTCTCTTACCGTCGGAGGCTGCTAAAAATTCTGGCGGAAATGATTGTAAGCCCGCGGCTATCATTGGCGGAGGATGCAAAAAAAATTTGTGCCCACGGACCATTCTTCCACCGGTGGCTTTTTGGCGAGGATTTTCTAAAATTTTATGCCCGCGGCTTCGCACTCCGCGGGGGTCTCTTGCCCGTGGACCCGCGGAACTTTCAACTTCACTGGCCGCGGACAGCTGTTGCCTGTGGGGCCTCCAACTTCGACGCCCGCGGGGTCCTCCAACCGCTGTTGCCCGCGGGTAGACTTGCCCGCGGGACCTCCGGCAGGTGTTGCCCGCGGGGCCTCCGGCAGGTGCTGCCCGCGGGGCCTCCAGCGGATGTTGCCCGCGGGGTCTCCGGTAGGTGCTACCCGCGGGGCCTCCGGTAGGTGATGCCCGCAGGGCTTTTCCACGACTCTTTTTTTTTTTCCAATTCTTTTTTTTTTTTTTTTTTTTTTCAAAATTTTATTTTATTTTATTTTACACATCAAATGACAGAGGTACCTCCATTTTGCCTCCAGGTGTCATCATTCTGCAACGACAACGGAGTCAGCTGGCCATCTTGTGACAACGATGGAGTCTTCCTAGCACCATATATTTTGAATTTGGATCTGTTGACTGTCGGAGGTACCTTCTGCCTATCCAGGGTTGATAATCTGATCGCTCCATTGTCGCCGACCTTCCGAATCTGATAAGGTCCAACCCAACTGCCCTTAAACTTTTCCACTTTGATTTCATTTTGACTGTCGTACGCCTTACATTTGTTCTGTGCCACCCTCGTCGCCCACTGTGCCTGCGGTCGTGCCTGGTGTCGTCGCACAACTGGATTATTTCCTTGCTGTCGGTGCCCTTCCACTAATTTTATGCTGCAGTGTGACCTTTTCTTTCCGCGCGGTCTATTCACCATGTACCGGACAGTGGAATCTTTCGTTTTTTTGTCTTCAAACTGTGTGTTCTTCCCCTCAGCTTCAGCCATAGCAGCTTTTCCTTCTTCCGCTTCCTTGCATTCCTGCGGACATTCATTTTCCTCCTTTTTCTCATCTTCGTCAACCCTTAGCATATTGCAACTCGGAAAGAGTTCGTAGTCTTCTATTTGCCAGTGGTAAAGGCCATTCACTGAGTCCAGGTCGTCGTCATTCGATCCTCCGTCAAGTCTCAATACTCCTTCATCCGGTTCCATTCTCCTCTTTCCTTCATCATCACTCTCGCCTTCACTGTCAGAATCTAACAATGCTGCCTCCTCGCCAACCATTTGCGTGTGCAGGTCAATTATGAATCTTTTGCCTCCGCGCTCCATTGATAGGGTATTGCGTTTCCAATCATGTTTTACTTTTGCTTGCACCAACCAATCCCGTCCCAGAATAGCATCATAGCCTTTTCTTTTTAATGGAATGACTACAAAATCCAATAAAAATGGTTGCGTACCAATTGTTACCGGTTGTGCTTTCAGAATTCCCAACGGTTTGATTCCATGTTGGTCTGCCGTGAGCAACTGAAATGCAGGTGGCCACAACGTCGGTTTTCCCAACTTCCAAGTATCCTCCGGTAAGACATTCACGTCGGACCCTCCGTCAACAATTGTCTCTGTCAAAACATTTCCCAAAATCCCCATCTCAACGACCGCCGGATGCCGTCCGGAGGTGAGTGCCAGCAGCATTGGGTCTGTTGACATTACTTCCCTACTATTCCTTCCTGTGTCCTCCGGTGCTTTTGAAAACAGTGTATGATTCAAAATAGCCGTCCGTAACTGGGGCATTGTGAGAAGGAGGTCACTTATCTTGACCGGTATCTCCGTTTGTAAGATCTGTCGTACAATGCTTTGTTCTGCGAAGTTCTTTGCCAAGGTGCCGGTGATGTCCTTCAACTGAGATGTTTCCGCCGACAATGCCTTTGCAATGTCCGCCTGCACTTCCCCCACTTTTCTCTTTTCCTCCGCTTGCCTCCGTGTAATTGCCAGAACCTCCTCTACATCCGTGCCGACAGTGATCAAATTTACTCCAGCCTTTGGACACTTGGAATCTTCGTGATCGCCGGGTCCGCACCATCTGCATAATAATTTCGGTGTTTGCCACTGTACAATCTCACGCAAAATGACCCCACAAATTACACGCTCGACATTGAACGATCGGCCGTCCGTTTGCATCATATTGGGTTCGACTTCGGCCTCCATTATTATTGTTATTATTTGCATTGTTGTTATTTTGCCCTCTGCTATTATTCCTATACCCTCTGGATGTGGCACCATCAATGTTTGCATTTCCGTTATTGCCCGACGGGGAAGCCTGCTGCGTAAGAAGCACCTGCAGAGATCCTCTTGTCTTCATGTTAAAAGGAAAGTCCTTTGTCGAATGGCCCATGATCTGACAGATGTCACAGAATTGGTTCTTCGAGCACGATCCCTTAGTATGACCGTCGGTCTTACATTCCGTGCACCACAGTTCACTACCTTTTGGCTCCTTCTGCATGTTTTTAAACTCCATCATTCGAACCATATCCTTCTGTAAGGCACGAACCTTTTTGCTACTACCTTCGTCATCGCTGCTATCATCTCCGACAGGCTCGTCGTCATCAGAATCAGAGGAGCTAGTTTTCTTCTTCTTTGTCTTCTGCGCACTTTCAAGGTCCAGTGCTCTGTTATAAGCATCGGCATATGATGACGGTGGCACAATTTTCATTTTCCTCCACAGTTTTGAGCGTAGGCTGTCCACAAACCACCTTTTCTGCAATCCGTCCGCTGGCTTGCTTTCCATTTTGTTTATTAAGTCTTTCAATCTTCTGGCGTATACACGAACAGTTTCGTGCTTCCCCTGCTTGGTATTGAAAATTTCTGCTACAATTTCATTATCATCCCGCAAAAGTTTAAATTCTGCCAAAAACTCCTTTTTAATGTTATCCCATGTATCCAGCTTCTGCGGATCCATATCCGAAAACCAATCAATCGCGACACCCCGTAGGGTTGCCGGAAATTGCCTGGCCCATTCATCGGCATCTGTGATTCCATTTGCCTGCCAGATCGTCTCACATGTCTTACAATGTCGGAGGGGGTCGGCAGTACCATCGCCTTCGAATTTCGGTAATTTTTCTTTGGGTCCCGCCATAACTCTGGAGGTCTGTACTCCTACAGTGGTCGGCACTCCCACACCGGCAATCTGTATTCCCACACCGGCAGTCTGCACTCCCACACCGGAGGTGTCGACAGTTGCAACCCTTGGTGAAGACGGAGGATCCTGCAAAATTGTTTCCCGCGGAAGTCTATCCTGGACGAAGAGGTCACTCCACGCTCGTGCTCCGTCGGCACCGCGAGCTGTGCGAGTTGATGCTCTCCCGTCTGAATTTTCTTCCCTCGGCGAACACAAATTCAAGAACTACTCCCGTGCTTCTTCCACCAATTCCACCCACTGCCGAGTCTCCTCCAACAATTCCTTCGCACTTCGGTTTCCGTCAGCAATCCTTTGAAATCTTCGTCGGCTTTCGGCTTGCTGTGCTAGAATTAAATTCTCTTGCGCAATACGGATTCCATCTTTTCCCTTCACCTTATTCCGATCCTTGTTAAGCTGATTTGGCATTAATCTTCATTCCTCCCACCTTCCAGATTCATAAGGCAACGGCGCCAAATGTTTACCGTTCAGGTAAAGTAAATGAACGCATACAGAAAGTAACAGCAGAACAGTAGCATAATATTCGCAATAGTAAGTGAATGATGATTTACAATGATCCCGGACAGGATATAAATACTACTGCCGAACCTTCCCGAAGGAGTCCGTCGGCCACAATTATTTTATCCGTTACAAACTATTTACCGCCGGACCGTCGGCTACAGAAACACCGCCGGACCGTCGGCTACAGAAACATCGCCGGACTGTCGGCTACAGAATACAAGATACCGCCGGAACCATCCAGTCGGCTAACAATAATGCACCTATGTAAATAGAAATTAAGCAATCAATTTTGCATGATAAATGAGAATAAAACAGTGCAATATATTCCCACTAACAAATCCACTAAAAGGTAAACATTGGCTTGCCAAACAACTCTAAAGCTCCTGTCATTCAATCAACAAACTGTAACACAGGTGGTTTTGCACAAAAAAAGGATGCAACAAGCAAATATAAGATGTGACACAAAAGGAAGTATCATAGACAACAGTAACAATAAAATCACATTAACTCTGATTTTGTTGGTTTAAACATCAAAAGCAAACTATTCATGTTCTCCATCATTTAAAATTTGGGTGTTGCATAGCTCTACACAATATCACAACCTTGCCATGTTTGATTTTATTATCAATTCTCACTGTGTTGTCTTTGGTATATGAGAATTCTGGAACCAAAATATTGAAAAGTACAAGGATATTTGAGAAGTTATCTAAAAACTTGGTAACAGCTGCAGTTTTAGAAGCAAGGACATTCTTAAATATAAAAACTCCCACTGTGTTTTCATTGGCACATTTCTAGAGCTAAAATATCTGATAAGTTTATAGATATTTAAAGAGTTACCTGAAACAAGGAAACAAATACAGTTTTAGAAGCAAGGAAAGCATCGATAAAAAACACTGGTAAATTTAGAAAATGGGTTATTGTCATAGTTGCACGGGTACTTGTACCCATACCCCCAGGACACATATGAGGTACTGGTACGCGTATCCCATACTGGGTACTCAGTGGGTTACTTAGTGGAGAGCATCATAGCTAAGGACCTTAATTAAGATTTCTGATTTTTGTTTGTGTATCAGCTTGCTATTTATCAAGCTTATTTCAATATGTAATCACTAATTTAGTTTGAAACTTTGATATAATGATTGTATGACAGTTCAATTTGTGTACTTCATCTTCAAAATTAATGTTTGACAGTGAACTTTTTCGCTGTTCTTGTTTTGAAAATTAAATGTGATTATATTTTCAGACTTTCTACAAAATATTAAATGATACAAAAAAATGATGTACCAAAAGTAACCGCATCTCATATTTTGGAAAAATAGTCAAATCCATACCTGTACCTGTCTCTGAAGCACCAACATACACCCATATTTCCAAGCAACCCTGGTTATTGTAAATTAAAAAATTGTCCATTAAAATTTACAAATAATATGGAAACCTAAAAGCTTCAACCGCAACCCTTGTATCTTTAGCCCACTCAATATGTCTGTCTTCTAATAGTGTGAACTATGTAGTTTTCCTAGCTAGTTCATCATCTAAGTCCTATTCGCCAAGTTATTTGAGTTTACTTAGGGTACAAAAATATACTAATCACTTTTTTCTCAAGTCATAAGATTAGATGTCATGTACCCAAATTTTAATGTAATAATTTAATTTGATTAATTAATTAATTGGTTCCAAATTTTTAATAATATAATAAAAGGACCTTTAATTGGTTACTTTAATTAATTAATATGGGGCCCAAGTTAATAATATTTGTATTTGTGGTTCCAACTGATTTAGTATATCTTGGACCCATTTTTATTTTAATTGTTTCCATAGGTGTTGTCGTCAGCTATCTTTGTAAACCATTGGGAGTTCCTCTGAAGGGTATTTAAGCACGACATGTAAGTAGTAGTTGTTATGCAATTTGGATTATTTCTTTGTATTGCGAATTCCTATTGGAGTTTCGTATTGTTCGCCATTCCAGAAGTGAAAGATCTTCCCTACTTGGCTTTCTCCGATTTTTGTGGGATTCAACCTTCACGGTATTTCGTCTATGTATTACTTTGCTTTGGATTTGGCACATCGGGAGCACCATCTTTGTATGCAATTATATTTCATGATTGGAAGAACAACTATCTGATGTATGCGAGTATTAATTTTTCATTCAGTGTTAATTGCATGATTGGCATTATCATTATTGGTTAGTACTTATTATTATTTCACTCTTCGCATTGCCTGCACACTGTCATTTTGTTAAATCTATGGATCGTTTCTAGAGAATAATTTAACCTCAAAATATTAAATTTGAAACACTGATGTACAGTTATTAAGATCTTATAATGTATATTCTTGAAGTCTTTATGATTTCTGATTTTCTATTAATATGAATAAGAAATGCATGATATCGATGACTTTACTTATATCCAAATCTGAGATAGAATATCTGATAATTCAAAGACTGTTGGAGAGTATGCAATGCCACTGTAATTAATTGATAGTCTACACAGCCACCAATTAGAATAGATATATTGTTTGACGAGTCACTATCATGAAGAGTTGTGACAGGAGTCACGACTAGGATGCCACTGTAATTAATTGATAATCTACACAGCCACCGATTAGAATAGATATATTGTTTGACAAGTCACGATCATGAAGAGTTGTGACGGGAGTCACAACCCTTCCTGGTTGTGACTCCCTTATTCATTAACAATGGTTATCGGCAAGGTTAGAATACATACAGTCATGAACTAATTCATGTCTTTGACTAACGAATTAATTTGTATCAACATTAATATATATTCAATTTTAATATCTAACCATATATATACATATAGTTCTTTGTGTAATTATTTAATATCATCACAATAATATATATATATATATATATATATATATATAGTGTTAAATGATAAATGAATCGCTTCAATCCGAATGAAGCTATATTCTTAACACTCCCTTTTAAAAGAAAGAGGATTGAATGCATATTACCTAGTAATGCACTCGATCAACTGTTACCACTATTCCTATCTATTCTGAGACTGAATCCAGTGATAATCAAGATATCCAACATATTCCAGGATTTTAATCCAATCTAATCAATCTTGGGTCAGCCGTCATCATTTGTTCTAATACTTTAGAAACACATGACAATAAGTCAAATCATTGTTAAGGTCGTCATCTTACAATAGTGACCCTTCTGCATGAAAGATCATCACAACACATCCACAATATTGCAATATTGATTTTATTAAATATTCATGAGTAATTTATATAATACGAGATTTTAATCTCAAGTTACAAATTAATCATTCCAAGTTTGTTCCTGAAGTACTCAATTTTTAACTTTGCAAGAGGCTTAGTGAAAATGTTTGCATTTTGTTCTTTAGTGCTAATGTAGATCAATTTGATAACATCTCTGTCCACCATGTCCCTTCATAATGGTAAGGAATCTCTATGTGCTTGAACCTGTTATGGAAAACTAGGTCAACTAGTCGTTTAATGCAGCTTTGATTGTCACAATAGATAATAGTGGGTTTTAGTGGTTTTCCAAATAATCCAAATAAAAGTTTCCTTGGCCATACTGCTTCACATGCTCCCATAGAGGCAGCCATGTATTCAGCTTTGGTGGAGCTCTAAGCAATTGTAGACTTTTTTCTACTGAACAAAGATACCATAGCTGATCCAAGACTTAAACAACATCCTATAGTACTCTTACGATCAATACAACTACTTGCCCAATCTGAATCAAAATACCCTTTAAGCTGTAACTCTGTATTTGTATAATTTAGTCCGAGACCCATTGTTCCTCGTAGATATGTTAAGATATGCTTGGCAGCCATTATATGAATCTTCTTGGGTTCACACATGAAGTGACTTAACACATTTGTAGCATAGCAGATATCTGGTCGTGTATCTACCAGGTACATAAGAGATCCAACAATTTGATGGTAGTGAGTAGGGTCTACAAGTTTTGAATCTGCTGCTTCGCTTTTAAGCTTATGAAGGTTAGTTTCCATTGGAGTTTAGAGAGGCTTACAATCCATCATCCCAAATCTAGTCAATATATCAGTAGTGTTTTTTCCTTGATTTAGGAAAATATATTTCTCTTTCTGCCTCAATTCTAAACATAAAAAATAATGTAGAAGTCCAAGATCCTTTATGTCAAATTCAGCTATGAGATCTTGTTTACATTAGGCTATAAGGTGGTTTGCACCTGTTATCAATAAATCATCAACATAAAGAACAAGGATTAACATGTCATCACTAGATATTTTGAAGTATATGTTAGGATCACCTTCATTTTTAGAGTATCCTAACTTGGAGAGATAGTTGTCTATCCTCTCATACCAAGCCCTAGGAGCTTGCTTAAGGCCATAGAGAGCTTTTTTTAGTTTGCATACATAAAGCATGTTGTCATGTGTGGTGAACCCATCAAGTTGTTCTATATATACTTCTTCAATAATGCTATTTAGAAAAGTTGTCTTTACATCCATTTTATGTATTTTTCATCCTTTGGATGTAGTAATGGCAATTACTGTTCTTATTGAGGTGTAGCGTGCAACTGGAGCAAATGTTTCCTCATAGTCAATTCTGGCCTTTTTGAGAGAAACCTCTTGCAACAAATCTGGCCTTGTGTTGTTCAATGCTTCCGTCAAGTGCATACTTGATTTTAAACAACAATTTTGAAGATACAACTGATTTATTTTTAGGTCTGGGTACGATATCTCAGACATCATTTTTTAGAATGGATTGATATTCTTCTATCGTTGCATGTTTCCATGCTTCACATTTTAAAGCCTCCTCAACATTAGTTGGCTCTGTTTTTGTGAGTTCTATTAATAAGGCTACATAACATTTTCTCTTTTTCTTATTTTCTCTAGAAATCTCATTTGGTTCTACATTGTTCTCTTCAATCATTTTCCTGGCCCATAGTGGTATTTTCTTGTGATTTAAAACTTCATCATTCTCAGCACTAGGTGCAGGTATGTCTCATTCTTCTGAAAGACTCTCTCCTAGATTTCTAGTTGGAGTATCTTCTATAGTGTTCTCCCTCTAATTCTCAGTATTATAATCATCTTCTATGATGTACTCTCTCTAATTTTCAATTTCCTCATCTTCTTTGTTTAAGGATGTTTTGAAAGTGATATCTTTGTCAAACTAAACATCCCTACTAATTTCAACGGACTTTTGTCCTAGAATATATACTCTATAACTCTTAGTTGTTTCACTGTAACCAACCAAAATGTCTTTCTTTCCGGAAGGTTCTAATTTGGACCTTTTCTCTTTGGGAATGTGAATGTACACTAGACAACCAAAAATTCTTAGATGACTAAGGTTTGGTTTGTTCCCTTTGAAAGCTTCTTCAAGACTTACATTTTCTAATGTTGCATGAGGGCTTCTGTTTTGTATGTATACTGTTGTACTTGTTGATGCAGCCCAAAAAGACATAGGGAGATTTTGGTCATGAATCATGGCTTTTGTTGCTTCTATAATAGTTCTATTTTTTCTTTCTACAACCCTATTTTGTTGAGGATTATAAGGTACTGTAGTCTCCCTCTTAATCCCAATAGAAACACAAAATTCTTTGAAGATGTTGAAAGTGTATTCACCTCCATTATCTGATCTTAATGTTTTTATTTTCTTCCCAGTATGATTTTCCGCTAAAGCATTAAATTCTTTGAACTTTTGTAAAACTTCATTAGATTCTTTTAGTTTTAGTAAGTATATCCATGTTTTCTAGAGTAATCATCACTGAAGGTCACATAGTACAACAATCCCCCTAGAGAGGGTGTTAACATGGGTCCACACAAATCGGTGTGGAAAAGTTCTAGTACCATTTTAGACTTGTGTTTACTTAAAGGAAAATACCCCTTTTTATTTTTAACTAGTGCACACCCTTTACAAATACTAGTGTGATCAGATTTGAGATTAGGTATACCTATAGTGATTTTTCCTATAGTAGGAAGGGCACTAAAGCCAAGGTGCCCTAATCTTCTATGCCAAAGTTCAATTGATTTATGGACTTCATAAAGTGCTCTGATACCATGTTAAATCTATGGATCATTTCTAAAGAATAATTTATCTCAGAATATTAAATCTAAAACACTGATGTACAGTTATTAAGATCTTATAATGTATATTCTTTGTCTTTATGGTTTCTGATTTTCTATTTATATGAATCAGAAATGTCTGATATTGATGACTTTACTTATATCCAAATCTGAGATAGAATATCTAATAATTCGATGACTGTTGGAGAGTATGCAATGCCACTGTAATTAATTGATAGTCTATACAGCCACCGATTAGAATAGATATATTGTTTGATGGGTCACTATCATGAAGAGTTGTGATGGTAGTCATAGCCCTTCATGGTCGTGACTCCCTTTTTCATTAACAATGGTTATCGGCAAGATTAGAAGACATATGATTAAGAACCAATTGATGTCTTTGACTAATGAATTAATTTGAATCAACATTAATATATATATATATATATATATACATGTATGTATGTATGTATGTATGTATGTATCTATCAATATATATTATATTTAGTGATAAATGAATTGCTTCAATCCGAATGAAGCTATATTCTTAACACATTCCTCTTAACCACGCTCTTCATTGACACGGCCACCATACAACCGCTCCTATCACTCTCATTTCCACCATATGGCTTCTTGCCCTTGGCCTTCACCATACGACTTCCTGCATTCTCCAAACTTATCACCATACAGCCTTGCCCCCCATCGTATCCCTACCTACGGACAATCATAGGTCATTTGTGACTACCATGCGCCAAACATCGACACTATACGACATACTCATCAGACCATACGCCAACAGAGTGCCCTCCAAAAGTGGAACATTACAGTAATATCAAAGCGATTGCCTTCAGGTCAAGATTCCCTTCGAGAAGTCATTGTCTTTAGGTCGAGATCCCCTTCGGGAAGTCATTGCCTTCGGATCAATGTTCCCTCCGAGAAGTCTTTTCCTTCGGATTGAGATTCCCTTCGAGAAGTCATTCCCTTCAGGTTGAGATCCCCTTAGGGTTAAGGATGCCTTCAGATCGAGATTGCCTCCGAAAAAAGATTTTGGGTCAAGATTGCCTCTGGACAGAGATACCCTTTGGGTCGATATTTCCTTTGGGTGAGATTGCCTTCAAGCCGAGTTCGCCTTCGGAACATTATAGTGGTATCAGAGCTGGTGATATTACCAGCCTGTTGAGATGATTGAGAGATTTTGGTATTTGGATGACACTATGGCACCGAATAGCGATGGAGAGTGGTGGTTGAATGCACTACAAAAGATTGGCAAAGAGCTCAGTGAGGGTGTAGATCTTTCATTAGATAAATTGGAAGCATGTTTGTGTATGGTGAACCAATTACCTTCAAGATTTATACAAAGAATTCTCTCGCTAATTAAGAATGCCTTAAGTCAACCCAAGCTTTTGAGACACCATGACAAGGATAAAAGATTGGGAGTTGCAGCATGTCTCAGTGAGATCTTGAGAATTTTGGCTCCTAAAGCACCATATGATGATAACACCATGATAGAGATATTGCATTTGATAGTTGACAGCTTTAAGAGTCTTGATGACTTCAATAGTGACCCCTTTGTTAGCAGATCTACAATATTGGAGAATTGTGCAAATGTCAAAGTAAGCAACCTCCTCTTAGATCTCAAATTGCAAAATTTGTCCATGATATGTTTCATCACTTCTTGGTCACCATCGAGGAAGATTATGATACTAACATTTCAGTTTCTATGGGCAGTCTTATGATTTCATGCATTGAAGAGATGGATGAAATATCCCAACCTATCACATCTATGTTATGGGTTGTTTGTAATCTAGAATGTATCCCCTCTATAGCAGCATATAGATTGGTAAATAATGTTTTTAAGAATTGTGAAGAAAAACTAATATCTCATTTGCACAAATGGGAGAAAATAGATGACAACGATAAGTTTGATGAATTACGTAAGGAGAATGAAGGCATGATTATAGGGCTGCACAAGGAGGATTTGCTAAATCTTTCTACTACATCAAAATGGGAAGAACACCAAAAAAATGAAGATGTTGCTTGCATGGATCTTGTGAAGACATGGACAAATCAAGTTGTGCCCATCACCGAAGTTGTGCCTGAGGTTGTGCCTATTGTCGAGGCACTATCTATCAAGGAATATCTATCAATTGTTGAGGTTTTATCCATCATAGAAGCTATATCAGTTGGTGAGGCTCAATCTTTCATTGAGGTTGTGTTCGTGTCCCTGAGGCTGTGTTCGTCACTAAGGTCATGTTTGTTGTTGAGGTTGTGTGTCCGTCACTGAAGCTATGTCCATCATCATGGTCATGTTCATCACCGAGGTTGTATGTCCATCATTGTAGTTGTATCCATCACCATAGTCGTGTTTTTTGTCATAACCGTCACCGTGTCTGTCATCATAGTTGTGTCTATTTTCATCACCATCACCATGCCCATCACTGTGTTTGTCAACATCATTGTGTCTGTTGTTGTCACGGTCACCATGTCTATTGTCATTGTGTCTGTTGTTGAGCTCATCGTCGTGTCCATCATTGTCGTCGTGTCCATCAGCCACACCGAGTCTATGTCAATTGTCAAGTTCGTGTCTGTCACTATCATTTGTTCGTTTTTTTCATTGTCACCATATCTGTCATCATCATTGTGTCTGTTGTCGTCACCACCACCATGTCTAGTGCTGAGTCCATCATTATGTCCCTCATCGTCGTTGCATTTGTTAGCATCGTTGTGTTTGTCACCAACGTCAACTTTGTGTCCGTCATCGTAGTTGTGTCTGTTGACATCGTCATGGCCGTCTTTGTCATCATTGTGTCCATCTTATGGCTATGTTCATCGTAGTAGCTACGTTTGTCGCCATTGAAACATTGCTCGCTATTGAAGCTCTATCCATCATCGAGGCTTCAACCAAGGTTCTGTGTGCCACTGAGTTTTATCTACAGCTAAACTTTTGTTTGCAGCCAAGGTCCTCTCCATCAAGGTTTGCTCTGCCAAGGCTCCCTTTGCTAAGGTACTCATGATCGCGGTTCCCTTCGCTGAGATACTCTCCGTCAAGTTTCCCTTCACTGAGGTACTCTTCGTTGAGGCTCCCATCATCGTGACACCCTTCACCGAAGCTCCTGTCGTCAAAGTACTCATGGTCAAGACCCCCTTCGTCGACATTCTCACCACTGTAGCTCTCTTCGTCAAGGTTTCATCCATCAAGAATATGATAGTGGTTGTTGGGATTGTGTCAATGGCTAAGTTTGTGCTAGCATCAACATCTATGTGCATGACCATACCCAAAAAGATTTTTGAACATAATGACGTGAAAGATTTCATCAATTTATGTCCCTGAGATCCTACTGAAGGCTACGACAATGTTTATATCAGAGTGGTGCAATGAATGCTTAACGATAGTGTGGTGCAAGGGAGGTTTGATGGCAATTCACTCACTTCGCCCGCGTGTTTGGTTTGGGATCCTGGTGACTTAGGACACGACAATATTTATATCAGAGTGGAGCAACAAAAGTTCGACGACCATGTGGTGCTGTGGAGGATTGATGTCATTTCACTTGTCTTGCCTGCGCATTTGATTTGAGACCCTGGAGCTGTTGGCGTTTCGTCTGATGACGGATTGCTTGAGGGCAAACAATCTTTGGTAAGTGAGGATTTGTCATGTCCTTAAATTTTAATGTAATAATTTAGTTTAATTAATTAATTGATTGGTCCTAGAATTTAAATAATATAATAAAGGGACCTTTAATTAGTTATTTTAATTAATTAATATGGGGCCCAAGTTAATAATATTTGTATTTGTGGTTCCGATTGATTTAGTGTTGCCATTGGCTATCTTTGTAAACCTTTGGAGTTCCTCCGAAGGGTATTTAAGCATGGCATGTAGGTAGTAGTTGTTATGCGATTTGGATTATTTCTTTGTACTGCAAATTCCTGTTGGAGTTTCCTATTGTTTGCCACTTCGGAAGTGAAAGATCTTTCCTACTTGGCATTCTCCAATGTCGGTGTGATTCAACCCTCACCATATTTTGTCTGTGTATTACTTTGCTTTGGATCTGACACATCGGGAGCACCATCTTTGTATGCAATTATATTTCGTGATTGGAACGAAAACTATCTGATATATGCAAGTATTAATTTTTCATTCAGTGCTAATTTCATGATTGGTGTTATCATTATTGGTTAGTACTTCTTATTGTTATTTCACTCTTCGCGTTGCCTACACATCTCCATTCCTCTTCGGCATGCTCTTCATTGACATGGCCACCATAAAACTACTACTATCACTCTCATTTCCATCGTACGACTTCTTGCCCTTGGCCTTCACCGTACGGTCTCCTAAAACCGCCATAGACTTCCTACTATAATGTCCCCCCATTAGAGTTAAAGTGATACAATAATAATAGGAATAATAATAATAAATTTAATTTAAATATTCTATCCTTATTGTATGTGGAGATGTGCTTATGATGAACATTCATCAAACCTAATTTTTGAGTTTGAAACAATTAACATTTGTAATGAATGTTCTCCACCAAGCATTGCTCAGATCGTGTTACAACATTTATATAGAACACCCTCTACCAAGAATGCTTGGATCATATAATAACATTCATACATAATTCCCTCCAAGTGTACTTGGATCACTCCATGACATTCACAATGAATGCCCTCCACCAAGCTGTGCTTGGATCGTACCATGACATTCATAACAAATGCCCTCCACCAAGATGTGCTTGGATTGTACCATGACATTCATAACAAATGACCTCCACCAAGATGTGACATTAAAAAAGAATGCCCTCCACCAAGAATGCTTGGATCATATTATAACATTCATACATAATTCCCTCCAACAAGTGTACTTGGATCACTCCATGACATTCACAATGAATACCCTCCACCAAGATGTGCTTGGATCGTACCATGACATTCATAACAAATGCCCTCCACCAAGATGTGCTTGGATCGTACCATGACATTCATAACAAATGCCCTCCACCAAGATGTGACATTAAAAAGGAATGCCCTCCACCAAGATGTACTTGGACCGTACCAAGAAATTCACAAATAATTCCCTCTGACAAGATGTTCTTGGATCGTACTATGACATTCACAACAAATGCCCTCCACCAAGATATACTTGGATCGTATCATGACATTCACAATAAAAGTCCTCCACCAAATATGCTTAGATCGTGCCATGACATTCCTAAGGAATGTTCTCCACCGAGTATTACTTGGACCACAAATATTATATACATTCAATATTTTAAATATCTATTATGATTTATAACATTATATTAATTATTTATTTTGTAAAAATTATGTCACAGATACAAATATATATATAACATATATATTCAATAAATATATTATGATTTAAATCTCCATTTTATGTATTCAATAAACATAATTCTACACCTTTATATAAAGTATATTATTTTATTTCATATAGAAATAAGATAACAAACTTGATGTATAGAAACTAGAATATACATACCATAGGAATTTACAATAAATCTAGCCAATGTTTCCATATCCTTAAAGAATAATTCATTATTGTATGCCATAAATGTTCTCCACCAGCATAGACCAAATTATATATGACATTCTGTTACATCCCAAATTTTGACCTAATTTTAAATTCGCTTATAGCCGTTGGATTTAACGGGTTTTCCTTTCATTATCAAGTGAAGTAGTTAGTTATTTATATCCATTGTATTAACTGTAAATGAAGATGGTCATTAACCATTATTTGTTTTATGATGTTTAGCAGTTGCTTGAATTTGGAATTATGGTTAATAATTTATAGTCTTTTAAATGCTTATATGAAAATTATTATGGAACTGTTATTATGGTGAAAGTGCTTCATGAGTGATTGCAGGATAAGATGAAGGGGGGAAGCATTGCTAAACAGGATCAACGGAATAGGATACTTGCTTAGTCCAGTCAACAGGATTGACAGGTATGACCTTAAACTTCTTTGGTAAGGACCTAACGACTTGAACTCAAGATACATCTATAAGACCCGCATGAGCTATTAAATAAATAATTTAAGAAACATAAAAGAATTTAATTAAAATATAATACATACCTCAAAGGATTTTAAATGATCTTTCACCATATTATTATAATATATATCTATGTACGTACACAGATATAAAAATAAAGTGACACCATCATATTATTTTCTTATAATAAAATGATGCCACCTCACCAATATATTTACATATACGTATATAAATATAAATCATAATAATTTTCAAATTATAACCTTCCAACTCTTTTTCCATCTTTTATTCTTTTCCTTGTTCGAAACCAATTGAACACTTGGCGTTTTTAATTGACAAATATTCATTAAGTTACAGAAGCCAAAGAGTCTTATTAAAACCTTTTTATATCATGAGTCGAGAGAGACAAAAGACGCAAGAGCACACATTTCTGTTTTCCTTTTATTACCGCATTTTTCCTTGCTTATTTTGGCTTCCTCCACAACCAATACTCTATTATAAATCCATTGAATTTATGCAAGACCATTTGAAGACCTTTTTCATTTCATAGCAATGCCATTCTATTACAGTCAGTCGTATATGTTCTTTCATTACTGAGGATTTAAGTAATTATTTATACACTGTGGTTATGTCTACAAGCAACTCAAGAAGAGCTGATTACCAATCATTTAGCAAGACTCCAGACAGTTCTGGATTTATCTCAGGTCATGTGATAATCATTTCCAATTAATATTATTTCAATGTTTTAACATTTCGATTTCTATAGCTACAAGTTGTAGATTATCCTCATTCACAACTAAATAACTCTAGGGAGTAATAAGCATAGTAAAGTGTCTATAACATGGAATCATAAGTTATTTTTGCCAATAGACATTGGAATCGGATGATAGTTATTTCTGCAATTATTCTTATAAAGAATATAATCATGTAAATCATAGATTGTGAAATGTTGGAAGTATATAATCTTCATGAATCAATAAGAGTCGTTTGCTCTAATATTCCGAACACCTAGGACTCACCAATTGTTTAGCCATGGAAAAGGTGAAGAGGTGAGATAGAATCTGCAAGGATAAAGAAACTGAAATCAGACTTCATACATTAAATCCTATGTTCCCCGGGGGCGCATACCCGGCCTAAAACCCCCCGTTTCGGGGACGGGGATGGGGGGACGAGTATGGGACGTCCCCCAGCCATCCCCAAATTCTCTTTTTTTGCAGGGGACGTCCCCGAAACTTGGGGACGTGGGGGGGTCAAAAGGGGGACAGCCAGCCGTCCCCAGTACGAAAAGGGGACGTCTAGCCGTCCCCCGACCGTACCGGGTACGGCCGGCCGTCCCCCTTTTTTGCAAGCGCAAAACATTAAAAAAAAAAACATTTGTTGTGCCTTTTTTGGTCGGCTAGTGGGCCCCACTCCTCCAAAAACCCTAAAATGTATATAACTCAACACATTTAAATTGTTTTAACCATTCTTTGGTTTTCATTTTATGTTGCAGCCGGCTGAAGTTTTCATTTTGCAAGTAGAGGAGGTAATAGTTTTGCTTCCAAGAGCTTGACCAAGGGTTTGATCTTCTATTTTGTCCACCAAGTAAGTATAAAACTCTTTGTGCTTTCATCTATCATTTTTTAAATAAATTTGTAGCTTGCAAAATCTGATTTTTTTTTTTTTTTCATTGTTTCAGCTCATATATCTATTCAATTGCATATTTAAACACAATGAGCAGCAGTGGGAGTGCAAGTAGTAGTAGTGAAGAAGAAAATGTAGAGATTGATGTTGTTAGTAGTGACACTAGGCAAAAACCCACTCCTAAAGCTGATTTGTTTAAATGCCCTTCCGACATTATGAAGAATTTTGCAAAGGGTCCTTTCAATAGGAAAAAACCTCTTCTCCAATATGTCACACCTAGGCCAAAAGATAAAAAGAATTCGGGAGGGACTAGGGTGTGGGATTGTCATGTTTGTCTTGATGATTTTAGGGGCAGCTATACAAGAGTGAAGTCACATTTTTTAGGTGTTACATGTCAAGGAGTCAAAGCTTGTCCTAACCTAACCGATGAACAAAAATTAAAATGTCAAAGATTGCACTTAGAGGCTGAAATGGAGGGGCAAAATTTGATAGTGACATCACCATCTATTCCCTCACAATCATCTAGGCATATTTCATCCGCCATTGGTACTAGTGGCAGCCCTAGTGGGTCTAGAGGGAAGAGAAAGATAAGTAGTAGTGAGAAGGGCTCGGTGGAAAGTATGTTTAATGCACAGGGAAAGGAGAAGTGTGAGGCATCCATTGGTAGATTCTTTGTTGCTAATGGTATCCCATATAATGCAGTCCATTCCACTTATTATAAACAAATGGTGAAAGATATTATGAGCATGAATTCCTCATTTGTGCCCCCCGATGAGCATAAGCTACGAACCACTATCCCAAATGAAGAGTACTCAAAGGTTGCTTTATTATTTGAGGATATGAGACGCACTTGGGTTAGGACAGGCTGCTCTATTGTGATGGATGGGTGGACCAATGTTAGACATCGGCCACTCATCAATATCATTGTCACATCCCCTGCTGGCTCTTATTTTTTGAGAGCCATAGATTGCTCAGGAAAGAAGAAGGATGCAGATTTTCAGTTCACCATTTTGCGAGATGCCATAGAGGAGATCGGGCCCTCTAATGTTGTACAGGTTATCACAAATTCTGCACCTGTGTGCAAATCAGCAGGTTTGATGATAGAGGGTGCTTATAGGCACATATTTTGGACCCCTTGTTGTGTTTATTCCTTGAACAATGTATTGAAAGACATAGGGAAGATTGAATGGGTGAAGCAAGTGGTGCTAGAAGCTAGAGAAGTGCAAATGTTTATTTGCAACCACCACACTTCACTTGCTCTATTCAGGTCCTTCTCTAAGAAGGAGTTCCTCAAATCAGCTGAGACAAGGTATGTCAATTATAATTATAGTTTACTTTTAGTTTGTTTTAACTTTAAGTTATTTTAAAAAATTATTTATAAGTTTACTTACATGTGATGCTTTTTGTTTTAAATTTTAATCATTAATGTTTAAGTTTTAATTTTTAATTTTTAATTGTTGCTATAGGTATTGCACATATTTCATCTTGATGGAGAGGATGATTGAGGTGTATGAGGCCCTTCAATTGATGGTGGTGAATCCAGAGTGGGGATGATGGTCTCATTCTAAGTCCACTGAAGGAAAAGCGGTGAGGCAAAGGATCCTTGATGAGAGTTGGTGGTCCACAATGAAGTAAGTTGTTGGTTTTTAAATTTACTATTAGTCTTTTGCTTGCTGATTTTCCTACTAATAATCTTAAAATTCTAATTCTGATTTTTTTTTTTTGTTGGCATTTTGATCTTGCAGATACATTTGCTCTGTCATAGCACCCATTGTTGATGTCATTAGATATGCTGATACTGATGCTCCTAGTTTAGGAGAGATCTATGAGACTATTGACAGTATGTTGGGTAAGATGAAGAGAATTGTTGCAGCAAAGGATCCTACATTGGGCTTTTATGAGGAGCATATTAGGCCTATTGTGACGCGGAGGTGGAACATAATGAATACCCCGCTTCATATGGCAGCACTTGCTCTAAATCCCAAATGGTATGCACAGTTGGGTGGAAGGGGCCTCCCATGTGATGATCCTAAGGTTTTGGATGGCTTCACAAAAGCAATTGATAAGATGTATTCAGCTCAAGATGCCTCTACTCTTCGTGCACAGTTCCTTGACTTCACCAACCTTCGTGGCCCAAACTTGGGTAAGCCACTAGCAAGGTTGGATAGAGTTGTTTTGGCACAAAAGGATCCTATTGGATGGTGGACTTGGCATGGGAGAGATACTCCTAAGTTAAAGATACTTGCCGGTCGCCTCCTTTCACAAGTTGCTAGTTCTTCAGCTGCAGAGAGGAACTGGTCCACATATTCATATATCCACTCTATCAAGAGGAATAGACTTACCTCTAAAAGAGCGGAGAAGCTAGTGACAGTGCATCATGCTCTTCGACTTGCCGATTGCCAAACTCCAGAGTATAGGCAGACACCAGCTTTGCGATGGGATGTTGAGCCTGAGCATGTGGCCCAGATAGATGAGGATGACATAGCACCAGGACTGGTTGGGGTTCCATTAGATGAGACTACGCTTCCTGTGGAAAATGACAGTGAGGAGGATTCTGATTTTGATGCCATGGATTAGTAGAGGCAGAATAGGAGCAACAGTCTGCTTCATTTTCTATGTTTTGCTTTTTATGTTGAACATGAACATGATGATGATACATTGATTATATGATACTTATTACATTATGGCAGCCTATAGCTTTGGGCATATTTTGATTTTGATTTTCAGATTTATGATTTATCATACTTATCATTATGAGTCTTATGATATTGACAATGGTTAATAACTTAATGTTCATTGTTCAGTGTTCTCTGATATTGTATTGATATGCATTTTGAGAATTGGATACTAAAATACTAAAATCGGATATTATTTCATAGATGGCATTCAAATGTTGTATGTTATGGTTCTATAATGTTTAAATGACATGCTTTGTGCTTAGTTTCATATGAATGACATGTATATTTACAAATTTCAATGTATATACTATATTTTAAAATTTTCCTATATATATATAGCCGTCCCCGTCCCCCCGTCCCCAAAATTGCCAAAAAAATTTGCCGTCCCAAAAACCCGTCCCGCCGTCCCCATACCGAAAACTTGGGGGAACATAGATTAAATCTAATTAAATATACTTAATAGCTCATGCTCGTCCCTAATAATGTTTCTTCTTGTCAAATCGAGCAGTGGTGATTGAATTGTTGAACCCATCAGAAAACCTTGGACAAGGTAGTTTAAAGGCATGTTTGTTATCTATTGATCACTTGATGTCAATGGTGCCAGTTATGCAAACATGTCCGTCCATAACTGTACGAACATTTTAAACACCAGAATGCTCGAGTGGCTAGACTAAGAATATCCCAAGCTCGATCTCGAGGTAGGGAGGGCCTTTTTAATTCAATAGACTGTGTGGGGATAAGTATGGTCCAAGGTTGGGAGGTTAAGCCTAAATCAATGCTTCTCCTCTTACGAAAAGCCAAGGTTTGCACAACCAACTAAAGACCCACCAGATGATACTTGTATGTTTCTTTCTTCTTTCCATGATAAGCATTTACTTACTTGCATATAGAAAAGATAGTTAATCGTTAATCTATTTATTTTAGTTGATCATGGATACAGTTATTTTCAGTTAATCATAAATCTAGTTATTTCAATTGATTATGGATACAGTTATTTTCAGTTAATTGTTAATCTAGTTATTTCAATTGATCATGAATACAGTTATTTTCAGTTAATTATTAATCTAGTTATTTCAGTTGATCATGGATACAGTTATTTTCAGTTAATTATTAAATTAGTTATTTCAGTTGTTCATTGATATGGTTATCTTAGTTGAACATGGTTGTTTCAGTTATCATTGATAGTTAAAATAGTTAATGTCATATGAAAAGGAATACAATTATCTATTCGATGAATGTTAGTTATCATTGATAGTTAAAATAGTTAATGTCATATGAAAAGGAATACAGTTATCTATTCGATGAATGTTGGGAAAAATCTCTTTATAAACTATCTCTGTTTTTGTTAAGAAAAACCATATGTTACACATTCATCTTAGAATGCCCTCCACCAAGACAACTTGGATCATATAATGACATCTATGCGAGATGTCCTCCACCAAGTTGAACTTGGATCGTTCTCCACCAAGCATACCTTGGATCGTATTATGGCATTCAAAATGAATGCCCTATGCCAAACATAGTTTGGATCGTATTATGACATTCAAATTGAATGTCCTCCACCAAACATAGTTCAGATCACATTATGACATTCAGAATGAATGCCCTCCACCAAACATAGGTTTGGATCAAGATGTTGTTCTTATTCTTATTTAATAATTTTGATTATTGTTTTCATTATATATATACATATATATATAATCATTCAATGTCACATATATAATAGAATTGGTACCTATTATTCATTTCAAAATAAAGAAATCTATTATTTAATTGATTGATTTCATTATATAAGTCATATATTTCTTAATTGCAAATAAATTGGTCCCGACATAATATAACTCATATACTTACCCTTACCTTTATGGAACCTTGTCTTTAATATTATCAGGGCCTGTTGACTTGGTATGTTCCTGTTTTACGTATCCTCCTTGTTGTATGCGGGATCAATAATGGTAACAGTGTTACCCCCTTTAAAGTGTATGTGGAGAGAATGTTACCATCCTGTTGACTGGAGGATTTGGTCTCCTATTTAGGCTTGTCAATTAGCACAATGTACAATGAATCTTCCTTTATATGTGAATTGATTCCTTCTCTCTGCGATTGGATACCCACTGTTGTACCTCTTGTCTTGACGGTACTTTGACTAGGTGTGTCTGGTATGCAATGGATGGGTTTGTTACACCTTGCCTTGTCCTTCACACCTGCCTTGCCCTTGTCCTTCACACCCGTTCTTCCTTTTTTTCTATTCATTTAAACAAACCCTTATTAATATGTCAATACTATGGTCACGAGTTGTGACTACTCAACACGTGACTCATTAGTTATTACTAAGCATGTTATTATTTATATAATATGATAATTATATTTTCCCATATTTCAAATATGGATTTTTATCAAAGGTAATCTAATATTATTATTATAAGTATTTATAAGTATTTTCTATTATTAAGTATTGATAATAATTCAATATGATTGACTATAGATAATCAATATATAAATGATAAAAAAACAAGATTTGTATGTACATTATCCATATGTTACATATGACAGTCATTTATTATTAAATATTACTATATTATGATTAGCATATCCATACCATCATAAATATGATTATTTAAAATATAATACATTCATTTATCCGATATTAACATTTACTAATATTTCCTATTTTATATATTAATTCAACATAATAATTATATTATTATGTTAATACAATTGACCAACATTATAATGATGGAAAATAATGAAATGAATACATATGTTTATATAAAAAATAATATTGATATTTCCATTAGTTATATGTCATTATGGGATTATAACACAAAGGGATCAGCTGTGGACTGCAGGGAGCAAGTTGATGCTTCCACATATAATTTCTACTGTACTAAGTCATTCATGGAGTATTTTCTTGAGAGCTCAGGTTTGCGAGAGGATTCATACAGGGTATCTGAGGGTACTCTAATTTGAGGCTCTCATGTTATACGACGATTGGTTGGGAAGATTGTAGAGACCTTGGCTACAATGCTTCCCAATAGGGATTTTGTGGATGGCTTTGCTGAGAGGGTTGCCCAAGATCCTGCCTAACCAATAGTTCTAAGTCAGAGATTGGAGCCATCTTTTGATTCTCAGTTTGATGATGATGAGCCCTTGACAGAGATTGGGAGTTTTTATCGGCACTTTTCTTTTGACCCACATGTAGAGGACTTGGTTTCACGTCAATGCTGATTAGCTCCAATTCCATACCATCCATTATGGGATGGGTTAGCACCATCTTTTGCAGATGGGCTTGAAAGTTGCAAGTTAGACCCCTTGTAGTATCTACACACCCAAGACAATTTGGCAAAGGTTGGAGTTGGTGGTAGTGTTTCAGGTACCTATGGTTGTTACCATCTCCAAAATGCAATTGGGTGTCAGTATCAATTTGATGGGGACTCAGGTGTGGATAGAGTTTGTATTTCAATTGGGTTGAGTTCCAATGAGTTGTTGCCTTCATCAGCGCCTAGGATCAGTTTTCAGATGATTATGATGTTAATGCCTGTTATTTGGGTGTTGGTACCACAGGAGTTGCTTGTACAGAACAGGGATAGTACACAGTTCTACCTTTGAGATGTAGGTGGATTGTGATGTTCATTTTGTTTCAGGATTGCTTAGGGGGCAAGCAATCTTAGGGAGGAATGACTGTAATGTCCCCATTTTTAGCAAGTTCCTATAGTTGGCTTGGTCAGTTCACCATCGCGACCCTCGCGAGCTGACAGTAGGATTTGAGGGTCTCAGTTGTGGGGTTATACATTTTTCAACAACTTATTTTGTGTTTTGGCTCCACTCGAGGGACTTACTATTTATAGTAAGTCAAATTGTTGGTTATGATGAGCTCAGTTGAGTTAGAGGAGTTGGGTAATGCTCTCAGTTTTATTTTGGGCTTCCAATTTGGGCTCCAAGAATCTTTGAGAGAGCATCTATTTATAGCAAGTCACCCTGTCAGGTTCATTCATCGTCTTTAATTATCAAGATCACTTTGGTGTTGTCATATTTCGATTTTGATGCTTCTTTAGTTGTTTTCGCAAGACAGGTGAATTATTATTATTATTCATCTCAATACGCGTAGGTTGTTATTTTTGTTAATATTGTTAGTCGGTCGCCTTAGTATCATAGCTTGTTCAAACCGGGACAAAAAGCTTTAAATCTTGAGAACAAGAAACAATGGCCTTGCATGCGAAAATATTAAGTTATGGTGGAAAAGATCATTTTTGGAGCCAAAAGCAATTAATAAATTATATTAATGACACTTTATTATATTTTAATGTTGTGTAGAGGAAGCTTCTTAAGTGGAGTTCTTTTGGGAAACTAGTGCCATTTGCAGATTATAAATATGAGGACATTTGATGAGAAAAGCATCCAATTATTTGATTATATTATCTTTCTTTGTTGTCTTTGTGACACTTTTGAAGTTCTGAAATTTTGTGCCCTTGCTGAAGTATAAGGGTTTGGGATCTACAACTGAAGTAATGTAGATTCAATTCTGAGATTGCTTGGCAAATTGTGTTGTGGTATACAATTTGTCATTTCTCCTATTGTATTAACTGTTGCTAAGAAGAAGTTTAATTAAATGTCAGACCTCAGAATTGAAATGAGTTTCTGTTTAGAATGTAACAGCAGTCCCACAATGATGCCAAACAGTGAATGGGCTGCCTTCAATAGCAGTCATGTAAACACCCAAAATTCTGAAGAATCTAACATCCAATGGTAGAGGAACTGTGCATTCATTGGGAACAGAATTTGCAGACCACTGATAATGCCGACTAGTATATTGGGTGCCAAAATCTTATGCTAGCAGTGTCTACAAACTGGTTCAAATGCCCAGAGATAATGTGGACAAATAACAACAGCAGTATCATAAACTCCTCCCAAAATGTCAATGCCAAGGCAAGGGTATGCTGTAACAATAATTCCTTGCTGCCAAACTCTGTGACCATAGACTCCCAAATATGCAGAATCGAACAGGCTCCACACTAATATATAAACACCCAGTCATGCAAACAAAGCCAACTCTCAAAGACCAAAGATTCAAGTATTTAAAACTCAGAATGGAGACTCCTTAATTGCGAATTAAATTGCTATTAACTCGCAGCGCCAATAATGTCCTCCTAGCAATAGAAAATACAGAAGGGAGGCCAATCAAATGCTAAACTCAGCTTAGTCTACTATACCTCAGTAATAAACTGGAGAATAATCAGCTCCAACAAATCAATTTAAATACTACCCATACTAACCTTTAAAAATTCTTCGGTAGAGATCCTTCTCAAACCACCTAACCCTCTAGTGAGAATTGTGTCTCAATTAGGTAATTATCATATAAAGATTGTCTTCTTTAGGCCTCTTTGGGATCTCTAATAACAACACTTGGTAGAGATCCCGCCTCTAACCAAATCTCTTATCTCTGACATATGCATATGTTTAACCACTACAATATATATTGTCTCTAAGAGATTCTCTACAAATCTCTCTCTTGGTTCCCATTTGGAATCCCGACATTGAATCAAAAATGTCCTTTAATCTTTGAGTTCTCTTAAAGGAAACTCGACATTCTAATGAATGCCCTCTACCAAGTTCTTACTTGATCTCTATGAGAACTATAAATTTCTCATCTCAATCCTTGATCTTGATAATTTTATCTACCAAATGACTCATATTTATTTATGAAATGAAAATATCCAATGAACACGCCTTTGGTTCCCTTTAGTTTTTCATTTTATAATCCTTCATAGAATATATATTACTTCAATTCCCAACCTTCAATATATATTAGTTTAGTTTCTTTACTTTCTCTACTTTGATGTAGTTCAACTCTCTTAAAGCATAATTGTTTTTTTATCCTCCCATATTTTATTTATCATCTGTGTCCTTTTCAAAGAGTTGCAAACCTTCATAATCATAATCCTTTTGAAAAGTCACAACCCTTCATAATCACAATCCTTTGGAAAAGTCGTAACACTTCATAATCAAAGTCCTTTGAAAAGTCACAACACTTCATAATCACAATACTACCAAAGAGTTACAACACTTCATAATCACAATTCTATCAAAAAAGTCACATCCTTTCATTATCAGAATCCTTTTGAAAAGTCACAACTCTTCATAGTTAAAATATTTTTGAAGAGTCACAACCATTCATAATTACAACCCTTTCATAGAATCACATCCTTTCATCATTGAAAATATTTGAAAAGAAGTCACTTGTTTTCTTCTCATTCCTCTTCTAATAATCCTTCTTTAATTCTTCTCTTCTTCTCCTCTTCCTTCCTCTTTAAAATGAACTCTCCTCCATTTTATACCTTAATTTAAAAGAGTCACATCTTTTTATTACATCTCTTGACTTTTTATTAGATTTAGTTAATTTATATTATATTTTTTATTTACTTATCTTTTATATTTATTATCATTTATTATTAAATCTTATTTAAAAAGATAACATACTTTTTATAATATTCTCTTGTATTTAATTTTATTTATTCATTGTAAATTTATTATTATATAATTATTTTAAATATTATTTTATTGATAATATATTATATATTTAATTTTTGTTTCTTATTTCTATACTTGAATATGATTTTATTATCATTAGTTATTTAATTATTATTATCATTAATTATTTAATATTATTATAATTAAATCTTAAAATGGGGACATGACACCTGCATTCTCCAGACCTATCACTGTATGACCTTACCCCCGTTGTATCCCTACCAACGGACAGTCAGAGGTCATCTTCGACTAACGTGCGCTAAACATCAAGACTATATGACATACTCATCAAACCGTACGCCAACAAAGTGCCCTCCAAAAGCGGAACATTACAATAATATCAAAGCAATTGCCTTCGGGTCAAGATTCCCTTTGGGAAGTCATTGCCTTCAAGTTGAGATCCCCTTCGGGACGTCATTGCCTTTGGGTCGAGATCCCCTTCGTGAAGTCTTTGCCTTCAGGCCGAAATCCCCTTCGAAAAGTCTTTGCCTTCGGGCTGAGATTCCCTTCGAGAAGTCATTGCCTTCAGGTCAAGATCCCCTTCGAGCTGAGATTGTCTTCAAATCAATATTGCCTCCGAACAGAGATTCCCTTCAGGCCAAGATTGCCTCCGGACAAAGATCCCTTCGAACGAAATCCCAATCCCCTTCGGGTCAATATTTCCTTGGGGCGAGATCACCTTCAGGCCGAGTTCGCCTTCAAAACATGACAATAGATGCATATCATAATCTTATGCAATCCTATGTCTCACCTTAGTTTATATTGTTTCTAATCATTCATCTCGTGGACTCAATGAAATTGCAACCACTTGGCATGCCATCTCCATTTCTCAGTCAAATTCCCATGAGCAATTGGACAACCAAACTAAATTCTATATATGCCAATTTGCTTGTTCGTATAGTAAAACATTTCTCCCAAGAATAGGAAATTTGTTTGTATGTATCTAATGAGTTAGCAAAACAACCAAGAAAGCATCTTTAGTGAGCAATTATAGTTCTTCACTCTAGGAATCATTTTTTGAATACCCACATCTTCTAGTTGTGCAATGATGTGCTTATCAACTTAATCAGAGGTTTTATGTGTTGTGAAAGCTACTGAAAGGTCCTTTGAGTTATATGGCATAGGTTATTAGTCTTTGGTCTAGTGAAAGATACTGCAAGCATTTTGAGCTTGTTTATTTTGAGTCGTGACTAATCCTCTAGGGAAGGCCCTCTTGGGTTCAGCTGAGCCCAAAATGAAGAAGGGATTACCAAGTTGAACAATTGGTTCATTGTTTTTCTGCCTGATCATAAGTAAGAGATTTGTTTCTCTAAGTTTGACACTCCCAACACTCAGAACAACCTAGTTTTCAGGATTCAGTGACTTACACCTTTGAGCACCAACACTACTTTTTGATGTTTGGAATTTTCATTCACAGTATCCATATTATTTGGGCCATTGGGCTTTCCACCAGTTTTCTCTTTAAATCATAATTCACCTCAATATAATCATCTCTAAATATTGTATGACATTTTGTCCTCCATATTTCTTTACTGTTACGTTAAAAATGTATCTTCATCCAGATATGTTACGGTGATGGAAAGATATACACACTGAAATCTAGAGAACACTAGTAGAATGCAACATTGTTAACACTGTAAATGAATGACAAATTTATTTCAGATTAGAATTATGAATGTCTTTTCAATTTTCAGAATTTGATTGTTACTAATCTCTGGTTTCTTATTTGCAGATTGCAATCCGAATATTGATAATGTTGATCTATGTCAAATGTGTATGTGATGCTAGTTCAATATTGAAAAATACTGAATACTATTTTGCAATCAGAATTTGATATTGGTAGTACCCAATCTCCAATAGACAGAGCATTTATTGATTTCTATAATCTTCTAGGCAGATTGGATCAAATATATATATTGAACTGATGGGACATGTCCATGAGTGGACATGTCTCCACATGATGGAGGCATATCCACTCATGGCATGCCCCATTGAATGCACCATTTCATTATCAAGATGAAACCCAATCACTAAACGGGATTTGTAATGACTTTGTTCTTAGCCAAGTTTATATATGAGATCGCTGATCATGAAGATGATACAATCAGACTTGATCTGATTCGATTCCTGCATTCAATCTATCATTAAGAGGAACATAAAATAATCAGAGTCAGTAATTTATAATCTGCAAGTACAGATTTGTCAATATACTAGGAACTATTATGATGTTATGGTCTGGTATGTGAATGATAAAAAATTTCAAGCAATATAATATGTATGTATACATATCAGTATACACAATGTATACTGATATATATACATGCCTATAAATTATCATTCAAATATCTTACCATAGCTATCATATTTCAACAAATACACTTTTAAAACTCTATTGTCATTTGCACTTCTACCGATTTTAGAGCTGACCACTTGCTGTATCCCTGATGTCTTATGCTCAGACAGCTGAGAGACATTAGAACTGAATCCTGATCACTCCATACCCTAGGTCCTTTTCTTCCAACACTATTTTAGAGACCCAATCACTCAACCCATTTTGAACATGTACAGGGTAGGAAATAACATTTAATCAGGTTAGACTTTAAATAATTTCATCTTTCACAAACCATATATTTGTGTTATATTGCAAGTGATACAAAGTGTTTCTCCACATAATAAAAATTCAAACACAGCAAATCTAATAAATACCTGGAGAACCATATTGTTGGGACGTGAAGGATAGGCAAACCAAACATCCTTTAGTTCAACCTCTCCCTCATCATGGTCACTGTCACATTCAGCATCAAGATTATCTTTCCATCAAACTGGTATACTTGTCTAGTAATATGTATTTAGATACTACATTCATATATGTATTACTACTATAACTTTGCACAGTAACTAATAATTTAGAAAATTAAATACAAACTTAAATTTGGTCACTACTATGAGAAAAACATTATAGACCACATAGATCTTGAGCTCCAACTCTTACTGTAAAGGACATTTGTTTCCTGATTTTGGCATGCTTGAAATGCGATCTAATAGCTGAAAGACTCGCCGACTTGCTCCGGCAGCTTTCATAGCTGTTGTATACAGTCCTGATAAAGAAGACACGGATGAACCCACTGAACACAAGACAAGAAAAACATTAAAAAGTCAGAAATACAAACTAGTATCAACTGATACATCAATCTAGGTGTTGTGTGGGGAAAAAAAATCTCAATCTATAAACAGTATCTAAACCCAAATTTTATAGTGTACTTGAATTATTAAAGGATTTGATCATTTTCAAGAAAATAGAAATGACCTGTCAGACTGTAAAGTATGAAAGAGGTTAGATCTCCAGTTGTCATGGACCCATATATGGTCAAGTAAGCACCATAGATAACAACAGTGACGACAGACAGAGTTGATGCTGCATTCATTCCTCCAGCAAAAAACCCAATCACCATCTGCTCATAGAAAAGAACAATAATAAAGCTAAAATTATGAATGCCTCGTTTACCATTAATTCCTAATGTGTTCTACAAACTGATAAGACATCATTTTGTTTTCATAAAGTCACTTATGCAAAACCAATATGCTTAGCATCTTGTAAACTTACAGCTTGCTTAAGACCAAGCTTCAAAGTCTCATTTACTTTTTCTCCATATCGCGAGCTTTCATATTCTTCCTGTGCAAATGATCTTACTGTACGTACTGCACCAAATGATTCCTGCAGGACACATATAAAACTGGTTATAGCATAATCTTCTTACGACCATAGTTGCAATACAAATTAGGATATAGGAAATGTATAATAATTATTTAAGAATCACTCATATTAAGAAAATAATGTTAAGCCCGTTTTATATTTGTTTATGGCAGGTTGCATTTGAGAAAAGTCATACATTAGTTCATTTCGTATTTAAAAAAATATAAATCACTAGTCATGTGCTGACATTTGAAATCAATCTTAACACTGCCATAACTTTAATGTTCTGTTAAAATTCAAAAATCCATGTTCATATTTCACACGCAATTGGCAGGTCTCTTTCCTAAGGAGTCAAAAGTCTCCTTTTTGAGCCCAGCTATTCCTTTAATTGTGCACCCAGAATAAAATACCCTTTATCATGTAATTAATTAGTATTAAATTACTTGACAATTTTTATGGGGAAGTACTTTAAATAAAGTGCCCAATGTAATGCCTACAAAGGCAAAAAGCCTAATGCCCTCAATTTTTGTATCTGAAATATTATTTCATGACTTCAATTTTTTAATTGGAGCTTTCAAGGACAAAAACTGTTGAAGGCTTAAACTAGTGGACACCGACCCTCTGAGTTCGGACTGGATTGAAGATGAAAGCCTTTAATCCACTAGTTGGGTGTACATTTATGACAAATTTAGCAGCTGTTGGGTGAGTTTGGTTGGACGGGCTAATGTGTAATGTCCCTTATTTAATCTCTTAAAATTTTGGAACTGTTTACTTATAAGTTCAAGTGTGAGTGACTTCTTTCTATCAATCTTTGCAAATATAAAGTTAATTGACTTAATTTTAGACAACAGACTTGTAGAATGATGATGATTTCTTTGTTCAATGAATGTGATGTAATCTGATATATAAGATGAATTCTGATTAATACTTATCCTCTCTATATGAATCTTGGACTATGCAGATTAAGAGACTATATCGATATCAACATATCAATCCAACATATGTTTTCAATGTACATGTGGATATGATTTTTTGATATGAGTGAGATAGAATGATCCTTAACTGATCTATGAAGTTGTAAAATAAGGATAATGATGTTCCTGATAACACTGTACGATTATGCAAATGACTCGATCTGATCAAAACCCGATCCTTTCTCTGATATTCTTCATGTGAAATGGTGATATACTACTAATTAGTTGATCACTATTGCCTGCGCTGTCTGTTATGGATTTATAACTATGCAAAGATGAACTTGTTTCGGTCCGAAAACACTTCCAATCTGTATGAATGCTTGTCTGATACATAATGTCCCTTTTTGTTAGATGTTATAAATGAGGGACAATTAACTTGCAAAGATCAATTGCAAGAGACTTCTTTCCTCAAAGTCTCAACCACACTAAAATAATATTAATTTAAGAAAGAATAATTGTCTATGACACCATAGCATTATCAGATTTCCTCAACCATATCAATGATTTCTCTTTTCTGGGTTCAATTGTGTAACAGTTGTTTACCATCAACGTTTCAGATCACACTACATGATCCATCACCAAGATGCAAGAGACTCAAGGAAAAAAAAATTGCTCATAGATGATTGCACTTATATTATATAATTAATATCAATATCACTTCAATCTCTGATTCATCAATTAGATATATGCCAGATTATTTGATCACTATATTTGCACTTAGTGCAATATACACAATGTTAAGATTGTCTTCGCTATATCTGACATGACTGAACAATTATACAAGGATGGTCTTGAAATCCAATATAGGTTTTCTGCTAAATGATATTAGCCTTCTCTAATATGATGATGGAAAGTATGCTATGTTGATAGGTAGCTGTCTCTGTTGTGACAATCTTAAGCATGCCACAAATATTTATTCCTGTCACTTATAGCAAGGCATGATCCGCAGCTCCTGATATATTGATATAAATATGAAAATATGTATAATGATATCACCTCTAGCGATGTGTTGCTGTGTCTGATACGTCATTATGAATATGCAAATAGGTATGGTTCCGCTTACAGCAGTGTAGTACTGCTCCTGATTTGTATTGTTGTACTTGCAACAATAGGTATGGTTTTTATTTGACTTGATATGCTCGCAACAATGGGGGTGCTCTTCCTGATGTTGAATTTGTATGGCTGCTGCATCTTCCATTTTTCCTAAAATTAGTAATGTCCCCAATTTAGAAGGTTCTAGTGCTTCACAATGTTAGTTCATCATCATGACCCCCATGAGCTGACAGTGTGTTACAAGGGTCTCAGTTGAGTGACTTTCTATTTATAGTAAGTCAGTTCTGGTCTAGTTACTATTTTTAGCAATGCAATTGAAACACCTGGTGATTGGCTTCTTCAGTGATTGATTCGGTAAATTAATGAAGTTCATATTGTAAGTTATTTATTAAATTTATCTTAAATGAATAACTTTATGGTTACATTGTTCTAATTTGGAAGTGTCTACTTGAAGCCTCTTAAATGAAATGTGTGAGGAAGAAGCATAGTTACAGGGCTCTGCGAGTCCCGAGGCGAGGTTGCCTCCCAAAGGCTAGGGGACTCTTGCCTCTGACTCGGTCGAGTCCTGGGACTTTCAGACTGGTCGAGTACAACTGATCTGACTCTGTGTCAGCCAACATGTAAAAAGTACAAAAAAACAAATTTTTAATGATTTTTCATTTCTTTTTTCAGTATGTATTGCATGTCTAAGACCTAAAAAGGCCATTCTATCTCTTGCAAACACAAACAATATAGAAAGAAGGCTTCAGAGAACAGAATTGGGGTTTTAGGAGGTAGATTGGCAAATCGGTTGGCTCTCATATATCAGTTGATTGTTTGTGCCACTTTGTAGCTCACATCTAACCATTGAGAGGAGTTAAACAATCTTCAGTTGCATTTCCATTTTTGGAGGATTATGAGGATGAGCATGATGAGCATTTTAGTGACGTTCAGCCTCAGACACAAGGAGAGAGGATGGCTCTAGATTCTTCCATGAATAACTTTATGGTTACATTGTACTAATTTCAAAGTGTGAAGCCTCTTTAATGAGAAGTGTGAGGAAGAAGATACGATTCATTTTGTTATTATGAAGAGGTCTTCTCTTGGAAATCGACCCATTCCTATTGCCTTTGCCTTTTTATGAATTTGGAGTTTTCTTGAAGGTTTTCAACATTAGGGTTTGAGAGGATTGACTCCTCCATCCTTTTGCACTTTGAGCAATTGAAAGATAAAGTGAATTGTGCTCTGGTTTTAATGATTATTTCTGCATTATTGGTTTGTCAATTTGGTGCTGAAGTATACCAAATTGTTCATATTATTTTCTGCATCAGTACTGGTTGGGACACCATTGTTTTACCTTCATTTCTATCCAAAATTAATGTTTCTTTGAAGGTAATCATAAGCTGCAATTAGGCATTACAGTCTGCAAGAGAACATTCCCCTTAGGTCGCCAGTTTTGAGAAGTATTGTGGGGTTTGTGAGGAGCAGCAATTTCCTTAACAAAGCTGCACTTGGATTTCCTAAGGCAGCAACATTGCATCTGCTGGCAACGTCTATACCATTGGCTGCCATATTTGGAGTTGGTGTCTACTGCAATAAATATCCAACGCCTTGACACATCCAGGTTCCATAAATTCATTTCTTGTCTTGAGTATTAATTTTAATAATTGCCTCCATTTAAATTGCAAATGAAATTCTATGTTGACAACCATTATCAATTGTTTCATTTCATGTTATTCGTAAAGCGTCTTATATATACTCTAAAAATACAAAAAAAATACTATAAATATTCAAAAAATCCACAAAAGCAAAAATCTATCACAAATCAAATAATTCTCTAGCACAGTTACAAAGTGAGCCAATAGGGCTATTACAGTGGTATCAAAGCAGTTTCCTACCAGTGTGCAGGGAATTTGGGTTTAGCATGGTAGAAAGATTCATACCTAGTATTCATCACACCCATAGAGGTCGTACTTCTCCACTTGGTCATGGAGAACCTAAGATACAATTAGCAGCATAGGTGACAGGGGCGTTGGTGGTTCTGGCGGTACAGGTTACACGGATGTTGCTATTGGTTTTGATATTGACAGGGAGGCCAAGGAGACACCGAGAGACCTTGCACATGGTCAGCACTATGTTGCCGATGTGCGCAACAATTGTCTAATACTTTGCAGTGCATTGCACTCCCTAGTGGTCAGAGTAGAGAGAGAGAGGGGGGGAGAGAGAGAGAGAGAGAGGTACTATGAGTATGTCGGTCAGTTCCCACAAGTATAGAGCCGAGGACAAGATTGACAGGACTGAGCATATAGGTGTTTATGATAGGCCGCAACAGCCTACTTTTTTGAGACCGGAAGTTGACGTGGCTAGTACTAAGACTGAGGTCACGCCATTTGTTGATGATGTTGTTGCACACTATGTTGAGCAAGATACTCTTCTGCAGGCCATCAAGCAAAATTTGAAATTTGATAGATTTTTGACACAAAAGCAAGAGCGCACTAGAGGTAGGCTTGCACCTGAGAGACAAAGGCCTAGACAGACTGATCTGAGAGGTAGCCAGAAAGAGGACCTTGACCCACTTTGATGGCAATGACAAAGTTACAACACGAGCTTGGATACATAAGCTAAGGATGTCATCCGCTTTGATGTGTTACATTTGGATTAGGTAGCTCATGACTGGTGGTACCATGGACTAGTTTCGCTGCATCACAATCAAATAGTTTCCTATGATGAGTTTTTTGACAGGTTGGTAGAGAGGTTGGAGAGGAAGGACCTTGAGACTTACTTTAGAGAGCTAGCACAGTTGAGACAGACAGGAAGCCTTGTGGCCTTTATCAGTGACTTTCAATGGCTATCTGTGATGGTATAAGATATTTTAGAGAGGGGACGAATCAAGCTATTCATAGAGGGATTTGTTGACCCTCTCAGAGGGTGGGTTAAGTCCTTGGATCCACCTATCTTGCAAGAGGCCATGAAAAAAGAAAGGAATTTTTAATCGTCTACTCGGCAAAGCAAGTTTGCTTCTAAACCTACTACTTCATCATATGACAAGGCAGCCCCTGAGAAAGATGACAAAGCCGATTCTAAGTGTCCTATGGCAGCCCCTTTAGACCAGGAGACTCCAATGATCTATGGAGACTATGTTTCTATTGTAGAGGGCCCTTTGATGAAAAACGTGATTACCCTTTGAAGCCTAAGGGTAAAAATAAGATGATAGAGTGGTTTTATGATGATGCTGATGAGAGTTCTGATTTTTTTGGAAAGCCAGTTGATCATAAGTATGAGACACACGAGGCTTCTGGTGATGGTGATGAAGTGATTGATGATTCTAACCTCAAGGTGGTATATCTTTCTAACATGATAAAGGAACAGGCTTTCAGGATGCATAGACTCTTGGTAGTGCAGCATGTTATTGCTCTTTTTGATAGAGGTGCTACTCACAATTTTATAGATTTGTGTTTGGTTTCCAAGAGAGGGATTATGAAAGAGGAGTTTGAGGGACTTAGAGTATAGATGGCTGATGGTTACACTCTTAGGTGTAACAAGATGATTTTTGAGCTTCCTGTGAAGCTAAAAAATTATTTTTTAAGGCAGATTTTTATGTGGTAGACATGGGCAACACTGATGTAGTACTTGGCATAAGTTGGTTGGATACCATTGAGGACATTTATATCAACACCAAAAAGATGGAAATGAGATTCATTAAGGATGGCAAAACACACATCCTGAAGGCCATTACAAATAGTAATTTGAAGGTGATTTCTTTTAGGCATATGCACCAACTAGTACAACATGATACAGTTGATTGGGAAGTAGAGTGTAGAATGTTGCCTAAATTATATGGGACAGAAAAAACAGCTTACCATCCAAATATTTTCCAGCTTAGAACTAAACACTCCAAGGTATTTAGTGACATGCCACCTAGAAGGCCACCTGATAGAGGGATAGAGCACATTATTGAGCTAGAGTAGGGCACTAAGCTTGTTGTGATTACTCCTTATTGGCACCCTAAGTGGCTAAAGGATGAGATAGAGAAGACCATACAGGAATTCCTGGCTATGGGACATATTAGGGTAAGTCTCCTTTTGCTTCATCTGTTGTATTGGTAAAGAAAAAGGATGGGACACTCATATATGCATAGATTACTAGATGTTGAACAGGAAAACTAATAAGAACCGGTATCCTATTACAGGGACTGATGAGCTGCATGGGGAATGTTACTTCTCCAAAATCGATTTGAGATTATGATATCATTGTATTAGAGTTACAGAGCAGGATGTGGAGAAGACAGCATTGAGGTATCGTTGTGGCCACTTTGAGTTTCTAGTCATGCCCTTTGGCTTGACTAATGCCCCAATGACTTTCTAGTCTACTATGAATTGGGTCTACCATAGCCAGTTGCTGAGCTTCGTTCTTGCTTTTTTGATGATACACTTGTTCATAGTAAGACTTGGGATGATCATGTAGCACACCTACATAGAATATTGGATGTTCTTAATACAGTTTCCTTGTAGACAAGGAGTCCAAATGTGCATTAGGCATGACTGAGTTGCTTTATCTTGGGCACAACATCAGGACAAAGGGGATTCACATGGACCCTACTAAGGTTCATGCTATACTAGATTGGCCTACACTAGAGAATCTAACACAACTTATAGGTTTCATTGGGTTGTGTGTATTCTACCGCAGATTTGTGATAGGTTTCTCTCGACATGTAGCTCCCCTTACTAATCTAACCCATTAGGGTGCATTTGAGTGGACTGCTCAATCACATGAGTGCTTTAAGAATTTCAAGCAGATTATGATACCATGCCCAGTGTTACCATTGCCAAACTTTATGAAGCAATTTGAGTTGCATTGTGATGCCTTGGCTAAGAGCATTGGTGTCATTATTTCAAAGGATCTCCATCCCACTGCATTTGAGAGCAAGAAGCTCAGGGGTCCAAAGAGATCATTTAATGTGTATAACAAGGAGATGTTGGCCATTATGCATGCGTTGGCCAAATTAAGGCAATACTTGGTAGCAAATCCCGCATCAAAACAAATAAAAATAGCCTGAAGCATTTACTCAAATAATGAGATCTTAATGAGGTGTAGCAGAAGTGGGTCAGCAAGTTATAGTCCTATGATTTTATTATCTCCTACATTAAGGGTACACAAAATGTAGTAGCTGATGCCCTCTCAAGGAGATCCCATTTGTATATGATTACAAAGATTGTCAAGGATTGGAGACAATTGATCATTGCAGAGTAGGTCAAGGATTTGTCGGTAGCCAATATTGTTGACAGTAGCATACAAGACAGCAATTATACCGTTGCAAAAGAGCTGATTATTTACAAGGGGAGCATTTATTTGATCCCAGGATCAGGTTTCAAACGGATTATACTGCGAGTCTTTCATGATTCTCCATTGGTTGGACATCCCGAGTTCTCTAAGACCTACAGTCAAATTTGGGATAAGTTCACTTAATAGGGCCTCAAGTGAAATGTGCAACAATATGTTAGAGGGTGTTGTGTTTGTCAACAGAACAAACAAGAGCATATGTATACAGCCAAATTGCTACGGCCACTTCCCATTCCTCACCAAAAGTGGGAATGTATATCCATGGATTTTATTTTGGGCTTGCCAAAAGACCAAGACAAAGATTGCATCTATGTGGTGGTGGATAACCTCACCAAATATGCACACTTCATTCGCGTCACCACCACTTTTACGACTACACGGATTGCAAAGTTGTTTTTCTGGGAGGTGTTCAAGCTGCATGGTTTAACCTGAATTATTGTAAGTGACCGAGATGAGTCGCTTCTAGCAAGAGTTGTTCAAACTATGTGGGACATTGTTAACTCTGAGCACCAATTACCACCCTCAGACTAATGGTCAAACTAAGATTCTTAATAAATGGGTGGAGAGCTATCTATGGAATTATGTATGGGCAAAGTAGAGGACTTGGGTGAAGTGGATATACCTATGTAAATACTGTTATAATTCCACTCACAACATGTCTATTCAGATGTCCCCATTTAGAGCTTTTTACGAGTATGATCCTCGAGCTTTATGGATTTTCTATTCAATGACAATAGGGTATTCAAGTCAAGTGATTTTCTACAGGACTATAAGGATGTTATGAGGACACTAACAGACAATATTTAAAGAGCTCAAAATCAGCAAAAGCAGTATGCTGATCAGAGGAGGGTTGCTTGTTCTCTTCAAGAGAGAGATATGGTCTATTTGATACTACAACCTTATAGGCAATCTTCCATTAGGAAGAGTGGAGCTGAGAAGTTCAAGCTCGGCAATTACGGTCCCTTCTATGTGATTAGATGTGTGGATGAGGTAGCCTATAAGCTAGATTTGCTAGTGGGCAACAGAGTTCATAATGTGTTTCATGTATCGCACCTCAAGAAGGCGTTGGGCAGACATTGTCCCATCTTCTACTTTACCCTCACTAAATGATAGGGGAGGTTAGAGTTGATCCCTAAGGCTATCCGTATACTAGGGAGAGACATTTGCATTGACAAATCATCAAAGAGTTTTTGGTGAAGTGGCAAGGTCTTCTAGATGAGGATGCAACTTGGGAGCTTGAGGATATACTTCAACACCCCAGACTGCAATTGCTTGGGGACAAGCAATCTTGGGGAGGGAGGACTGTAATGTCCCCAGTTTAGCAAGTTCCAGTGCTTGGTGATGTCAGTTCATTATCACGACCCTTGTGAGCTGACTATGTGTTATGAGGGTCTCAATCGGGCAACTTGCTATTTATAGTAAGTTAGTTCTGGCCCGGTTAGTACTTTTAGCAGTGCAATTGAGGCGCCTGGTGATTGGCTTTTTTAGTGATTTATTGGGTATATTAATGGAGTTCATATTGTAAGTTATTTATAAACTTTATCTTAATGAATAACATTGTGGTTACATTGTTCTAATTTGAAAGTGTGAGGAATAAGATACAATTCATTTTGTTATTGTGAAGAGGCCTTCTGTTGGAAATCGACCCATTCCTATTGCCTTTGCTTTTTCATGAATTTGAAATTTTCTTGAATGGTTTCAACATTGGGATTTGAGAGAACTGATTCCTCCATCCTATTGCACTTTGAGCTATTGAAAAATATAGTGAACTGTGCTCTGATTCTGAAGATTATTCCTGCATTATTGGTTTGTCAATTTGATTTGGCACACCATTGGTTTATATTATCTGTTGCTAATCGCTACTGGTTGGCACATCATTGTCTTGCCTTCATTTTGTCCAAAAAAACTGTTGCTTTGAAGGCAACTGTAAGTTGAAATTAGGCATTAGGCATTTTAGTCTACAAGAGAATATCCCCTTAGGCGGCCAGTTCTGAGAAGTATCACGGGGCTTGTGAGGAGCAGCATTTTCCCTAACAAAGCTGCATTTGGGTTTCCTACAAGGTTACAACCACAACAATGTGTTCGTTGGCAACGTATATACCATTGGCTGCCATATTTAGAGTTGGCATGGGAATTTCCAAGGTTTTGCTGCAATAAATATCCAACGCCTTGACACATCCAAGTTCCATTAATTCATTGACTATCTTGAGTATTAATTGCCTCCATTTAAATTGCAATTGAAATTCTAAGTTGGCAACCATTATCAATTGTTGCATTTCATGTTATTCATAAAGCATCTTATATATATTCTGCAAATACAAAAAAACTTATATATTCAATAAACCCAAAAAGGCAAAAAGGTTGAAAAAAACTAACAAAAACCAAAATATTCTCCAACATTGTTACAATGTATGTTAAATTTATGATCTCTGCAAATGTAATAACATTGTTGTAATTCTATGTGTTTCAATTGCAGATTTCCAAAATATATAAATATATCTTCAACAGGCATGTCTTGTGAAGAGACATGTCTCTATGGTTATATATATTAATTAATCATTAATTAAAACATTATTAATTATAGCATATCTATATTATATAGAAATATATTATATATAATATATAGCATACAATATATTATATATAATATATATAGCATAAAATATATATATATATATATATATATATATATAGATCTATTAGAGTATGTATAATTAATGATTAACAATAACCATCGAAAGGATTAACTCTAAGTCAGTTCAATCCGATAGAAGCTACAATTTAACACTCCCTCTTAGCTCAAGAGGATTGTAATAGAATACATTATCACAATAATATTAGAATGTCATATTAAAGACCTTAATATATATATTACACGAGATACATTATCCATTGATAATATAAGTCTCAACAAGAAGTCTATATCATAGATGAGATCTTTTTATAGTAGGCATCGCTTCACAAAATGTGTCAGAACAAACATGCCAACAATATCTAATTCTAGCAATGCTATGTATATCAATTGTTTTCTATCATAGCTATGACTTAGATACAATCGAAGCTATGTCAAAACTCCCTCTTTATTTAGGAAGATTGATATATAACATACTATGTTCTTGAGTATAAGGAGATATCATTTCACCATGATATCCCTAAAATGGCATATCAATATAAATTCATCAACACACATATGTAAATTAACATATGGAATTTACTTCAACGCACTAAGAGGCTAGAATCCTCAACACTCCCTCTTAAGCAAAGGGAAAATTGAAATAAGTTTAACTTACACAATAAGGTGTAATCATCATTATGTTTTAAACTGTGAGAGAGAGAGAGAGAGAGAGAAAACATAATGGATTTTCATGGTGTCCGGCTATCGCCCAAAAGACCCATGAAGGTTATCAATGTGTCCGGCAAAATCCGGCCCAAAGAACAAAGATAACCCAAACTTTCAAAACAATGGGTTTTCATGGTGTTCGGCTATCGCCCAAAAAAACTCATGAAGGTTATCAATGTGTCCGGCAAAATCCGGCCCAAAGAACAAAGATAACCCAAACTTTCAAAACAATGGGTTTTCATGGTGTCTAGCTATCGCCCAAAAGACCCATGGAGGTTATCAATGTGTTCGGCAAAATCCGGCCTGAAAGATAACACCAAATTCAACCATTGTTTGAAAACAGATCAGCTAAAATAAAGTCGTCACTGTAAGAATTTGCCTAAGGGCAAAATTCACCCAGGAACTAAGAACTCAAACACAAGCACACAGTAGACCAAAGAGAGAGAGAGTATGATCAAAATGACAATGTATTCAATATGTCATTATTAATGCAATGTCATGCAATGTTCAATGTAAAAATACACTAGGAGTGCCTGTATATAAAGGCCTCTGAGATACATCTAGAATGTCTCGTAATCAACATCATGATAAGTCATACAACCAAGCACATGTCCACCAGATATGGGTTATCCTCCATTAAGCACGAAAGTATGTGCGATGATGTGAGGAGAAGCCTACAAGAGTGTGACACGCAAAACAGTGTTGTAGACACCATGTGCTTAAATAGAGTTGCGTACTCCTATGTTGTCTACATGACAACTCAAAAGGTGTGCAAACTCCTAAATGTCTCACAAATAAAAAATAATAAAATAATGCAAAATAATTAAATAATGCATAAACCTAAGTAAACTTAAGTAAGTGTAATAAGTAAATACTTATTTACACCAACACCCCCCCCTAAGTGCAACTTAGGGGAATGCCCTTAAGCTTACGAAACTAGGATGAAGAGGCATAATGGGTCCCAGCTACTAGGCCATATTAGGTACCCATGTACATTATGATATGCAAATCTCCCATAAAGCGAGGAAAGAGGGAAAACCTCATGGGAAAAACCCTCCCCCAAAAAGAGAGATAAGTAGGGATGCATCAATGGATGGAGTAATCAAGACCCCCCCATTACAACATACATCCAGTATATACATAAGAGAATAAGAGAAGGAAGAGAGACAGAATAGGCTCCCCCCCCCAAAAGAAGAATGCCAACAAGTGAAAGCTACTCCGATGAAGAAGCTGGTCCAAGAATGCAAAATGGTGTTCCTCCCCTTAGGAAGAAACAAAGCCAAAGGTACACTCCTGAAGATGTATGGTGGCCCTCAAACGTGCTCAAGTATCCCTGTACTGATGCTGATGTTCACCCCTTCCAACTGTGCTGAAAAGAATGAATGCAGATCTGTCAAGGATGTATGTTGAACCTGTTCCACCGAACCATCTGTCTCTTCTACTGACAAAGAGACCTCCACTAATTGTTGTTCATAAGGATCCACAATCATGCCAACCAGTAAAGATTGATCATGTAGAGAATGGACATGAGGGTTAGAGTGAGCCCTCGCAACAATTGGAGAAGAATCATCATCAATGAGAAGATGTAAGTCCTCAAGTCTGTCTCCCAAGTCAACTGAAGCTAGAGCTGGAAGACGAGATGTACCATGCTGTGTTGGACCTTTCACTATGGCAATATAAGCATGTGGAGTGCACTGATGTGACCTCTCACTGCAACTGTCGATAGAACCCGACGTGTCTGAACCTGTTGAAGCACTATCGCTGGTGTCACTATCAGTTTCCATTGTGTATGATGTGCGGAGAGGAGTAGAGGATAAGCTAGGATAACTTTCCTCAAAGTGAACATCCTTCTCCACAAAAAACTCATGAGTCTCTAGATCCATAAGTCTATAAGCCTTCACATTCTCTTCATACCCAATGAAAGTACAAGGCCTTGATGCCGGTGCCTTGCAACTCCTGGAAGAAAGGTTAGCCCATGCTGGACAACCGAAGACTCTAAGGTGCCTCACAACTGGTTTTCTGCCACACCATGCCTCAAAAGGAGTCTTGCCATCTAAGGCTGCATGAGGAGACCTATTAAGTATGTGAGTAGCACTACTAATGGCTTCAACTTCAAGTGTAGGACCAAGAGACTTGGCCTTTATCATGCAACTTGCCATGGTCTTGAGAGTCCTAATCTCATAGCTGCAACATCTGTCTTGTGCGGACTAAATGTTGGTGAGTTCTGAAGATCAATCCCCTCAATTCTGCAAAAGTTCTTAAGTCTTCTGTCAACATATTTGTTCTCATTGTCCACCCTTAGTACCTTGATGGTTTTCCTTGACTTGTGTTCAACATGAGTCTTGAAGTCTTGAAGCTTATGAACCAATTCATTCTTATGATGAAGGAAGAAGACCCAAGTGAATCTTGAAAAGTCATCAACAAATGTGAGTATGTAGCGGCCTTAGCTGACTAAAGTCACTGCAAAGGGACCTGCTAATACCATGTGAACTAGCAGAAGAACAACTAGAGCACGAGAAGACGTCCCTTTATCATACTTCTCCTTGAGAGTCATATCCACTGAACAAGATGAACACTCTCCCTTAGAAAAGTTGATGTTGGGTAGACCTTTTACCATGTGTTTTGAACAAAGTTGCTGAAGAGAGCGGAAGTCAAGATGACCAAACCGCTCATACCATAAGTTGATGTTTGAAGTAGAGTGAGTTAACAAGGCTTGAGAAGGACTCTTAGGCACAAAGTGGGAGAAGGAGTATAACCTCTTGTCATCATTGACTTTCCCAACTGCTACCAATGAATCGTCTTTAAAACTTCGCACCATCACAGAATCTGGAAGGAACTCAACCTTATGACCATCTCCAAGGTGAGTGATTTGTTAAACTGATAGGAGATTGGAGCTAAGATTTGGAACGTAGAGAACATCTTTGAATTCCATTTCTACATGTCCTTTCCCTTCAACTTCCATCTTAGTATCATCTCCCACGAAGATGTGTGGTACCTTTGACTGCTTCAATGAAGAAAAGTCTTGCTTTGAAGAACCCATGTGGTAAGAGGCACCTGAGTCAAGTATCCATTCCGAAGAAAAATTTGAGTTTGCCATAAGTGCTTGACCTTTACCCTTTGAAGAGGTTGGAGTAGAATCCTTGGAAGTAGCTGGCACTTGAATCTTGTTCTTCTTGAGTAGATTTTCTAACTCATCGATTCTTTTTGTCTTGCAATGATGCTCGTCATGATTTGGCTTTTGCAGTATGCACAAAAGAGTTTGTCCTTCTTTTCATTACTTCATTTCTTGTTTGAAGAAGAACCGCCTTGTTGAGAGGAGGATTGTTGTGTCTCAGATTGCGTTTTCTGCTTCCACTGCTTCTTGTTGTTGTTGCTTTTCCCCCCTTGACTAGATTTCTGATCATTACTAGCCACCAAGGCTTTGGTCTTTGATGACTTGAGAAGTCCAAAATCCACCAAGTGAGATTGTTCAACAATCAACATGTTTGCAAATCCATCAAAAGAAGGCTTTTGGTAAGCAGATCCCATGGTCAACCTGTGAGTATTGAAACTCGAAACAAAGTTGGCGTACTCAGAAGGTAGCTTCTTCAGGATGTGATGAATCAACCTGTCATCCTTCATGGGATTTCCACAATCTTTAAGGAGTGCCCTATACTCATTGACTTTGATGATGTAATCTTGAATTGTGTCATAATTCTTAAGATCTAAGAGAAGTAGATCATCTTCAATCTAAAATCCCTTTTCTTCATCCACTTTACCATACAACTATTCAAGTTTATCCCAAGCTTCTTTAGATTCTGAAAAAAATTTAATGTGGAAGAGAAGATCCCCTTGTACACAACTCCTAATAACACCTAAAGCTTGTTGGTCTTGTCTTGGCCAATCAATGAGTTCTTTAGCATCAGTAGGATTGGTAATTGTACCATCAACATACAGACTATATCCTTTTTCCATTAATCTACTCCATGCAATATCTTTCCATGTAGAATAGTTGCGTGAAGTTAAAGGAGGACATTTAAAACCCATGATGCAGAAATGAAAAAAGCACAAAATAGAGAGACACAAGAAACACAGTACACACCCCCCCTTTTCACTCAATCAAAAGACCCCCCCAAAAAAGATGTTGTTGGCATTTTATAAGTAGTGCGTTTACAATGGGCCACTTGTCAAAATGAACAAAGTGGACTTTCTGATTTTGTTTTTACAACTGCCTTATGAGGCTGAAATCTATCACTTAAGCACTATAGCTCAGATTTACAACAATTTTGAAAAAGAACCAAAGCTTTACAATGCCAAAGAAGGTCTAATTCTGAAAGTGAGAATTTGGTCCACACAACCCTAGAATCTGACTTCAGATCTGGAAAGTAGATGAAAAAATACGCACTTCCAAAAAAAACAGAACCTGAAAAAGTGAACAAATGTGCCCGTACGGAGCTTCTGCAATTGCAAAACGCAGGATTATGCAAGTACAGTCGCCAAAACACGCAATTTCTGCAAAATCTGTTTACCAAAACCAAAAAACAACACCACCACTGGAAAATTCAGGAAATTCTACCTGATTTCAAAAAAAACTGCACCTGAATCGGAGTCCGGATGTCTAAGTTATGGGCTCGCAAAGTCAGGCTACCAAACTGAAAAGCAATCTAGAGAGGGGTCTGGAAGAGAAACAGCGAATCTAAATTTGACGGTCAAATGGCCGTCACTGCAGTTGTATAACGCCTGGAAATGACGGTCAAACGGCCGTCAATTTTAACTTACGGGAAAGCTGACATCAGCAAAAATTTTGCGCCCTAGGGTGACGTGGCAAGCTGAGCTGCTGGTCCATACTGTACGGAAAGTACATGTGGCAATATCCGTACTGCTGACGTGGCTAAAATACTAGCTGTCCACATGGCTGACGTGGCAATGCCAGGCAGTTAGGTGTCACTGCACAGTTGGCAGGTGACGTGTTTGGATGGCCTACGTGGCAGTCTTTCACTGGTCCGCGTGGCTTTTCTACAGACTGGGTACCAAGTACCACGCGGGCGGGAGGAGTGACCAAATGCAGCGGTCGGAAAGATGTTTGTCCGCTGGTATATTCGGTAGATTCCGCCGGTGGTCTGTGGGAAATATCCCACATGCAATGGGATTAAGCGTTGTGCGCTTTATAAAAAGAGAAGCCCGCCAAACTGTAGGCAAAGAGGTCGTCGGATTGTGAAGTGCACCGGTAATGTCGATCTCGCCGGTTGTTGAGGGCGTGGAAGTGGCCGGCCAAATTTGTTGTCGAAAATTTAGAAGCTGTTCCCTTGAGTAAAAAGGGCACTCACCATATTTAGCAGTGCGATGCCCGATTTCATAAAATGCCCACGAATTTAATAAAATGCCCTACGACCAATCAATAAATTCCTCCACATGGCAGATCCGAGGTGTCACTGCCCGGGTCTGCTAAAAAAAATGCACAGAAAATAAAATAAATGCAGATCTAAATTAAATTAATTAAATCTGCAAAAAAAGGCCATATCCATACTGCAAATCGGGGCCTCCGGGTTCTGATTTGCAAAAAAAAATTGCCTCACGGTCAACTTTGGGCCAAAGTAGCCAAGTTTATAGTCGATTTTCACCGATTCAGCATTCCGGACGCAATGGCGAGGTCAAATCTGGCTCTAGACGCTCCCAATTTTTGTAGTACTCCGGATTCAGGCTGAGGTGATGAAGCAAGCATGGTCTCGAAACGGCTATGTGATGAGAAAGTCTCCAAGTTGCTCTGATACCATGTAAGAATTTGCCTAAGGGCAAAATTCACCGAGAAACTAAGAACTCAAACACAAGCACACAGTAAACCAAAGAGAGAGAGAGTATGATCAGAATGACAATGTATTCAATATGTCATTATTAATGCAATGTCATGCAATGTTCAATGTAAAAGTACACTAGGAGTACCTGTATATAAAGGCCTCTGAGATACATCTAGAATGTCTCGTAATCAGCATCATGATAAGTCATACAACCAAGCACATGTCCACCAGATATGGGTTATGCTCCATTAAACACGAAAGTATGTGCGATGATGTGAGGATAAGCCTACAAGAGTGTGACACGCAAAACAGTGTTGTAGACACCATGTGCTTAAATAGAGTTGCGTACTCCTGTGTTGTCTACATGACAACTCAAAAGGTGTGCAAACTCCTAAGTGTCTCACAAATAAATAATAATAAAATAATGCAAAATAATTAAATAATGCATAAACCTAAGTAAACTTAAGTAAGTGTAATAAGTAAATACTTATTTACACCAACAGTCACTTTATAATAGGATCAGAACACACGAAAGGTCGTCACCTTTCACCAAGAAAAGTCGTCACTTTTCACAATACAAGCTTGCAAGCAAAAATAATTTTATATTCATGAATATATAGTTTAATAAATGCATTTACAACAAAGTCATCAATTTTACCTCTGAAGTACACAATTTCAACTTTGCAAGAGGCCTGGTAAAAATATCAGCACTTTCCTCATCTGTACTAATATAACTCATCCTTGTGATAAATGCACCAGTATCACAAGGTCACATGACATTAAGTCATGGAGAATTTTCTACAAGAGTAGATTTATCACTGTATGCATATAATCAACCATATGATGTTAGTCAATAAGTGCATAAGAAACAACAAACATTAATCATGTCAAGTTTACCTCTAAAGTGATATGATCTACTCCTCTGAATAAAAAATTTGACAGAATCATGTTCTTATTTGCTCCCTCTTAATCTAAAGCAATGTCAGATTTCGTCTTCATAATCTTAATCATAAAGGATGTTCACTTCCAGAGCCTGCATAATAATCTTGGTAGCAAACATACCAACTTTCCTTTTCTGCAAGAACATCTGTAGATATAAAGGAAAAGATCAAGCAATTTAACTCTTATAGTACGTATAAGTTTATAACCGAGAAAGAGAGAGACTATAGCAAGTAGATAACTATAATACTCAAGAGTAAGAATTACTTATTTTTTCATAAATGTCAAATCATTAAATCTCCTCTCTAAAGATGGTTTCAAGTGGGAATTTGAACATTGTTTATTAAGTTTACCCCCCACAATGTGAAATTCCAACTCTTATATCATCGAACAATTTTACATGCTCAGTATCTAGAGTATGATCATGCAAGTTATTTAAGGATCTTTTCATTTTCTTATGATGTTCACAAGGTGTAGGCCCATCAAAATCATGAAGTCACACCCATGTATTTCTAGACTCCCTCTAATTATAAATAATCCAAGCTCCAATGTTGCCTAAGTGTCAGACTCCCTCTTAATAAAGAAGAATACTCAAAACCTCGATCATCATGGATATTTGCTTCAAGATCCTCACTTATCTATCTTTATCATCATAAGACTAATGAATTCTAGATCACAACTTCTTTGGAGCTACTTCATAATATTGAGTCTGCACAATATGCCTAATGTACCATCCTACTTTTCCTACAAGATCATCTTTAGATAATAAAAAAAGATCAAGAGAAAATATTTCATAGAAATACAAATAAGAGAGAGACACTAAAATAAATAAATGTATACTTAAGAATAATAAATACTTATCCTTGATCCATAGGAAGATCCATATGCATTAAATCGAAGAATGCCTCCAATGGGGAATGCAACATTGGTTGAGATAATCATTCACCTCCCCTCAATGTAGGATTCCCACATGCTCATAATCATCAAAGATATTTTCTTTAAGTGCCTGACTTGATCCATCTTGATCATCAAGCTCTTTGGAGCTACTATCATAAGTTTTAGCATGCACAATATTTGGTAGCATATTTGAAGTACCAACCTTCTTTTCCTGTAAGAATATCCTACAAAATAAATGAATAGATAAATGTAAAAAATATAATACTTATCAGCCCACGAGGGTCATGGAAAATCTCATTTTCTAAGGATGGTTCAAGTGGGAATGAAACATTGCCTATTATTCCCCCCACAATGTAAAGTTACCACTCGTATATCTTTGAACACTTTCACATCACATCAAATTTGAATACTTCTTTCTAAGTTACAACTTGCTATTTTCATCCATAGACACTCCAAACCTTAAGCTTACTAGTATAAGCGAACACAAACTTGTCCACAAGGGGTAGACCCATTAAATCACATAGTTGCATGAAATTACAGTTCTCTCAACTGTTATAATTTATCGATCATTGAAGATTCTATCACAACACGATTTACTCCCTTTGAATCAATATGATCGAGATCACTAAAGATTGACTGAATCATATTCTCTATCTTCTCCCTCTCTTTCAATGTTGAGTGAAATATTAACCTCCTCTCTTTCTGCAAGAACATTCTCAGAGGAAAAAAATCAAGGCAGATATCTCTTATAGTACATATTAAAGTAAGAAATAGATTAATAAAATACTCAATAATATAGATCAATGCCTAATTTAAATAAATACATTAATCTATTGTCATTAATGTCAATTTTCCAATCTCTTATATTCATTTATTTCATTTTATCTCTCTTATGTTTTTGAATATAGCATAACTAGATCTCTATAAATAAAATAACATAAATTCATGTAAATGAAATAAATTCAAAAAAAAACTTACCTCACATGAACTTTGCCTCTGTACCTCTAAAGTAATCACATATATTGATTATAAATTCCCCCTCAATATATTCATTTGTAATTTATCCTATACACCTAGCTTAGGTAGGGTTTGTGCTATTGTAATTGACCTATATATTCGTGACCGACTGAGCTGACAACAATGTCAAGTTTCAAAGTCTTGGGCGCTGACCTGGATGATGACTCAATCTCATCTTTCTAAATATTTACTTATCATTAGCGGAATACATAACTGATTGTTAGTCCCTTCTTTTTCCACACTCTTCTTCGTACTCCTATATATAAAATCGTCCACACTCAGTGATTTAAGCAAGTCCGGCATATTAAGGCCCATTCAATTTTTTGATACACCTGGGAAAGAGTGAGGCAAAGGGAGGAGAGAAAGGAGGTGAAGCATCCAGCTACGTCAATTCACATCTTTCTCAACTACCTCCAACGTTGCAACTCGATAAATGTTCGTAAACCCTGTGCAACATTTTTTTCTTAACTCGGTGGCCAAGATCTCTAGAAATATTTAATGGTGGGTTCCATATTTATTAGCACGTCTTTGTAGTAGGCGACCAAAAAAATACCTTTGCCAGATCCACCCTCTTCAATTCTCTAGAAAGCACGAGAACTATTACTGCAGTTTGAATTTTTGCAAAGAATTTAGCGCAATCAACATTGCTTGGAATCAAACTCAGAGATTGTTTAATATGACTATAAAAAATCACTAAATTTCTCATTCGATTCCAAAATTGGTTGCTCCTAAGTAGATCTCAAAATTGTGCGTTCTGTGTATCAATTTACTATGAGAGAGAAAATATGGACCCCGTGCAATCTCTACCATCATCACATCCAGGTGGGACTTGTTTCAGAGTTCTTTCTCCAAAATTTGAAACATTGTCCTCCTTATGTTATATATTCTCTCATAGCACTCCATATATGGGAAGGTCACAATGATCCCTTTGCCTGTGGACTTTCTTCGCTATTGATGTCATTTATGTTCTAAAATTTTCGAGCATGTAGGCAGACTTTAAACCATACAATACAATGTCCTCTGGAATAACTATCGAAAAATGTTAATAATTTTTGTGATTTTCTCCTTTTCTACATTTGCAACCTGGCGCTCTGATACCATGTTAAATTTATGATCTCTACAAATGTAATAACATTGTTGTAATTCTATGTGTTTCAATTGCAGATTTCCGAGATATATAAATATATCTTCAAGAGGCATGTCTTGTGAAGAGACATGTCTCTATGGTTATATATATTAATTAATCATTAATTAAAACATAGCATATCTATATTATATATAATATATAGCATACAATATATTATATATAATATATATAGCATACTATATATATATGTATAATTAATGATTAACAATAACCATAGAAAAGATTAACTCTAAGTCAGTTCAATCCGACAGAAGCTACAATTTAACAGTGTAAACGAGCAGAACTATTACAAAATTTCATCAAGAGAACCTACATTATTAAGAAACAAGACCAATGGATTAAATGATTTGTGCCCAATTCAAAAAAAAACTTTAGGCTGATAACTAGATTATAAGTGGTTTTTTTGTTGTCTCCCTTTTGCAAAAAAAATGGGTTTTGCAAAAAAACCTAATGGCAACTCTATGGACCCTTTGCTAGAAACATGGGATAGAAGGTCCAATGCAAGGAGTGATTATTGTGACCACTGCACAAAGAATATGAGAAGATGTGTAAATTACCTCAAATATAACCTTTCATGGGTCCCTCACCAAGATGTTATGTACAAAAGCTAGTCAAAAGATTGAAAAGGAGGTCAAAGTGTTGTTTGCAATAATTTGAGTAGATGAATGAAGAGAAAAAGAATACAAAAGAGAAAATGGAAGTCCTAATCTCAATTTTGAGTTCCAGAGAGTTAGAGTGGAATATAAGGAGTGATTCTTCTTCATGATTTTTCTCTGATGCAAAGCCTTCCTCAAGCTTAATATCCTTCCTAACTACTAACTTCCCCAACCCACAAATAGATCCTTCCCACTGCAAGGTTCCAACTTAGTCCTTTACAAGCATATGAAAATAAGCTAAACAATCAAAGATACAAAAAAGAGAGCCTCTTTCAATGCATTGTCCTCCAAATCCTATGAATACACTATTATAAGGCATGCATTTTCCCAAAGAAACATTGACAAGTCCAGGTTACGATGTATGTCCTCAGAAGCCCCTATTAAGTATCAATTCTTCCACTTTGCAACCCCACTCTATTGTGAATTATATGGAATTGAGAACTCCTGTAACATCCCTATCATAAAATAAATAAGATATTGAAATTGTGTATGGGACCAATTGATTTAGTGTATCTCGAACCCATTTATAATTTTAATTAATTCATAAGTGTTTATTGTGTCTTGTGTCGGCACTTAGCTTCTACCTCGATAGGGTATATATGTTTGTCGGGTTGTTTTGTTTAGGCATGCAACTTGATTTATTATTTTGTATTGCGAATTTCTGTTGGAATTCTGTGTACACCATTTTGGAAGTCAAAGACCTTCTCTATTGGCCCATAGCAGTTTTGGTGGGACTCCTAGCCTACCCTAGTCTGCATATGGATTACTTTGCTTGGGCTTGGCAAGTCTGAGCACTATCTTTGTCTACGAATATAATTTGTAACAATTGGCGAACGTCAATGTTGTTTGTCTATCTTTGTTTGGCAAATACCTTGTACAATTAGCGTTCTAATATTAAGTGGCATGTGTCATTGGTAATTCACTCATACCTAAATAGCACGATTGATTTGACTGCCCAACTTACAAGTCTTGTAACATTTTGGAGTGCGACACATACAAATGCATACTGCATCCAACCTACACATACTATATGGTCAGATTACACATCGTACTAGTTACGCATAATGTCCCTCCTTTGCAATTCTAAAGAACGACTCATCTTAACATAGGCTGAGAGTCGAATTCAATGTCGTACGGGTATGGCAAGAAATAGTGTTTGTACAATACAAGGGTGGAATGTCGTATGGTGGCAATGAGGGAGTGGTAATACAATGTACAATAAGTAGTGTTTGTGCGCCAAGCAGAGGAAACAATGTATGTTGGACAAACTTACTAGTGGCCATACAGTAGAGATATGTCACCATTGATCTATAAGGTGATAAGTAACAAATGTACAATGTGTAGGATGGATATCATATGTGTTTGTATGTGTCGTACTTCAAAATGTTACAAGACTTGTAAGTCAAGTTGTTGGATCGATCATGCTATTTAGGTATGAGTGGATTACAAACGACAAATGTCAGTTAAGATAATACTAGAACACCAATTGCACAAGGTATTTGCCAAACAAAGATAGATGTCAAACATTGAAATTCGCCAATTGTTACAAATAATATTCACAAACAAAGCTACTCCTCAAACTTGCTCCATATGCAGAATAGGGTAGGTTGGGAGTCCCACTGGCTGCCAAACTTGCTCCATATGCAGACTAGGGTAGGTTGGGAGTCCCACTGGCTGCCACAAGCCCAATAGGGAAGGTCTTTTACTTCCAAAATAGCGCACACAAAATTCCAATAGAAATTTGCAATACAAAATAATAAATCAAGTTTCATGCCTAAACAAAACAACACGACAAACATATATAACTTGTCGAGGAAGAACCCAAGTGCCAACACAAGACACAATAAACACCTATGAAATAATTAAAATTAGAAATGGGGCCAAGATACACTAAATCAATCGGTCCCATAAACAAAGCTTTAAAATCTTGTTTATTTTATGAAAGGGACATTACAGTCCTCCCATTCCAAAATTTGCATGCCCTCAAGCAAACACAATGTCGAATGTTGATGAACTTATTCACCTTCCCAAGCGGTAGCGTTGAGCAGCAAACGATTCCAATGTACCAAATATTCCTAGATGGTGCGATTTTGTAGCTTCCTATCTCATACGTCAAGGATTTTGGATAGGTTCTAATACTAGTTTCCCTTTGTTAAGAGATGGAAAGTCAGCCGATAAAATGATGTTTTGTCCCACTGCTTTCTTCAAGTAGGATATGTGGAAGACATTGTGGATGCAACTTCCCTCTGGCAACTCAAGTTCATGGGCAACCCAAGCAGCAATGTTGAGCGACAAATGCTTCCAGTGTACCAAGTCTTCCTAAGGGTGCAATTTCATAGTTTCCTATGCGGTGGATTACACAATAAGGACTGTAGAAATGCGTCCTCAACTTTTCTTTTCCTCCTACCTTCAACAATGATTGCCTATGCGGATTGTGTCAAAAATATACCAAATCGCCACCTCAAAACTTCTTTCAGTTTGATGATTGTCGACATATACCTTTTGATGGTTTTGTGCCCTCAACAGATTTTCCTTCAAGAACCTCAAAATGTCTTGTCCTCCCTGTAGCCAATCCTTTGCCCTAAGTGCACAGTTGTCACCCGAAACCATGTCCACAAATGAAGGGGGTTCATATCTATACAGTGCTTGAAAAGCATCATCTCAATCGACATGTGATAAGTGGTGTTGTAGCATAATTCCCCAAGATGCAACCATTTGACCCATACCCATTGTTGTGCTCCCACATAGTTTTCGAGGCACCCCTCTAACCACTTGTTCACAATTTTTGTTTCCCCATTGGTCTGGGGGTGATAGATGGTACTTGGAAACAACTCAATCCCCATTGCCAACCTAACTTGTTTTGTGCAGAAGATGCTGAAAAAATTAACTGTCCTTGTCGTTGACTATGTTTTGGGGCAACCCATACATGAGGAAAATCTCTTTGAAGAATAAGTCTACTACTTGTGCAACCTGGAACTCGATGGGAATGGCAAAGAAGTATGTGTACTTCATCAGCCTATCAACTACCACGAAAATGCAATCCCTTCCATTTATCTTCAAAAGTTTGGTGATTAAGTCCATGGAAATGTTATCCCACTTTTTCTTACATATCAACAAGGGTTGTAACAAGCCCGCTAGTAATGTTTCCAGATTTGTTTTATTGACATGTCGAAAATTCCCACATATACTGTATCACATCATTCTTGAGTCCTTTCCATGAGAATGTCTCCCTGATCTGTCTGTAGGATTTGAGAAATCTCAGGTGTCCAACCAACGATGAGGCATGCATTTCCTTCAAGATTTTTTGTTTCACTATGGATTCAAATATCAAGTATATCATGTTCTTGTAGTAAATGATGTCATCAACTACCTTCTATTGGTCAACCTGAATTTCGCCATCCATTAGCTTACATGCAAAAGTGTTTTTGTTGTATTCCACTAATAAGTATGTCTTCCAATCAGTTGAAATCTGTGATAATGAATAGATGGCCGATTTTCTTGACAATGCATCTTCTGCAATATTTTTCTTTCCTTAAACATATTCCATATCAAAGCCGAAGGCGTGTATCTTACTTACCCATTTATGTTGTCTCTCATTTAGATCCTTCTATTCTAGGAAGTATCTCAAACTGTTGTGATTGGTACAGACAATAAACTTGGCATATTGTCAAAACTTGGTCAAGGAGTGCATGATGGCCAACATTTCCTTATCATAGATATAGTACAATCATTTTTCCTGAGTGAGCTTCTAACTCTCAAAGGCTATTAGGTGTCGATCCTACATCAATACAGTGCCAATGCCCTCCCCAAAGGTGTCACACTCTAAGATGAAGGGTTGAGTAAACTTTAGTAGTGCAAGAATCAAACAAGTACTCATTGCTTCCTTCAGTTTATCGAAGGTGTGGTGCACCCTTTCACTCCACTGAAAAGCACCTTTCTTCATTAGATTTGTCAAAGGTGTCTTGAGCTAAGAGAATCCTATTACAAACCTCTTGTAGTAACTGCACAGTCCGAAGAATCCTTGCAACTCTAAGAGCTTTTGGCAAAGGCCAATCAAGAATAGCCCAACTCTTTTCTTGGTGAACCTGTAGTCCATATTTAATGATGTCCTAGGTATAATATTTTTGTCATTCCGGATTCACAATTAGACCACTTGGTGAACAATGATTGGGCTTCCATGATCCTGAGGACTTCATCCACATGCCTCAAATGCTCTTCCTATGTTTTACTATAATAAGGATGTCATCAAAAAAATACCAATAGGGACTCACACAATTGTTTGTTGAAGATGTGATTCATGTAGAACTGAAATTTAGCTGGTGCATTTGTTAACCCAAATGGCATGACCAAGAACTCATAGTGTCCGTAGTGACACTGAAAAGCCAATTTCTCCACATCTTGCTCTCGCATGCGAATATGATGATATCCGAAACGAAGATCTATTTTAGAAAAATAAACCATACAAACTCATCAAGCAATTCCTCAATCCTGGGAATAGGGTATCTATTTTTATAATCTTCCTGCTCAACACACAGTACTCCACACACATGCATAACGTCTCGTCCTTTTTCACTAGCACCATTAATGATGCAAAGGGGCTAGAACTTGGACAGATCCATCCCTTGTCAAGCAATTCCATAATTGTTTTTTCAATCTCATCCTTAAACTTCTTGGGATGGTGGTATGGTGTGGTGATGACTAGCTTGGCAGCAACTTCCAATTTGATAGTATGCTCAAATCCTTGATGGGGAGGTATACCAGGCATGTTTATCCAAAATGACCTGAAGCTCATCATCTTGATAGTATGCTTGTTGCCCTTGTATTGGTTTTGTCAAAATGAAGCAATGTGCAGCCCATGCAACATAGTCATGCATGCAAATGGCCTCCATCCAACAGGCTGAGACCTCCTTCGGACCCTCATTCGCCATCCCCTTGAGGACCACCTTCTTTCCATCAACTACAAAAGTGAAGTCCATCCGCTTGAAGCTCGGTCTGTAATCATTCAAAGTTTCCATCCACTGGATGCCAAGAATAACCTCCATGTCATCAAAATTCACTATAGAAAAGTCCTTTGTCACCATGTGGTTGCCCATGGTAATACTCACTTGGGAAATTAGGTGTTTGCATGGTAAAAGTGTTCCTCCGACCACCTTGACTTGGAAACCCGCATGTGCTTCTATCAATCAACCCCTTCGCTTTACAAGTGATGAGTTTATCAAATCTAGAGTGGCTCCATTGTCTAGGATTACACTGACACTTTGTCCCTAGACGGTTCCCTGTACCCTAAAAACCATGCACCTCAAGCTGCCTGCAAGAGCAATGGTACCCCCACATCGTATGAGTACGGCTATCCTCTTCATACGATTTAAGATAACCTCCTATTTGTTATCCCCTTCCATTGTTGAATCCTTTATTTCTTCCTCAACATCCAAATGACCTCAACGTAGCATACTTTTCCTTTCCCTAGACATTTGTGCCCCCCTTAACTCCTTATAGTTGAAACATATTTTCTCCTCCTGATTTCCTGTCTAGTGGCTTCATCCAACGTAGGCTTCTTTAGAGGGGGTTTATTGTCCTTTTCGTTAGGAACCAACAATGGTTTGATGTGAGTAACATTGTGAAGATGAAGCTGATGATAATGCCATGCTTTGAGCCTTCTTGATAACTTCTTAGAGGGTGATAGGATTGAAACCCTTTACCCATCCTTTTAGCAGTTCTATAAAGTCATCCATGACTAGCATGGTTCGTCGTCCCTCTGATATGTTTGTAACCAGTATGGAGTCTCTAAAACTTCATGATGTAGTTGTCTACCGACCCGGTTTGCCTAAGCTGTGTCATTTCTTTAAAATTTAGTCTTGAATCTTTGCCATCGAACCAATCTATCAATCTTTGCGTAAACTTGGCATAAGTGTTGGACATGTCCGAGAGTAACCATGTCGTGATGCCACCATTCGTGCACCACTCCCTCAAGATGGAGTATCAAGAATTTAATTGCTTCCTCTTCTAGCATCAGGTTGAGCTGGAAATAGGTATCGACCTTCATTACCCATGGTTGTAGATATTGATCCTATTTCCCCCGCTTGGTGCACAGACACTACTTGTTGTATATCGTAGGGACACTCCCTCATTGCCATCGTACGTCATTCCTCCCTTGCACTGTATGAACACTATTTCTTGCCATACTCGTACGACATTGAATTTGACTTCCAGTCTGTGTTACTAGAGGGAAGAGGATTCTTTCTTGATAATCGTGGAAAGGTGACATTCAAACTCCCCATTTATCCATGTTTTCCAATAGAAACCTTTTAACTCCTTTAAGGTGTACTATTCCCCACTGTCCAATTTTAAGACCCTAACCCTCTTCACTACCTAATTTTCAACTAGATCAACCTTTTGAAACTTGCCAAAGACGTCATCCTTGGTCACATACTAGACAAGAATTTGTCAATTAAGGAAGCATAGTATGCACTTCCGATAATTGATCTTACCAAAATTAGTCCAGAAACATCGAAATGCACTTAGATCTACTTAGACCTATGCTTGCTACTGAGGAAGCAGCCTTGACATGCTTGTCAAGTGTGCACCCTCTACTTACCAGACTTCATTACCAACTTTAGAAGTCCTATGATCATCTCCCTTAGAATAGAAAATGTTTTGTAATGTAAATACTATATCCTCTTATGCAGTAACTACCACAATTTCTAACTGTTATGAATTAAAGTTTGAAACTGCTCACTTGATAAAGAATGTAGATTGCCTTGTCTAACCCCTATAACTTACGTTCTAACTGAGCTAGATTCCTTTGACCCGATTAAAAACTTGCTAATCCTTGATTTCTACAAAAAAATCCCTTATCCTCCATAACCAAAACCAAAAACAAATTCTTCCAGAGAACAATTAACACTTCATCAGACTCCAAAGAGGCTACCTAAACATATTAGAAAAGGAATTGTACAAACTTCCGCTACTAGATACTTAGCATCATTACTAAGTCCAACCTAAACTCTAGAGATGTGTTGACGCATGTTTTGTGACACTTCTCAATATAGAATAAACTACCAAGTATTCTATCCTCTCTTGAACACCTTGCTTGAATCTGATTTGGTCCTTCTTGTGCTTTGAAACTTGACTTCCTTGTATGAATACATGCTACCTAGTGTGAATTTGCACCTCTTCTTTGCGCTGATTTGAATTGATATAAAAATGGCTTTCCTTGTCTCACTTTTATAGGCACTAAAGTTGCCTGATGAACAAGTGCAACCTATTTGATTAAATAGGGATGAACTAGCCTTATGTTTACATTTAAAATTCATTTCTTCAATTCAAACTTGCATTTCAAATTTTGCCTTAGAAATGCTCATGTTTTCCTTGGATGCGATTTTTAGATTTAAGTGTAAATACTAGTGCAAGACAATTTCACATTTTAGGTGGAAATGGTAACTTGCCTAAGGTCGGATTTTCACATTTTAGGTAGAAATGCACTTTTAATTGGGTGGAAATTTGACATTTCTAAGGATTCTTAAGCGAAATTTCCATGTTGTCAAGGATTTTCAAGCATAATTTCTATGTTGAGCCATATTTTCACCTTTATCTTGGGGTTTCTTTCTCTTATCAAGGAATTTTTTCATTCCCTAATCATTAATTTACTTGCAAGACATAAAATGCCTAGAATTACAAATCAAAATGAAATTATTAATATTGAATTTGGAATGAGAAGCAAGAGAAAATGATATAAAGTTACATCTACCTTTAAGAACCTAAAATACATTCGTCTTAATTTCTTCCTAGGAAACAGTTATGGAATAAATAAATTCTGGAATTGACTCACATTTCCCACTTCATTAGGCATAAAATCCTTCACATTTTCAACCTTGAAATCTCTTCTAGATATTAACATTTACAGTTCTGGAAATGGTTCAGTAAAGTGAGGAAGTTGTCTAAATTTGAGTACGAACAACTCAAAATTGCCATCACTCTGATTGTTGACTCTTCATCACACGTTTGCTTCCTCCCTTTACATGGATCAAGGTACTGATTTTTTTATTGTACCTCCCTTCTCATTTTCATCTTCTGGATTGTGGATCAGTCTCTTGATTTGCTCTTGTTAGCTCTGGCTTGCACTGGAATTAAACTTATTTTGCATGTTGTTTCTGACTCTTTCCTTTTTCCTTGGACTTCACTAATACCTGATTTTCTCTCTGTTTTTTCTGATTTGAACATTTGAATCTGCAATTCGTAAGTTAATTCCTTTGTATAAATTCATCCTATCTGATGTGAATTTGCACATGATCTTCACCTAGCAACTTGAGTTTAGGATTTGCATTAAGCATTTTTTCCAATTTCACATCCAAAACCTTGATTCAAATTTGAAAAGATTTGGACACTGTTTTGCAACTTTGATGACATTTGACACCTTCTGTAACTCATTTCCCACTTATAAAACCAAATTTGAACACTGTTTTGCAACTTTGATGACATTTGACACCTTCTGTACCTCATTTCCCACTTATAAAACCCCTTGTAATTATGCCTTCAATTTCCAACTTATGACCTTTGCTCATGGATCCAAGACTCGGGTAGATGATTTGCTCACTCCTCAAGGACAAGACCCAAGCTAGAAAATGAAATACTACCAAGCTAAGCAAAAAAAACAAACACCTATGACAAACTAAGCTATACACTAAGCCACTAAGTGTGTGTGTGTGAGAGAGAGAGAGTCCCCATTTGCAATGGAGTGTGTTTTTTCTAAAACACAACAGTATGCTCCTTCAAGTTGGTTAAATACCCTTGGGTTCATATAGTATGCCTAGAATCCCCATTGTCCATATACCAAGCATTCCTAAAAAACGTAGAAGACTAAATTGAGAAATCTTTCTCAAACTTAGCAACAAATTCATTCAATTAAATTCCTCCAAAGGACGCCACTTCCTCCTATTGTCGGATGCCTTGGTTCTTCTTGTATGGACACCTTGATGCATAATGATTGAACTTAAGACAACTGAAGCGCTTGATATGACTCAAGTCCTTCTTCCCTAACTATGAGGACCCTTCCACATCCTTTCCCTTATCCTTTTTTGCTCCCTTTCCTTTATTTCCTTCATTTGTCCATAGAGGGCTAAATTCTCAATAACACCCTTCTTGTTAGCTTTTAACTTCATTAAACTTTCCCCTAGACAGACTCATCCCACAATCACTCAATAGAAGGTTCTCCAAGGCACAAGTGTTCACCATGAAAATGAGAACCTATTCCAGGCAAAGTTAGCAAGCTCTACATTTTCAACATGTTGCCCAAATACAACAAATTGATCAAGAAGTCATATGATCTTCATCAAGTATTTGGTGACAATATTTGATTTAGACATCTCTAAGGATCTGACTTTGTTTCTCAATATCGTTTTCCTATTTATATTTTCACTTTGGAAAATATTGACAAAAGCATCAATTATCTTCGTCGTTTTCTTTTTCAACACAAGTGTTCCTTCACTACATCCATGACCATCCACTTGGCTCTCACCTCTTTCTTCTGAGATACTAGCTACTATAGCTCTATAGGCAGAGACACCTCCACTAATACAATGTCCCAAAGATTATTTTCCTCCAACAACAAAGTCACCCTAAGTTTCCAAGGCAACAGCTTAATGCACCATCTAATCTATCCTCAATCCCGAGGCTTGCTAATGGCAATGGAAAAAAAAAATCTTCACAAGCAAACTCCAAGATCTAAAAATAAATAAACTACTCAAAAAATTCATAATACATTTTACTTACCCGAGAATATTTGCAAAAGATATATGCCAAAAAAAGGAACAAGAATGTTTATAGATGGTACTTAGACTCGCCAAATCCAAGCAAAATAATACAGAAATGAGATAGGGTGAGGTTTGAATCCCAACAAAACTGTGATAGCCAAGAAGGGAAGATCTTTCACTTCTAAAATGGCAAACAATAGCAAAATCCCACAGAATTCATAGATACAATAAAATAAATCAAGTCACATAGCTCCAACAATGAACACGATGAACACATATACCCCGTTAGAGAAAAACTCCCAAGGGAGAAAGAATGTGCTAAGACATGACACGACAAATAGCTACACTATCGGAAAATTAAAGATGGGCCCAAGATATACATAAATCAATCGGGACCCCAGATACAAATTATTTTATTTTTATTTATTAACGAGGATATTACAAATCACCATCTACGCCTAAAAAGACCCACATTTACCCTACAAAGTACCCAAAAAAATTCACCTCTATCTGCCCATGATTTGATTATGAAATCCTTGTGAATTCAAGAAAAAGGAAAAGGATTTGTAATAGAAAAGCTTTGGGCAATTTTCACTAGAAAATTTGTGATTTCTCCCTCTATCTTGCCACACAATTTCTCCACAAAACCGTCCTATGCAAATTCCAAACAAATTTTCCCTTTTGGTTTTTAAACCTTGAGCTCAAAAACCATGAAGAAATTTTGCATACCTAGTGATTTTGTCCTAATGCTATATAACATTGCATAAAGCACATAATAATGAGAACTTCAAAACTCCAAATGCCAAATGTCGATGCATACACAAACAATTACACCACAAAATCTATTTCTTATTCCTTCAAAGTACTTATTTAGCTAAATAAAAGACTTTATCTTTAGTCACTCAAATTATTTAAACTTTACAATGTGTTCTCATTGAGCTTGTGTGGAAGTTCCTATTATACAAGCTAAAATTTCAGCAAAATCTTGGCAATGGAATCAGACATCCCTTCCATAAAACACTCGTTTGGCCTTCATTTTGGATCTCAAACTCACTTTAGCATCACTCTCTGAATTACACATTGTACAATGGCATTACCCATAGAAGGAATAAATGAAACAAGTGCTTGTTTGGTTTAAGATGTTTCAAAGAAAAAAAGTAGTTAGGTACTCATTTAGTTTAGTTGATTCATGTTTTAGATAAGTCCTATGATAGTTATTCCCCCCTGCAATACAACAACAGGATCTTAGTGGATTCGACCACAAAAGTAGTTAAGGGTTTTCATTATTGTACACAATTTGCATTTTGAAGAGCATGCATATTGCAGTAAGCTCTATCTTGCTCAAGTTGTGACATGAAACCTTCTCTAGTTGAGTTTAAACCAAAGCTAGCAAATCAATCCATTCTTAGACAATTGAACATGCAACATCCTCCATGTGTTCTCATAAAGCTTAATTTGATCATCCCATTTCTCCTAGAAACTAGCTATTCTTGCTAGGTCCCCAAAATAACATTAGTGATGTATGATTACCAAATTCATGAGAGCACACTTCAACTAGTGCCACCACAACCATCTCTTCAAGAAAGATGCAATAAGTACACACTTCTTTCTAATTACCTTCTGTTTATGGTTTAATAGAGTTAAGTGTTATATAATTTCCTAAGATAATGACTCGTTTTCTTTGCACCAAATTAGTTTTACTTCTTATTTCATAGATATCCCTCAATTTAGTAGAGTTATCTTAGATACCCATTTCCAGCATTTAGAATAGGGAGTTTATCGCGCATCACAACTGAAGCATGGTGGGTTTCTATAGAACCAAAAGGGATCTTTGCACATACAACCAACACCAAATTTAAAAAGGCAAAAGAAAGAACCAAAACAAAGGCACATCTTGCTCTCAAAAAAAAATATTCTTCCATTATTATCATTAGTTCATGCTTTTTTATCCAAGGCTCTTTTTTCTTCAAAATGTAAGTGTACACAAATTATAAGCTGGGAATCAATATAGCTGACAGACAACTAATTTAAACCTTATTATATTTATCAATAGAAACAAAGAAAAGAGTGCGACTTGCAAATGGCTTTGGGATTGTAATGTAAAAGATTCAATTTGGTGCAAAATAGCCTGACATAAGTTACAACAAATAGATATTTTGTTTTGGTTGTATGTGTAAAAGAGGGAAAAAAGTGAGAATGAAAGAAAAGAAGGAAACCTCTGCAATTGATGCAGCCACTGCAGCTGCAGCTTGAGTCTTGTGAGACAGTTCTCGAACATATCGTCCAAACTTACGTACAGCAACCGACATTACAGGTACTACAGCCAACGCCAATACTGCAACAGACAATAGTCAGGAACTACAATATGTGGCATAAGTTGTATTTTATCATTGTAAAATGAAATGCTATTAATCCATACCAACTCTAAATATAAAAGTAACAATGGGTCCAACTATAGCCAGCTGGGTTCCTGTTTGGACATCAACATCCCCTCCCTATGATCAGTTTTTCCCTTCAACCTAGGGATGTCTATTATGACACATGATGTCAAGAAGCATACAGTCTACACAATCATTTATTGGCGGTATATCGCATATTAATATATTAAATAAATGCTCAAGCACTGCAACTAAGACCATAGATTTCATCAAGATATGATACAAATTCCTTTAAGAAAATAATATCACAACTTATAACTTCGAATGACACTCACTTGTAACTTGAATTAGAAAAACTCAAATTATCCACCCCAAATCAAAACAAAAAAGATAATACTTAACTAATCCAAAACTTACATTTACAATATGGATCAGAAGGTTACTTCTTCTCAGCAAAATCTAGATTCCATAGTCTGTGGCTAGATGTATATCAATGCGCAGGTGTCAAAAATAATAGATTGAATTAGCACTTCAGCACTGATTCAGACACACAGTTCAATTTTGATCCGGAAAGTCCAATTAATTCCATAAATACTTCCAAGACCAGCTCAGTTCTATCTTTAAATTATAGCTTTGATGCAAAAAGGATGTCAAAATGGTGAAAAACAAATTTAGTATCAGTAAATTCAATCTGCTCAGATATATAGTTAGTGTGCTCAAGATATTATTTTTTCAAACAAGTCCATATTTCTAACAAGACCCTGCTTAATGTCAATGGGGTTGTGTTTTAAATTGCAATGCCATAAGGTTCTCAAGATGGAGATCCATGTTTGAGTGCCCAAAGTGACATCTTAAGTTGGAATCCGAGCAGTACCTCTTGGACTTCTATTGTGGGTTCCTAGTTAAAGGCCAGAACATTATTATGACAAAACATTTTAAAATTACAATCAACTTCAACAGCTTAATTCTCAGCCCTTGCATTACTTGGTTTGTTTGTAAGCAATAGGCCTACTAGACAAATGACACAATTGTGGCCGTAGTTAAAAAAAGGAAACTCTGCAAAAACTTTGCAATTACTTAATGTCAATGGGGTTGTATTTTAAATTGCAATGCCATAAGGTTCTCGAGATGGAGATCCATGTTTGAGTGCCTACAGTAACATCTTAAGTTGGAATCCGAGTAGTGCCTCTTGGATTTTGTTGCCCCACTTTTCATCCTATACCTATTTTGCAAAGTGGAAAAGATTTTGTGTTTTAGTTTGGTCTAGGTATGTCTTAGTCTAGTCTTTCCTGCTCAGGTGAAAAGTTTCTCCATCAGATTTCCCACCTTTCCTTTCTTCCGCATTACACAACCAGGTGGGCTTTCCTTGATGTCGTGAGTTTGTGGGTAGTCTAGAACCTAATTCGATGGAGATTCTTGTGTTTCATAATGATTTTCAAAAAGTTATTTTCGAGGATGGACTTGTTCGCGGCTTATCATGACTTACACATAAAGAAAAATGAAGCTTGCGGAGAATCAAACATTGCCTTCTCCTCTGCAAGTTTTCAACCCGTGAAGGTGATTTTCCGCAGAGGTTAATAAATGTGGTTTACGGATTAAAACAAGGAGAGAATGAATTGTTCTATGGATAAGCCTTACTTTCCTCACAATATTCTGCCTTGGACAACATTCGGGATTCATCATGGTGCTCAAAATCATTTTAAACAAAAAATTCTAAAATGACTTCTCCACGATGGGCTTTCGACCCATGAAGTCAATTTTCCGCTAAAGGCATTTGTGAAGGGGAAAAATGAAGAAGTGGGCCCTCTTTTGATTCCTATAGTCCTTTTGTGGTTTTCTGAACTCAGAGAAAAGGCTAACCCAAGAGTTAGAAAGTAAACAAAGCTTTAGCGAAAAACTGAACATTGCCTTCTCCTCGGCGGGTTTTCGACTAGTGAAGGTGATTTTCCACATTCATGAAGAAATCGACTTTGTAAGCAAATGGGGTACACAAATTGCACGTAAGACACCTTAAGATGACAATGGAAACAAGCTAATGACGGTTGGAGAAGTGTAGTGAGCAGAATTTGGCCGAGCGGATATTTCTTTACAAAGGACTCTGTTCTTAATTCTCCGGAACTAGGTGAAAAATGGGAAGGTAAGTATGTAATAAAGGAAAGTTACCATTGGGCCAACGGAACCAGTGAAAAGACATGGAAAAGTCTATTAGAAACTCTCGCATTTACTAATCCAACGGATTTATCCTTTAATTCACTCGTGTGGCGTGGATCTTGAAGATTAATGGGTGAATTAGGATTTCTATATAGAGAGAAACATAACAGTTTTTCAAATTACCGCTTTTTCTTGAACTATTATGCTGTTGAATTGTACAATATTTTCAAAGCTCTTATACTTGCAAAATCTATTCTCTGCGCTTCTTTCAATTTCAAGGTTTCAATTCACTTCTACCTCAAATAAAATGGCAACCAAATTTGTTGGGTTTGACGGACTTAATGGGATCAAATCCACATTGCAGAGTTTCACAGGCACCTCGCTCCATTTCTTTGACATGCAAGATTTTCAAAGGAGGCTAAGATTGGAGCCAATTCTCCCTATAACCAAGAAGCTCCGAGGAAGTGGGCTAGTAGAGGCAGCTGGATTTCCGGTGGCGGTTCAAGCTCCTGAGTTGATTGTTGAATGTATAAATCACTACAACCCGGATACTAGACAAATTCTGCTGCCTGATCATATAGTTCTAATCTCTATTGATAGGCAAATTGTAGTAAATTGCCTCTAGGTTCCAGAGCGAGAAGAGTTTTCTAAGTTGACAGTAGGAGGAGCCATGTCTGAGTTCTCCTTGAAGAAAATGGTGTGGAGAAAAGAAATTATGAGCAACCGGTTCCAAAAGTCGCGGGGCGCTAAGAGTAAGGTTCCTAAGACTCTATTCGGCACTGCTCTCAAGCCCAATATCATAGACATTCTAGTTATCTTACATAGATTGAAAGATGAGGTAGAAGCACTTAATTTTGTTGAACAGTATTTCTTTCTTGTACAAATTATCTGTTCAGATACACAATATGTTGATTGGGCCCATGAGGTAAGTGAGCATCTGTCCAGAGCCCTTAGCGCTGCAAAGTTTTACAACACATTTTACATGTATTCTTTCCTGATTTATATGTTAGCTTCTCTACAATTCTGGCTATTCTTCCCAGAATAGAGAACTTTCCTGATGATGTGAAGAGCTATGAGTTCTACCCATGTTTACAGTTACAAAATAGTTATGCAGAATATGTCAAGGTTAATGACGCATTTACGATGAGAATTTGTAGGGAACTTCAAGGATGCCCAAAGAGGAGGTTGAGCCTGGAGGCAATGGTGGCCATCAGTCAGTTTGGTAGCTATTTTATCCAGTTCTCATCCTTTTCATATTTGTGTCTTGCAACTTTCGACGGATTCCCTTTGAAGCTGCCTAGGTATCCAAGTGATCTGATTGTGTTGATAGAGATCATGAGGTAGGCAATCCAAGTGAACGTGTTGAGCGCAAGCTTGAAGAAGAAAGGGTATAAATTCCCTATGAAGGTTGGGGCTTACAATTGTGAGTCTCGTTCTAATGCTAAGAATATGCTCAAAGCATTTGAGACTAAGTACAAGTTAAAGGAATATGAGGTCGTGAGACCTATGTTTGATCTAAATGGATATGCAAGATAGGTGTTGCAGATTGGTAGTGTGATCAAACATGTTACCACTGTCGAAGACTATTGGGCGAACTGTACAGATGAGCTCGAGAGCAGAGATCGTGCATTCACTAGGCTCACAGTAGAGCAAATTAAAACATATGGCATCAATCTTGATGTAGAAGGTTTGGTGGACAATGGCCAAAATATGTATAGCAATACATATTTGACTAAGTTAAAGGGGATTCCTATTAGTTTCGAGCCGTATGTAGATGTTGAGGAGAATTTTGATATCATGATGGTCAGGATCATCTAGAGAACAAGAAAATGGGTTGAATGGACAACCAAAAGAAGCCGAAGTAAAGGTGCAACCACTCAAGCTTCTCTAGCAACTGCAATGCATACTTCATCTCAAAGTGCTACACCAGGTGTGATCATAGCTTCCACTCAAGGGCCAGCTCAACCTTCAGGTGGAGGGGATCAACCTCCCAACAAGAATGTCCCCATAGCCAAGACTTGTCATGATGGTTCCCTACCAGTCATTGGAACCCAGACTGGTGCTAAGGAAAAGAAGATGGAGGAACCAAAGGATAGCACGGCCGCCTCAATTCCATCCCCCCATGTCACACCAGTTCCATCACCTCATGTTTCTCCAATTCCGTCTACCCATACTTACCCAATTCCCTCTCCTCGTCATAGTCTCATTCCGCCTACAAGTGCTACACTTCTGCAGCCAAATGGGTCTTGAAATACAGATAGTAGACTTAGGAGATGGAAAGAGCAACAGTAGTGAGTCTACTGAGTCGGATGAAGTAGTAAAGAAGACTCCAGAAGTGGATAAAGGTCAGAGTTCCTCTAAGCTCATCTCCCAAGATCCAAAGAATCCTTTCTCTTCAGTTGTTGCAACAGTCACCCCAGCTAAGAGGAAGATGTTCAATATAGAATCACTCGAGATAGCCTCCAAGGTGATAGGTACTGATTCCTGGTTGGAGGATACTCTGGAGAGAAAAAGGAAAAGGAAAGATGAGAGCATTTCTACTAAAGATACTATATCTCTCACTATCCGCTCTGGGTCTACATTGACAAGAGTTAAGAAGCAGAAAACCTTGTCCATACTTGGGCAAGATCCAAAAATAGGTCACCTAACAATGGAGATCGCCAAGCCCAACAAAGGAAGGTGAATTGAGGACATGACAGCCGAAGATTTTACTTTGCACTCTGTGGATCTTAGAGAAGTAAGGCATGACACCAAAGTTGGCTTATGGAAGTCAACCAACGAGGTGATCAAAGGGCAGCTAGAAAGTCTAAAGTTGTCTAAGACTAAAATGAAGGCTGAAATAGAAGAATTAAATAAGTTCATTATACATCTAGTCACTCTGTTAGTAGCCATCTCTGGAATATCAGTGACTAAAAATCCTACTGCTGCTGAATTTCAGGCCCTCATCTCTCAACTCCAAGAAGATAGGCATTATGGCCAGATTGGTAAAGAATGGATTGAGAAGCTCAAATCAGAAGGAGCCGCAATAGTGGAGCAGATTGGTAATGTTATCTTAAGGTTGGAGATAGAAAAAGATAACATTATATCAAATAGCAATACTCTGGCTAGAGAAAGGGTGGAGTGTGATGATTGCATCTCCCTCTTGAAGATGATTATCCAAATGAAGGCCAAGGAAGCGGTGGAAGCAAAAATCTTGCCAAAGGGAGATGAGCCTCTGTTCGAGTGGCTTCAAAACATGCAATTTAAAACTGAGATGATCCAGTCTGCAGAGAAAGGGCTTAGAGAAACAGAGGATAAGGTGAAGAAGACACAAGACAAAGGATTTGAACTTATGAATGGATTACATACAGACTCACACACTATTGGCCAAGGAAAAGCACTTATTGGAATCAATGTCATGAAGGAGAACTTTTCCAGATTTCTTGATAGTTTGTCTGATATAAATTTCCATAGTCGAGACAGGGTTGCTGAACTATAGGCACTTAACGGATGCATACACGTGGCCAAAGAGGAACTGCCAAATCAATTAAATACTGTGAAGGAGTTGGCTAGAGAGCATTCTAAATGGCTCTTAAGATATACCAATATCCACATGCCTTGGCATGAAGAGCTTATCCCAATCATAGTTGCCGCCAAGGCCTACAAAGCAAAAGTAGAAAAGGGGAAGAAGTCGAAGTGATTCACATTCTGCCTTTTCTTTTGTAATTATTGAAACGTGGCAAATTGGCGCGTTGCCATTTGTCAATCTTGAGAAGATGAACCGATTGAACTTCCATTGTAACAGTCATCTCGAAATTGTATATGTATGAGATTGAAAGATTAATGAAAGGTTGGCAAATTCTTGGTGTGAACTACATTTTTTTGCAGAGACAATCGAATGATATTTTATGTCAATTATTTTCTATTCTAGTTGCTGTTAGATTTAGTCTTATGTTTTCCTTTTTGTTTGAGTCGAAACGAGGAAAGAATAGAGTTTCACTTCCCCTATTTTGAAGCAACGAATGTATGTGATAGGTGTTGTTATTGTTCATTCAAAGAGAAATCCCTTTGGCATTTTCAGTTTATTAATCACAGTTCAGATTCAAATTAACTTAGTTCAGTATTAGCTATTATTCAGTTAAGCTTTATGAATTCATAAGATGTGTGAATGCATAAACTTGTTTTGATATTCAAAAATCTTTATTCGCCTGAGTTAGATTCCATTCAGGTCTAGCTTGGTTATACCTCTTCTGTTCTCAGGTCAAGAACATACCCCTGAAGTAGTTTAGGAGGAAACATAATTCATTGCAAACCTATTCTAGGGAGTTGTACCTACCAATTCAGAGAGAAGCCAATTTATCCACAAGTGGCTTTTCAACTATTTGTAACCAGATATTGTTCCAAGTTGGGCATTCAAGAGTTATAATTTAAAAGAACAAATCTGTTTACCAACAGACTTCTATTATGGGTTCCTAGTTTAAAGGCCGGAACATTATTATGACAAAACATTTTTAAATTACAATGAACTTCAACAGCTTAATTCTCAACCATTGCGTTACTTGGTTTGTTTGTAAGCAATAGGCCTACCAGACAAATGACACAATTGTGGCCGTAGTTAAAAAAGTAAACTCAGCAAAAACTATGGGGAAAAATTTCGCAATTACTAAGAAAATTATGAAACATTAAAACATGGACCAATTTTTTTAATTATGCTTTAAACAACATGAATATTGTGGATTTCCTTCATCTATAAAAATCAAACCTAGGCATAGCACAAAACAAAATTATTGTCAACAAGCTTTACTTGTTTAGATTCAACCTTTTTAATGGATCTCTCTAACAACTGAACCAAATCACACAAAACCAATTGCAAATAAGAGCTCATTCACTCGCCTATGCATCCATGAACATTTCAATTGACAATGAATATGCAACAGTCTGTACACAATGCAAAACCAATGGATTTGACAAGAAATCAATATGTTTTTATTGCATTCAATCACCAAAAACTTCAACAACTTCAATTGACCACCAAATGCTTATATGATCTTATTTCAACTACTACAACCAACACCAACTACCATTTGAACCATAATTGACTGCAAGGACCAAGTTGTGAACTTTGTGCAAAAGTTGTCAATGTTGTCATGTAACATTTAGACAACTACTTGCACTTTTGTGCATCTTGACTATACACACTGCATGGACACCTCAAACTGACCAAACATTGGTCTATAACATCTTATTATCCCTATTCTAACCCTTCCTAGACTCCTAGAGACTCTTTGACCAAGTTTGACCAAGAAGGTTTATAAGTGCCTATGAAGGTCAATGGCCTTACCAGCAACCCAATACATTCCCAAAAGGTCCATAGGACCTTATTACATGTATAGATATACTCATGACAACCTATGGGCCTTCCACATCTTCATCGGTATGCTTAGGTGCCCTGCACCAAAAGGTTTTATTTAACGTCTTCACCACATATTTCGTAGTTATTGTGCCCCATTTAATATGTCATTTGTCTATAATGATCACCATTTTTTTATTGGAAGACACTGACTTAACATCTCAATGAATTGATCCAATACTAATCTTTAATATCTTATCTGTTATGTATGTTTCTTGAGGCACTTTACAAAACTTGATTATATCTTATTATTATTTATTTATTTGTGTATGTTAATATTTAATTTTATTATTTATTACTAAATACTATCTAGAAAAAGAGGGCATCACAACATCCCCCCACAAACCACCACCTTTGCCAACTTCGTTGGGGATGCCCCTGGGTTGCTTGCTATATATGGCACAAACCATATATATACTGGTTACAAACATTTACTTTGCAAAAACTAGTTTTTCTTTCGTGGGTTGATGTTATAAAGCAGATTTTTGCCTTGAAGATCTCAATTCACCTCAATTTGTCTATTAGTAATGTGGTTTTCCACCACTAATCTTCCCCCCATCATTCCTCATCATCCCCAAAACAACCCCAACCCCCCTCCTCCAACCAAGAAACTCCAAGGAATTATGGATTTTAATGATTGTTACCCACCGACAATCATTAAAATATTTGGAAATTGTTGTCATGAGGTATATACGTCAGTGACAGTCATTTAAGAAAAAATAAACAAAAACAACTTCATTCTGCCCCAATTTATCCATTTTAAACAAACTTTACATTTAAATTTTGGTTCACATTGATTTGCAGTTCACTTTTAAGGGTGTATTACTATATATATCACATTTTTTCATGGTTGTTTTTCTTTACTTGTGAATAAAGGCATTTAGTATTGATCAAATAATGTTGGTTGGGTGCTAGATAACTCTCAATACAGTTGGAAAACAAATTGTGAATAACAGATAGTTATTTGCAATCCACTTTTAAGGGTGTATTATTATATTATATCACATTCATTCATGGTTGTTTTTCTTTACTTGTGAATAAAGGCATTAATATTGATCAAATAATGTTGGTTGGGTGCTAGATAACTCTCAAAACAGTTGGAAAACAAGTCGTGAATAGCAGATACTGACAATGTCATGCAAACAACAAAACAATACAATAAAGAAGTCTAAAAAAATGGATATAATTTTTTTAATAAGAACTCAACATGCAGCCACCCAATTATTCACACCTCCAAATGAAAATTTGAGCTCAAAATCATTCCTTAATCATCAACAACCAATGAAAAAGGGTTTGTGACAGCTTGAAGCCAAAAAATGAGTGAAAAGAAAATCACAATCCTTCTTTCTAATTTAAAAACATTTTGTTGTCCTGCATTGTTGTAGGTAACAGTACGAAACTTTTTCAACTTAGTTTCGTTTTTCTTTGAGTTAGTTCATTATTTAATTGGCCCACATTGATCAACCAATTGACCCCAATTGATATAATTTTTAACGATTCCTTTTACTTAAGGCTTTTGTCAAGTCCTTTTAGTTTCTCTGTTTGTTGAGCCTATGCTTTATTTTTGAAGCCTTCATCGTCCTTTTTCTCGTTCTTTAGTGTTTGTTTGTTTTCTTTTGGTCTTTTGGTTTTGCTCAAATCATTGCTTTCGGTTTTCCCTTAGATTCAGTATATCTTAGGGCTTCATCAAATTTGGCAATCAAAAGATACAAGCATTTTAGTGCCCAACAGGTGGATCTCCAAATGTAATTGCATAATTTAAAATATCATGTTATATTTTAATGTTGACATTCACTTTTTGAAAAATATAATATGAATTCACTTTATGTTATGTTTTTAAGTTACTTTGTCACTGAAATTTATCACTTAAGTAACTATAGAGCACTTTATGTTATATTTTAATGTTGAGTTGTTTTTAAAATTTCACTTAAGTGACTTTATTAGCAATATAGTTTGATTTAATTTTTTAGTTACTTTATGTTTTAATTCAAAACATCTAAGTTCATATTACTTTTTGAATGATATTTGCACATATTATATTAATCTATTTAGTGTAAATATTATTTTTGACCCAATTAAATGATATTTCCTCAAAAATCAATTAGACATATGCTCAATTGATCACTTAAGCTGTGCAAATACATCTATTTCAATTTTCAACCCATTTACATGTTTACTCTACAGAATGTGATTTTGCACTAGAGAGGCATTTTGAAATTCTTTAAACATGTAAATGCATTGTTTTTAAAACATGCATTTAGCCTCCAAGAGTGTGATTTACATCAAAAGGCATCAAGACATGAAAATGCATTGTTTTTAAAACATGCAAAGGGCCTTGGAGAGTGCAATTTTGCACTACTTACATTGTATTGACAAATTTTAAAACATGTAATGAGTCCTAAAGAGTGTGATTTGCCTCTTAACTAAAAAAAGGCATGCATTTTAAAACATGCAAAAGCACTCCAAGAGTCTGATTTGCACAGAAGACCAAATCCCTTGCATTTTAAAACATGTAAAGGTCTTCTTAGAATGCGTTTGGACTTTCCATCACATGTAATTGCTTCTCAAGACCACAAATTTACAAAAGAGCACAAAATGCCCATGTTCTTGGCTTTGGAGAACACGTTTTTGCTAAGATTATTCAGATTTGACCTATCCATGCATTAGGGGGTGTTTTTTCATCCTTGTGCCTTCACACATCTTAGGCGTTGCATTCCAATGCCAAAAACGATTCATTTCATGGCATTTTGAGTCCCCGTTTTAGCAAAAAAAGCCCAGATTTGATAGTTTTGAGATCACATTTTGCATTAGAGGAGTCATTTTGACCTTTGAATTCATGCCATTGATTTGGTGATTACATTTTTTTCATTCCAATGCCAAAAACGATTGATGTTATGGTATATTGAGACAACATTTTCAGCAAAATACATCCAAATACTTGGTATTTTCAAAAAAACATCTTGCATCTTGGGAGTTATCGAGCACATTTTTGGTCCATCCTTGCAAAAGGCCTCATTGATTGCTCATTAATGTCCATCACTTGCAAAAATTGAAGAAGTCAATATAGTTGTTTGTGGATTCGAATTTGGAGAAGAATCTTTCTTCAAACTAATCAATCCTCCACATTTGGCTCTTTGATCACCAAGCAAGTTGAATTTTTTAATACCTTGCTATTTCATTGCATCTTTTCATTCATCCTTGTATATTTGTCCCATGATGTGCCATGAAAAGTGCAATTTTTCTTTAATGAGTGTCCTGTGTAATCTAATTGCCTATGGGAACCAGATAATAGACCAACCCTACTAGTAACACTGGCACTAAGGCACAAAAGTGGGGACATTATACAAACATACTTCAATGGTTCATAAACTTGCCTAACATCAAAAAAAAGTCTGGTGATTATTACATTTTTGGCAGTTTCAACACTTTCCAACAAATTTTACAGGAGAAAGCACCACAATTTTTATGAAAACACGACGGTGTGTTATTCACATGAGTATTAACAGGCAGAACTTCCCAATGAACAGTCACAAATTCTGCAAGGGGTCGCCAGAATTTTCAACTATTATCTCGATGAAGTAATTCACTGAGGGCTGTATAAGTCCAAAAACAGTTTTTTCTGTCCAAATGCCTAAACCTGAGGTTTGATTTTCAATTTGCTAACCTGGGTTTGATCTGTAATTGATTTGAGGGCTTCTAGGGTTGGTGCAGCAGACCTGGTACTCTGTTGTGATGAAAATGATTGCAATTCAATTCCCTTCTGCTGGTAAAGATGCTGGTTTCTGCTAAAAAAACTGAACTTATACACCAAATTAATTATCCTTGCCAAAGCAACTTTGCGGATGGTGCTGGATGGTAATCTGAAGCTGTGTGGCTGCCTTCAGGAGGCCAAAGTCTGATAAAATCACCAACTCTTGCTCTGATATGCAACTGTAATGAGCCAAACTTCTTTCCTCTAAATCAGATCTAGTGTGTTTTTGTCAATCCCCTGATGGAAAATGACAAACAAATGCTTATCCCTGTAATTTCCAAGCCCTCAGATGGTCTCTCCCACCTGCAGGCTTATTCTTCTGAAAGTTTTTTGTTCTACGAAAAATTCAGTGGCTGAAAACCCCCTTCAGAGCTCTCTCTCCAAAACTCAGAATGTAATAATGCTTGAATGATCATTTTTTCAACAAACCACCTCTTTTATTCATCTTATTTTCCGTCCAAGCTAAGTTTGAATGGCGTAACAGTTTTGATATTTTATTTTTCTATAAAACTAAAATACTTTATTTTAATTTGAATCCCTGGCCTAGAGGTCCAAACTTCCTCAAGGCCATAGCTCATCATGATAGAGTGGCCCACTTTTAAGCTATGAGTTAATTTTAATGCCTAGAGACTTGTGCCACCATCAATTTATTACAATTTATTATTATGTTATGTAGTGATTATAATAATCACTTATTATAGTTATTTTTATTTTTATTTTAATTAACTCCAACTTAGCAAATCATTTGTAGGTCGCTCATTCAGACCCTGATCTGAATTTATTCTTATGCCCCCTGTCCACTAACTGGTAGTTCCTTCCTAAAATTTAGGAATTCTCCTAAAAAATAGGAACTGTGTTAGAAGTCTCCAAACTGATCCCGGAGATCTCCTGGTGTGTCCCTGCCAACTCCTTGTCCATCCGTGAAAAATAGGGATTCCTCCTAAAATCTAGGAGTCTGCCCAAGACTGGCCAAACTGGCTCACAAATCTCTGATATAATTGCCTATGGGAACCGGATAATAGACTGACCCTACTAGTAACACTGGCACTAAGGCACAAAAATGGGGACATTACATAAAACATACTTCAATGGTTCATAAACTTGCCTAACATCAAAAAAAGTCTGGTGATTATTACATTTTTGGCAATTTTAACACTTTCCAACAAATTTTACAGGAGAAAGCACCACAATTTTTATGAAAACATGGTGGTATGTTATTCACATAAGTATACAGGCAGAACTTCCCAATGAATAGTAACAGATTCTGCAAGTGGTCACCAGAATTTTCAACTATTGATCTTGATGAAGCTTCACAGGACCTAATTAACATATTTGTAGTTATCTTTTTGTCATAGTTTACTGGACCTGGAAGGAAGATCAACTTGATTTAGACTTGTTTTCACTCCATAAACTCTGGAATTACTCAGAAGCTTTCAAGAATTGAATTCTCTGCAAGGCATCGTCTCAGATGTGAAACCCTTTCTGTTTCGAATTTATTGGAATTCAAGTGTAGGGGATTACCCCCTACAAACAAGTCCAGGGAAAACTCAAGATAACTCAGATAAACTAGCCCTGGGAGTTTCGAGTTTGTGAATTCTTCCAGCGCAACAAAGATGACATATGGTAAGATTTGGTCAGTTTCAGGCCTGCACTTCTCACACTACTAAAACTTCTTAGAATTCTTAGAGGAGTTTAAGTGAAACTCTCTGCAGAGAAACTGCCCCAGCAGACACAAGATTATTTAGAATCTAACTACATTTTGGTTGATTTCACAACTTATTACTCTGAAGATTGGATTTACTCTACTGCATACACATGACACAATCCAATTTATCCAAACCACAGGAATATCTCAGAATAGTCTAACTAATTTTCTCCAAGATCGTTATACTTGGTAGATGAAAAATCTCTAACGTCCACTTTAATCAATTTCAGCTCACAAAGCCCATAAGTTAAACTTTTAAAGCTTAGTTACCCAGGTTCGCTGTTTTGGCCCAAGAACCCTGCCTGGGTTCGAACCAGTTTGAAATATTGGTCTGGTTCAACCCAGGTTCAATCAGAGTTCAATTTTCGTTGGGCTGGTTCGAACCCAGAGTCCAGAATTTGAACCCAGACGAATTTTGGCTGCCCAGATTGAATTTGGTGCGAATTTGATCAAATTTACACGGACGGGCGACTTTCAAGTCACTTTTTATAACAAATTTTATATTTTCTGAGTTCTGGTTGCCCTAAAAAGTGAATGTAAATAAACCTATAAATGGAGGGGAAGAGCCGGAGATTGACAGCTTGAATGAGGAGATGCACATGCAGATGGATGGAGGGTAAGGGACCTGTTACTGCTGCTTCATTGTGAAGAATCACCTTGTAGAGCTCAATCTCTAAAAGCTGATTGAAAAAATGATTCTAAGATGCCCAAAAATGTCCTCCAAAATGTTGCTCTATTGGCCTCACACCCTAATTCGTTTTTAGGATTGCCTTGCATATTTTTAATTAAAGTTTTCCTTTTCCTTATGTCTTCCTCAATCACTTAAGACTCCCTTATTAGTTAAAATAAGTTGCTTTTAAAAAATAACTTAGCTCATGTCTCCTAGGCATCATGGCACAAGAGGGGCACCAACTTGTTACTTTATTATAATACTATAAAGTAACATTATTATAATTTATTTATTCCAACCGAATTAGGGATTATTAAAATATTCATAAAATCCAAATCTAGACTCAGAATTGAATTCAGACTGAAGCACTGTAATCACTGATGTTGCTTAAGCCTTATAAATCAATTGACAATTCCTCCTAAAAATTAGAGACTTGCCCTAATAAATAGGAACCTCTCTCCAAAAACATAAAACTGCTCATGAGGATCCTGCTCTCCTTCGTGGTCCCTTGAGTGGTTATCTATTCAACTGTCAGTGTTCCCTAAAAACTAGGAAACTGTCATCCAGACTGACAGTTCCTCATAAAAAGTAGGGACTCACTCTAAAAATAGGAACCTCTCTCCAAACACCTGTAACTGTTCATCTTGTTCTCTTTTCTGGTCCCCCGAGTGGTCATATAGTTAATGCAAAGTTCTCCCTAAAAACTAGGAGACCAGCGTGAAATGTAGGAACTGTTGTTTGAAGGTCTAATATGGCTCACAAAGCCCCTGCAAAGATCCATGACCCTTAAAATGAGTCCCCTAACCATATTGTTGACCTACAGGAACTCAAGTGACAGGCCAACCCTCTGCTCAACTCTGTCACCTAGAGAGGGGCCATTACATTACCTCTTGTTACAAACCTCTAATAAATCCTACAGAGTCTATCCACCTTTGGTATTTTTTTCCGTAGTCATTCTAGGACAACATATAATTGAGAATCATTCATGAAATCATATATGTTAAACACCCAGATGTGTATACCTAAGGTTCTAGATAAATAACATTACCACAATTAGAACTTTTAATTCTTAACAAACAAGTTCACATATCACCAGATAATCTCTAGGATGCAAATGTCTTTGGTCACAGCCAAATCCAAGATTTGGCCTTGCTTTGCCTAGTCATCCTCATAGCAAGCAATCAATTTCTCAATGATATTGGTGAGAGACACAACCATTACCAAAATTTCACAAATACTTTGAGTTGTAGAAACATATGATCATTCAAGACAAGTAAGTGTCATGCTCTTCTCAGTCACACCAACACACAACACTCACTAAGTCACACATTACACACAAAGAGTTTGACATTCAGACTAAACCAAGACCCACACGCACAAAGTGGGAGAGAAGCCACTCGAATGGGTTCAATCTTATATGATTACAGAAATTTGGATACACTTGATTCCTCCCCCAATACAATAAAGGTGCAATTGTGTAATGTCCCCAATTTTGTCAGCATTGGAGTTTTAAGGATTAGCCTATTATTTTGATCCTCATAAGCTAATTATTGTGGATAGAGGGTCTTCTGAGGCAGTGACTTAGTTGGGGAGGGTCTTGTCTTCTCCACAATTCAATAAGCTACAGGTTGGTCTTCGTTTGGCTCAGATTGGACTTCATTTGGGCTTAGATTTGTGTACTTATTATTTGCGGTAAGTTGGGTGTTGATTGAGATGGACCCTTTCTATTTTTGGAAAGTGCATTTGGCCACATGGAGAAATAATAATTATAACTCCTAGTTCAGATCGCATATTTAAATGACGACTAGTTTGGGAGTTATTATAATATTTAGTGGCCAAATTACTATTAAATTATTAAATGGCTTATTATAAAGTTATAATTTAACTTTATAATTTCACTTAAATTGAAGGTTGAGTCGTCATTGAAAGGGGGCCATTTATTATATGCCTAAGCCAAGTATTAAATATTTAAAGTGAAGTTGTGTTGGAAAGTTTCAAGAGCTGAGTTATTTTGGAAAACTTTCATAGTTTCAGAAGTGAGTTTTTTTGAAAACTTTTATCAACAAAGCATTAAAAATATGAGCTCATTTCATCAGAAAAAGCACGCTTGAATATTTATTTGCTTTTGTTGCCTTTGTCGCTTTTCTGAGGTTCTGATTTTTGTGCCCTTGCCGAAGTAAAAGGGTTTGAACTGAGGTTTATGGAGATTGAGTTGTTCTCCAATCTACTACTGAGGTATAGTAAACTAAGCTGAGTTTAGAATTTGATTGGCCTCCCTTCTGTATTTGTTGTTGCTAGAACATTACTGGTGTTGCAAGTTAATAGCAATTTAATTTGCAATTAAGGAATCTCCATTCTGAGTTTTAAATACTTGAATCTTTGGTCTTTGAGCGTTGGCCTTGTTTGCATGACTGGGTGTTTATATATTAGTGTGGAGCCTGTTCGTATCTGCATATTTCGAAGTCTATGGTCACAGAGGTTGGCAGCAAGGAATTACTATTACAGCATACCCTTGCCTTGGCATTGACATTTAGGGAGGAGAAAGGAGAGAGTTTATGATACTGCTGTTGGTATTTCTCCACATTATTTCTGGGCATTTGAACCAGTTTGTAGATGCTGCTAGCATAAGATTTTGGCACCCAATATACTGGTCGGCATTATCAGTGGTCTGCAAATTCTGTACCCAGTGATTTCATAGTTCCTCTACTACTAGCTATTAGATTCTTCAGAATTATGGGTGTTTACCTCACTGCTGTTGAAGGCAGCACATTTAATGTTTTGCATCATTTTGGGACTGCTGTAGCAATACATTTCAGACCTGCAAGTGCAAATTGGTGGAGAAGTTTGAGGCTAATTGTTACAATCGTTTCCAGGTTCACACATAGTTGCATAGTTGTATGGTGTTTAGTAATTGCAATCTATGTTAAGACAATAATTGAAGAGGACTTGTTCATTCAACTGTTTATCATCTTTCTAATGTCAATATGAATGTGAAGTTTAACATTAAATAAGTAGGGAATTGGCATTACATCTGGTTATATGAATTTAACCCATTAGAAGACTTGAAGATTCTTAAAAGTTCCCAATTACATTCTAAACTAAAACTAAAATCACTGTTTCAGTGATACCAGGGTATAATTGCCAAGTGTTTGACAAAATGCTAGATTGTTGATTAATAAACGAAATTGATGTTTTGTTTGAGCTATAACCAGATAGGGTTATTATAAATTGTCTAGCTACAATTAAGATGGTCATCATCCAACTACAATCAAGATGACCATTATCTGGCTAAAATCAAGATGTTAGAGGCTAAAACCTAACACAGAGCTCTGCTCTCCAATTCAGTGGTGGCTACAACCTGTCACACCAGTACCATATTAATCCACTCAGCCACAACCATGGCACCTGAATTCCTTTATTTTATATATAATGGCAACAACTAACTACAACCAAACTCACTGAGTGGTGGCATAAACCAGGTTCACCTAGGACCGAAACTGATTGATAATTATCTTATTTTAAATCATGGCATGTCCAAGTAGCTGACTTACATTAACACCACAGTAGACACACAAGGACTATATTCATAGACTCAAAAGTTTGAACACGCACATTACCTTATCAAAGCCTTCTTCAGCTCCCCCTTTCTTGATATAATTATGTTCCTCACCTTATCCACCACCTACACTTGCTCATTTCTTTTGATATTTATAATAGTTTTCTGACTTCTTCCCTCTCAAATTTCATCTGCCAATTTAGTTGTCACGCGTGACCCTACAAATCTTACCAGTGGCTCTCCAACCATCTTTATGCCTATTATCTCTGTTTATTTTATTATCCTTGCATTGCTTACCTTCTATTCCTACAAACCTTGTAGAGATGTTTAAGGCTTCCTTTATTGTACCAAGAAAAATTTCCTCCTTTTCTGGGTACAAGTCAAGCACAATCACTCAAATCACAAGCTATTTACTATTGACATGAGCCACATCATATCAAGAGTCAAAAATCTACAGGCAAACAGGATAACCTGGTATTCCTTCACTCAATCTTTATGTCGTATACTTAGTGTTACATTACAATAGAAAAAGGGAGAAGCTTAATTAAAATAAAGAATAGAAGAATATTAGTGCCCACGAGGCCAAAAGCCTATGGGACAGCACAACCTCTCACTATATTGTCTGAATTTCTGTTCTTTTGCTATTTTATTTGCTAGTGATGATGTTTTTGGTAATGCTTTGACAAACTATATTAGGTCTTATATAATTGTAATAAACTCTGATGTCAATCACATACAAACCTCTTTTCCAGCATATAATAGATTTGTTTCTGCATGTCTACTAACTAATGATTCCCTAAATAAATATGTCCAACATTCCATGTTGTGAAAAATTACCACCATCTGACAAAGCATAAAGCAAAGAGGAAACTAGTACTGGATCTTGAGTTTATAAAAGGGTTTGCTAACATCTAGATTCTAAACTAACAATATTCTTTTAACAACTCTATGAAGTTTAGAGATTGAAGAAGCATATACATGTTAACTTCCAAGATGTCTGGAACATGAAGCCAAGGCCAATTAGTGCAGTTGTGAGATTGCGCAGGGCTTCTGAAAGATTTGTTGTCGCTGCATTTTTTATAATTTGTGTATCTTCTGAAAGACGGCTAAGAAGTTCTCCCGTTCGAGTAACATCAAAGAATGCTATCTCCTGCCATTTATTACAACCAAAAGATCATACTCCACAATACAGCACGCTTAAAGACCCTGTAGCATCTAGCAAATATGTGTCAAATAAGTAGCTTACTTGTTGAATAAGATGCTGAAATAATGTCTGTCTTAAGCGAGCAACAACGCGCTCACTAGTTGATGAAAACCACCATGCACGCAATGAAGTAGCAACAGAACTGCATAAATAACCATATTATATCGGGAACATCATGAACTACAATGATATGATTGAAACACAAAATTAAGGACTAGAATATTGTAAATTGTGAAATGGCAACCATGTTCATCACCAATCTTGGATGATTGTGACAGCAAATAACATCTTGAATAACAGCACACTTAATAAGATATTGGATAGACACAATATAAGATAAATTTAAGTATCTTCATGAGTTTTTTTCTCTTACTAATATTTCCTTTTGTAAAATCAAATGTGGACAATATTCACTAATCATAGAAACATAAACAAGGAACTAAAATTGCATAAACACAATGTCAGTATGAATTCTAGTCATATTCAATCTGAATAATGATAAATGCAAGAGATCCAGAATTAAAAAATTGTGTGGTTGTTACATCCCAATTTTTGACCTAATTTGAAATATAGCCGTTGAAGTTCACATGAAGTCAGTTGACAGTTTAATCTATTATAATCTGGCGAAATGGTAAGATAGTTAGTTGTTATGATTTCAAGTGAAGATAACATGCTAGTTGATCGTTAATCACGAATTCATAGAATTGAGAAGATGGTTAACCGTTGTGATTATTTATGATTAAATAATTTACTATGATAATATAAATTTAATCACGGAGAAATTCCTTACAGGAAACACGTCGAAAGGGGTGGAAGCATTGTCAGAAAAGAATTAAGTAGGGCATCACCATCACTGAGCAAATGGGTTGAGGACTTGGCAACTTGAAATAGGATACATCTGTCGAACCCGCATGAGCTATTTAAATAAATAAATTGAGAAAATAATTGGGTTAAAATATGAAATGTATCTCAAAGGATTTTAATTTATCTTTCATCATATTATTTTAATAAATATTTATATACATGCATATAAATATAAAAATGATTTGGCATCATTATATTTTAATAATTTAATAAAGTGATGTTTACATGTACATTTATAAATATAAGATTATAATAATAATATTCAAAATATAATAACATTTGAATAATAACGTTCGAATTTTAATAATAATGGAATTATTACCTTCCAATTCTATTCTTTCCATTTTAATATTCCTTCTTCTAATCGATTCAATATTTGGAAATTCGAATTGTTTTTCAATCTTTCCAACTTCTCTTCCAACCTTTTTATTTTTCTTATCTTTAAATTTGAATTTATGATGTATTCAAATGGTCATCTTGGAATTCGAGTAATTTATTATCTTGAAACCGACGGTAGCCAAAGGGTCACAGCTGACCATTAAAAAAAGAGTATCATGTATCATATTTGAGACAACTCTTTTTCTTCCTGCATTGCGTCTACTTTTTTCAAGCCGAGTATAACCTTTTTTTCAACTGAACAATCATTCTGATTTTCATAAACCATTATTGCCTTGATTTTCCCTTAATTCGCCTGTGATAGAAATCTCCAAATACGTCTCAAGTTAACGGGTGAAGAGGAGTTCCGGCCAGGGCAAGAAGAACCACATTCTTTTCACAAGTCACAGATCTTGATTCTATTTTTCTTTCTCTTTCAAGGATAAGCCGACTGCAGTCAGATTTCTCATTCCAAGATTGGAAACCATAGAAGCATTGTAATTCCTGGTTCGTTTTTCACTGAGTATAATATCTGTATTCAATCTATATATAATGATAGGTCAAAGGATAAATCAAATATGTTCCAACTCTTTTCTTTTCCGATAGAGTATCCATCCTTAGTTGGCTAGGTCAAGAGAGATTAATAATAAAACTGGAATCATTATACTTGCTGATGGCTTTCATGAACTCCATAACAATAGATTGCAAGTTATATTTGATTTTCTATAGCAATCAGCAAGACTCAAAAAAGTTCCTTCTTGTTAAGGATCACATTATAAGCTCTGCCGTATAATCAATGTAATTGATAATGATTTTCTTCAAAACTTTCATAGTTTTCCAGAATCATCATAAAAAGAGTTAAATAGTATCTCTTGCAGGGAGTTTTCCAAATGCAATAAAACTTGAATTAAAAAGTACAATAACATTGAAATTCATAGCAGCAATCCTTAACATTTATCATGATGATATTTAGTTCGACATTTACAGATTGACCACTTGTAAATTTAACCTTGTTCCTGGCAAGTAACCATGGTATGGATCCATAAATTATTATGCCACTGGAAATTAGAAACATAATATGGAATCCTTTAAGAACATCACAGATTGTGAAATGTTGGATGCATGTAATTTTCTTGTATATTTGACAGAACCGGTTGTTCTGAGAATTCCAAACACCTAGGACTCACCCAACTATGTAGCCATGGAGATGGGTGATGAGGTGGCAAAAAGGAATCATCAATAACATGAATCAGTATCAGTTATGACATAACAACGTTTATCATTTTTTAATATGAATTAATTAAATAGCTCATGCATGAATTATGATCTCCTGCTGCCAAATTGTATGTTAAAATACCAGGATGCCCAATGGATGGCAAGATGACCCCTATCTATTTCAAGTAGGGAGGGCCTTTCTCGTTAGAGATCGTGTGGGAATAAGATTTGGTCCAAGGTTGGGTGGTTAAGCCCTTGACAATGTTTCACCTCTCCATAAGTTGTCATACGTGCATCGTAGAAAGATAAGCCATGAATTCAATTGGTTGTCAAAAAACAGGTATTGTCACTTTTATGATCAATATGCAAGAAGGTAAGATTAATTGAGTTAACTCGTCGTTACACCTAGATGCAAGAGATAGATTCATGGATTGTTTTTCATTTATATGAATATCGAATATAAGTATATTTCCTGATCTTGAGTTACTGTCACAGTTAAGTAATCGGGAGGAAAGGAATTTGAAGCCCTAATTGATTGAGTGATAACTGGAACCCTAAAAGATACGGTGGTATCGCGAGCCCTATTTGAATCAATGTTATCAGAAGCCCTAAGTGATACAACGGTATCAGAAGCCCTAAAAGATTCCAATTGTAATCGATGCCCTAATGAATACAGTGGTAAGTGATGCCCTAATTTTATATAGTGGTATTTAATGATAATTGTCAATTGATTTTAATTTAACAATTTTTGGAGGGAAGTCATTTCGTTATATTGTTATAGAGGTATTTGTGGACTAACCCAGGTGGTTGCAGAAGCATCCCTAGTTATGATTTCGATCTCAAATTTCATAGTATGTAGTTTTTAACTTCTACAATAATTTTCATTGATGGTGTTTTTCAAATCTTAGTTAAGAAATTTTGTTTAATTGATTTAACTGACTTCCTCTGAAGATGAAGTAATAATTGTATTTCTTTGAGTATGATATTTATTAATTAAGACCCGAGAAAACAGGATGTTACATATGGTATCAGAGCGTTGGGTTCAACGCTGAAACCTTGGATCCAACGCTGTTTTTGAGAAACTGAAAATGTAAATGTTGGAAAAGATTTATTTTGCATAATAGAATATTGCAATCAAAATTGGAAGATCACACTAGAAAATCATGCAAAATAGTCAGGAAGGCTGAATTGATATAAAATGGACAAATGTATAAACTATAATATTATAAAGATGAAACATAATTAAGAAGATAAAATGATTGGCAAGTCAAGTGGTGGAGATTGGGTTTACGAACCCGACTTTGAAATCCTTGGCCAAGGTAGATATAGACAAATGTGCCGAACATGAGATCTTTTTTTTGTTTGTCCAGATGCTTCAGTTATTTGGGAAATAACTATTGGGACACTCAAACCACCTGAATACTCAGATGGCAAAACCAAAATGACACATGTGCCTTATCCCAGGAGGGAGGGCAATTCTTAGTAGAGAATGAGAAGATTAAACTGGGTCCACATGCCGAGGCTTGCGCAATCCAAACCAGCTCCTTTAATCTTGATAAAATGTTATCAAAATCCATGATGATGGCTAAATAATTCTTTATGCAATTAATGGCAGAAATAAATTGTTACCTATTTGAAATTGAACTGAAGGAAAACAAAACTATGAACCATGATCCTTTCTAATGTTGCCAAGATTATTATGTGCTCCAGTATGGAGTAAACACACTTGCATAATCAAAACTATTAATGCTTGTTACAGATGTAAACTTTGACAAGATAGTAATGGAAGTCTAAGTCATACTAATGGAAAAGATGAATTTCCAAATATTTACAGATGAATGATGATGCACTGATCTTGATTAGATGTATGATGATCTTGCATAGTATATCATGTTCTACCCTTTAACACATTGCTATACATGTATAATATACATGATGTTAATTTTACATATGAAGCTGTTGTATTCTATCATGATATGATTGATCTAAAGAAATGTTATAAGACGGACATGAAGACCGAAGTCACATAAATGGAAAAACATGGATTCACTAACCTAATTCAGGTGATCTGCAAGGATGATCTACCCATTAATAAGAGCCAAATGCCAAAAGGTATGCATAAGTGATTTAAATTATGATCAAATTAAGATCTAGAACTTCCTAGTTGAAGAAATTCCAATTTCAAATACTTATCTTACTCTCAGTTATTGAACCTTGAAATTTCTCTTAAATGAAGATATCAATATGGAATCGAACTAATGATATGGTGAGTGCCTACATGAGTATGGCAGGAACATGAAATAGAATCAACTCAAATGATGCTAAGACAAAAGAACAGTAAAGTGAACCTAGGTGAGTACATGTTTAATTTTATGTTACCATGCAAGTATCTTTCTAGAAACTTTGAAGTAAAAATGGATCTTGAGATTTGGATTATGATTTTGATGATATCACGATGCTATATATATACACATATGTATGTATGTATATTTATATATCTTGTATTTGGAATATTCTTTTAGTATCTAATTTACAAAGATCATCGAGGACGATGAAACACAAAGGGGAATGGTACGTTACATTCCAATTTTTAAAAAAAATACTCCTTTATAATGTTCGTTACAATTTCAAGTTCATCGAGGACAATGAACCACAAGTGGAATGGTATGTTACATCCCAATTTTTGACCTAATTCAAAATATAGCCGTTGAGGTTCACATGAAGTCAATTGGCAGTTTAATCTGTTATAATCTAGCGAAATGGTAAAATAGTTGTTATGATTTCAAGTGAAGATAACACACTAGTTGATCGTTAATCAAGAATTCATAGAGTTGAGAAGATGGTTAACCGTTGTGATTATTTATGATTAAATAATTATTATAAGAATAGAAATTTAATTACGGAGAAATTCCTTACAGGAAACATGTTGAAAGGGGTGGAAGATTGTCAGAAAAGAATTAGACAAGGCATCACCATCAATGAGCAAATGGGTTGAGGACCTGGCGACTTGAAACAGGATACATCTGTGGGACCCGCATGAGCTATTTAAATAAATAAATTGAGAAAATAATTGGGTTAAAATATGAAATGTATCTCAAAGGATTTTAATTTATCTTTTCATCATATTATTTTAATAAATATTTATATACGTGCATATAAATATAAAAATGATTTGGCATCATTATATTTTAATAATTTTAATAAAGTGATATTTACATGTACATTTATAAATATAAGATTATAATAATAATATTCAATATATAATAACATTTGAATAATAATGTTCGAATTTTAATAACAATGGAATTATTACCTTCCAATTCTACTCTTTCCATTTTAATATTCTTTCTTTTAATCGATTCAATATTTGGCAATTCGAATTGTTTTTCAATATTTCCAACTTCTCTTCCAACCTTTTTATTTTTCTTATATTTAAATTTGAATTTATGATGTATTGGAATGGTCATCTTGGAATTTGAATAATTTATTATCTTGAAACCGATGATAGCCAAAGGGTCACGGCTGACCATTAAAAAAAGAGTATCACGTATCGTGTTTGAGACAACTCTTTTTCTTCCTACATTGCGTCTACTTTTTCAAGCCAAGTATAACCTGGAAGCAATGTATGATGACAATCTTTCAATACAAATGTCTTGACAAAATTGTTTTGGGTAAGACTTGTTTGCTTCAAGATGAAGGCACGAAGCAAGACAAATTTGATGATTAAGCTCATTAAACTTTCAGTCACTAATAATCAAGTCTCGTTCTTCATGATCATGATAGATGAATAGGTATCCCTGCAAGATCATCTCAATAAAATCAAGGACATTCGAGATCAATTAGAAGCAATTGGACACAAAATAGAAGAAGGCAATATGGTGAGCACCCTGAAAGGTCTTCTATCTTCCTATGAGCACATTGTTGAGATTCTCAACATTGCTTCAACTAATGTTCACTTGAGATTATCCAAACTCTGCACAATGCTTTTATAGCAAGATCACTAGAAACAACAATTTGGTACTAGTACTAATTCATCTTCTAAGATCAAGCCTTCGTAGCCAAATATTCATCTTCTTAGTCTTCTCAAAGGCATTCTCTGCTTCAGCATCAGAAGGCTCAAAGAAGAAAAACATTTAGTGCAACTACTCCATAAGTACAGTCACATGAGACTCAAGTGTCGTAAACGCTTGGCTACACAAGGAAAGCAAAGTGGTTCACAACTAAAGCAAATGTAGAAGAGCATATTGAGGATGAGTCTTCCTTTTATGCCTTCATGGGTAAAAGACATGCAGACCATGTGAAATCTTCTACCCATATATTGATTCAAATGCCTCACACCACTTCACTCATCATCGGAATTTGGTTCACTGACTTTCAGCCATTAGGGAAAAAGTAAATTGTTATCGGAAGAGGCAACATACAATTCAGCCTAGAGGGAGGAAACTGATTGTCCTCAACGTGTATTATGTTCTTGGCATGGAGCTCAACTTTCTCTCTATTAGTCAAAATAAGAGACACTCTCTTCGGCTTAGCGTGACCTTAAATTCACATCAATGCAGTATCATATATTGGGAAAATTAGTCTACTATTGGCATCGGTTTGCAGGATCATGGTTTATTCAAATTTGTTCACTATGGTAGTTGTCAAGAGCTTGCCATGACAACCAAGTGTTCCTCTATAAATACAATATGGTATCAGCAATATGGGCGCTTAAATGTGCATTGAGTCTCAACTTGTCCCAAAAGAACTTGGCATTGGATTGAAAGACATCCAAACCCAAATTGTAAAAACCCTTGGTTTTCCTCTGCAAGTCTTGATCAGCTAATGAACAAATTTGTTTTTTTCTATTTTCAATTTCTTTAAGAAAAACTATATTTTCTGAATTCTTGCAAAGTATATGATAACACAAGTTGAGTATTATGGTCATACAAACAACTCCAAATTATGTCAGATTTTATTGTCAAAAGAGCATCTTTGAACAACTTAATTCTATTACAAACTTTTAAAAACATGGTTGTTGTATGTATTTTGCAAGTGTCACCAAACAAAAATGAAGGTGTCCAACGTAGCAATGATATCCCACAGCTGCTACCACTAACTCCTGATGCAACCAGAGAGCCCACATCCAATGTTTATTCAAATAAACCTGACCCCAATTGCAACGGCAGCAGGAAATGTTTGACCTCTGGATTCAAACTCATTCCACAAGTGGCTCACAGTATCACAAGGAATAAGCTTGACCCTTTCCTAGCCGTAATTATTGACCCCGAACACTAGCAATACCAAAACGACATCCAAGTTGGAGACTCAGTCCATACATACTTGCAGAGTTTCGATCTCAGCTGTCACTATAACCAGATCGGTCCTTCTTTGATTGCCCAACAGTGGCAATTAATTGACCATCAGAATATCCGTCTCCCTAGACACAGTAGGCACAGTAGGAGAATCGAGCGAATAACAAATTCACTATACTTCAGCAGTGAAATTAAAATACTTCTTAGATACAATGATGACAGTAGAGAAGTTAGGCAACCTTAGCTATACCTCAGCAGCTAAATTGCAAGTGCAATTTTCAGAATTTCCAACCCTTATACATCAGCAAGGGCATACAGTTAAGAACCCAAAAAGAAACCACAAAGGCACGAAATCAAATATATAATCAAGCATGCTTTTCCCAATGAAATGAGCTCTCATTTATAAGCTTTCTTTGGCCAAAGTTTCCTTAAAACTCCACTTACAGAAATTGTGGAAGTTTCCCAAAAGAACCCCAACACTAGAAACTTTCCAACTTGTTTTTTATAAATCTCTTGAAGTCATTATTATAATAATGCAACTCAACGATTAATAAATAAATAATAGCTCATACCATTTATTACTTTATTAACTGCAGGTGACAACCAACTGCTTAAGCCACCCATTGCACTGCCAAAAATAGTAACTACCGAAAATAAACTTACTAAAAATAGTAAGTCCACAACTGAAACCCCCAAAACACCTTGTCAGCTCACGAGGGTTGCTATGATGAGCTAACTCCATCAACTGCGTAGACCTACCAAAATCGAGGACATTACACCAAATCCTAGAGTTTGTAGAACATGTCAAGCTGGGAAGCAACATCAGACTCCATTTTCAAATGGTGACTCTTAGAGAGCTTCTCAAGTACTACAACTAGTCCATGATGATATTTGTGAACCTATGGCTACTCATTTTGTTACTAAATCTAGGTGTTTCTTACTTTTTGTCGATGATTTCAGTCGTAAAATGTGGATGTATTCTTTTCATAAAATTAAAGGAGCTTATTTTGTTTTAAAAGTTCAAAGCCTCTGTAGAAAGAGTCTAGTCAACATATTTTTACTCTAAGAACTCACAAGGGGGTGGAATTGTGTTCCTCTTCCTTCTCCCATATCTATGAACATGGCATAAAGTGCAAATTTAACACCCTATATCCCTAAGCAAAATGAGCAAAGAAACCGCATGATCACCAAAAAGGTTCAATCTATGCTCAAACACAAGAGTGTTCCAAAGAAATTTTGGGCTGAAAGTCAACATTGTCCTCTATCTCCTCAACCGATCTACTACAGTGGTTGTCAAGAAGAAAACTCCAGAAGAGGCTTGGTAAAGTTGTAAGCTATTACTTATTGGTTAATATTTTTTCATTAATAATTACACTTATTTGAGAAAAAACACTTCAAATTGATATTTCAAGAATTACAAATGATATATTAATATATTAAAAAAAAATTAAAGTAAAATGAAATGTCTATAGTTGTTGTTGATACCTAAAATTGTTTTTAGGTAAACACCCTATGGGAAGCCCAGTGAATGGGGGACCTTATGCAATTTCACTGAGCAACCTCCAAGATTTTAGAACTCGGCTCTTCATTTCATGCAAAGGGAAAAGGAAATAAGTGTGCTTAATACAACAAAAAGAGAAATTTCAAACTTTTGGAACACTTTAAAATGTTGTAATATCTCGTGCATATATACACCCAAAATATTTGATCAAAAAAATTCAGAAATAACAACCGAGAATTTATGCAATAACAACCAGCAAATACACCAACAAATGCTCATACAAATTACTCAAAAATAGTTATTGCATTATAAACCAGCGATACAATAGCTTCATAGGTATTCCAATCTTAGATAATAAAAAAGTTGCGGTCAGATTGGATAATAAGAAAGAAACTGAAATGCAAGTTGAACTCCATCGCAAATCCACACTAAAAATGAACTGGTTTCCATCCAATCCATCAGGAAATCCTGAAGATTTTTGTCCTCGGGTTTCAGCAAAAGAAAGCTAGAAGCTTCTCCAAAGTGAGATTAGAAAACCAAACACAAATCCAAGCATGATGAATTGAGCTCCTCTTCCCTCTTTTAAGCACAACCTAGTGACTCTTAACATTCCCCTGCTTGTCTCTTCATTTTCTATCCTCTATTCCTTTTAATTTGTCCTTTTGTCCAACTAAGAGAAAAATATATCCTTATAATAGTAAAGTGACATATTAAGATGCACTTAATTTAAAGGTCACTAGGCATTAAAATAAATAACCAGTCAAACTCTAAAAATCATGTGCAATAGCTCGTCAAAAGAGCTCAACGAGGCGCTCCAAGTCCAACACTGAAAAACTAGAAATGTTAATCCCTGTTGACTTACTATAAATAGTAAGTATCTACAAAGCTTGCTATGTCAACTTCGGTCTACCTGAAACTAAAGATGTCAGTGTCAAATCTCACTTTGATCCCTGCAAAGTCCTAGTTAGCACACAAGACCATGGTGAAAAGGGCTAACGACGCATAAGAGGCTAATGGCTAGAAAAAGGGGACATTACAGTCATCACTTCCCAAAGATTGCTTGCCCTCAAGCAATCTGTACCTACATGTTGTGACCAAAATACTTAGATCCCATATCAATCTCAAGAAAGTTTCTCTACCATGTTGTTGTGCTAATCCAATACAAATAAAATGTCTCAAATTGTGAAGTCACTCATCAATTCCCCACAACAACAATGCACCAATCATACTAATACTAGGATCCCATATGATACCATGTGCATAATCTATCGAATCATCCTACCATGCGTTGCTATCATATGAAGATCCTCAATCCAACTAAGAACCTCCTCTCCAATTGAATTCGCTAGCACTACTAAGGTCAAAAGAAAATTAGGAGCTCAACATTATGTCAACCAACTCCTGAAAACATTACTAACCATGTGATTGATCCTCTTGGGTCCCACAAACAAAAAGGTCATCTACTTTCCCAACTGTCTATAATATCCTGACGATCCATACCAGTAATAAGTGGAATATCCAAGATGTCCAACTGCCACAACGTTGGCCCTCTAACAAATATACCAAGATGGTAACTATACTAAAGAAGCAAATTAACAACACTATTGGACACAGCTTTCTCCTTCATGAAGGGAATAGTACCAAACCAACCACCAATCCCATGCCTACAGTAATTGAAATAACAAGTCCTTTGTAGGTGGGTTGGATGGACACCAAAAAGCATTCCATACAATGTGCTCATAATGTGATGCACTAACCAACTTCTCTGGGAATCCTAAATCAACACTAGAATTCCATAATTGTCTCTTCATATCATGAGTCATACAATGCACATCATTGTGTGAAAAATGCATACCATCAATAAGCTCAAACATCCCATATTGAAAAGACTTCACCCAAGTGTTATCACCATGCTCAACATTTGTGATGGTAGAGTAACCAAAGGTACTGGATGAATGTGGTTGAGTCCTAGTTGTATGAGAAGAACAAATCAATGGATGCTCATCTACAATGTCCTTTCTCCTCATACTGCTAGCCAAGTCTCTAACCAAGGCTGATTTGTAATCAACATTATGTCCCTCTAGCAAATGTAATAAGGAAATCACCTCCTCACTGCAATTAGTATCAATCTGGGACTCTTAACCGAATTCAAGAGGTGCTCCACCATCCAACTCAAAGTGGATTCTCAAATATCCAATCAGCATCCATCACAAATAGTAAGTTACAATGCTTCATCCAATCAACACTATGTTGGCTAAAAATATTATAATAAGAATGAGTATCCTTATGCCAACCCTTAGTTGTTTGTAATGTTCCCGTTATAAAATAAATAATAAATCAAACTTTTGTAATAGGCGGATTGATTTAATGTATCTCAAACTCATTTTTTTGTTGTTTCCATAGTTTGTGTCACCGTCGGCTATCTTTGTACACCCTTGGAAAGTTTCCCGACCGGTATTTTAGCATGACTTGTAGGTAGTCTGTAGGCATGCTTTTTGGATTATTTTCTTTGTACTGCGAATTCCTGCTGGAGTTCTCTGTAATCTGCCATTTCGGAAGTGAAAGATCTTCCCTATTTAGCTCGTGCAGTTTCGATGGGATTCAACCCTCACCCTATTCTGTTGTTGCACGTATTACTTTGCTCAGATCCGACAAATCGGAGCACCATCTTTGGCAAATATTAATTGAAGGATACTGCTGTTCTACTTGATTTTTTCTGATAAATTTGGATCTATAAGTTAGTTTGTATTGTTGATTTCTTTCCCCTCATCTTTCCACACTCTAGGAACAATACCTCACTGTACGGCATCCCTGTTTTTCCTCTGTTGCACATTATAACTAACCGTACAACCAACCTGTGGCATGGACTCTTGACCGTACGACCTTCCAAGCGTTAACCTCCGTACACTCCTCACCGAACACATGTATCTTTCCTAGTTGGTGTCACCATACCCGTACGGCCATTTTGTATGGCCCTCCAAATAGATTGCCTCAACCACACCGTATAGCCTATTCTAGCCTCATCGTACGACCTATTGTTTTTCCCTCCGGGCCATTGTCCCTCACCCGTACAGACTATTTCTACCACCATACAACCATACTAAGTACGGCCTACCACCATACGGCTCCCTTCTCTTGCTCACCGTACTATCACTCCAGGCGACCAACAACACCGTACAGCCTCAACTCAGGGTCTGTACATTGATTTAAAGGAGCGTTGCAGGTACGGAATATTACAGTGGTATTAGAGCGCTTCGATCCTACCAGCCTGTGGACAGTGAATGAGAGTTTATAGCTGAAAGAGGAGGACACATTCCGTTGATCGAATGGCTGCCAAACTGGAATTGACAACTAACGAACTCGTAGCACTACTGAGGGAACTTGCCAGGAATCAAGCACAGATTACTGATACGCAACAACTCATGGAAGAAACTCTCAAGAAGTTGGCAGACAACAAAACATCTGGAGAACAAAATGGTCACAGCGCAGACTCGATGTCGAGTAAATCAAACCCTCATCCAACACGCTATCGACCTTTATTGCCGACTTTTCCACCACAAACAGAAGCACAACACGAAGGGAAACAACCAACCTTCAAAGAGATGCAAGAACAACTAAGAGAAGACTGGAAGAATGCAAACCTTGAAGAAGATATATCCTGCAAAGGTTACGCGGATCTGAGAATGAGATATTCGAGAGGCGGAAACAGAGGATATTTTAACGATGATCTTAGAAGAAAGTTGAGTAAGGTAAATCTATCTCCATTTGACGGATTCGATTCTATATCTACACAAGCATGGGTAATGAAGGCCGATACTTCTAGCTAAATCCTATGCCAGAAGAAGAAGCAATCAAATTTGAGGCGTTGTACTTGGAAGGAGTTGCGCACAAATGGTGGCATTACGGCACTATCACATTGATCAAATAAATACTTATGTGGAATTCACGGAGAGATTGATAGAGAAATTTGATGGTAAGGATCCAGAACTCAATTTCAAAGATTTGGCACAACTGAGACAAACTGGATCGGTCGATTAGTTCATTGCAGAATTTCAAAAACTCTCTATTTTGGTCACAGACATTTCCAAAAGAAGATGGGTAGTGCTCTTCATGGACGGACTAACAGAACCTCTAAAAGGTTGGGCAAAGGGGTTCAATCCTGCCACCCTGTCGAAAGCAATCAATAAAGCACGGAGTATGGCATCATCCTCTTGAAGTTACTCACATTCTAAACCACAGATGTTTCTAAGGGACAAACCTCCGCCCAAGAAGCCGTCGTTGGATGAAGCTACCAGACAAGAACTCTAAAGGAAGAAATTGTGTTTCAATTGCAAGGGACCTTGGGAGCCTCGCCATCGATGCCTCGAAAAGGGGACTTGAACGAGAGGCGACAAAAATGGGTAAGCAAGGTTCAAGCTTTTGATTTTGACATTGAATATGTGAAAGGGAAGAACAATGTGGTTGCAGATGCCTTGTCCCAGAAACCCACCATCTGCTCACTAGACCAGATTTCAGCTGACTAAAAGGCACATCTGTTAGTGGAATATTCCAAAAACACATTTGCCTGTGAAATAATGGATGGCCACACTCACAATGATCGGTACAGAGTGGTGGATGCCATCATCTACTATAAAAATTGGATATATTTGGTGCCAAAATCCAAATTGAAGCAGAAAATCTTGAAGGAAGTACACAACTCACCCCTAGCTGGACACCTAGGTTTCCTCAAAACTTACAGAAGTCTTCGAAAGAGGTTTTCATGGAAAGGACTTAAAGGGGACATGTTGCAGTATGTATGAGAGTGTGGGGTCTGCCAGCAAAACAAGTCCAAACATACTCTACCTGTCGGGCTACTACAACTTTTGCCAATTCCCGAACATAAGTGGGAAAGTATATCGATGGATTTCATAATAGGGCTTCCCAAGGTGAACGGAAAGGATTGTATTTTCGTGGTGGTTGAGAGATTGACAAAGTATTCACATTTCTTCACCATCCCCTCCGATCTTCAAGCCGCACAAATTGTCGATCTGTTTTTTAGAGAAGTCTTCCATCTACATGGGTTACCCCAAAACATCGTCAATGATCGGGATGGACAATTCATCAATATCTTCTAGACAGAACTGTTTCGGATGGCAGGGACAGAATTATCGCCAAGTACATGTTACCAGCTACAAACAGATGGACAGACAGAGATTGTGAACAAATGGCTCAAAGGCTACCTTCAGAACTACGTTTCGGCACAATAGCGAGCGTGGGTGAAATGGATCCATCTGGGGGAATATTGCTACAATACCACGTACCACATGTCCATCAGAATGGCACCATTCAAAGCTCTGTACAGGTACGAACCCCTTTCCTTCATCGACACAAATCTGGGTGACAGTCACACACCAAGGGTGAGGAACTGGCTTTAGGAGGGACAAGACATTCTGAGATGCTTGAAAGAAAATCTATAGAGGGCACAAAACCAACAGAAGATGAACACCAACAGACACAGAATAAAAAGAAGTTTTGAGGTAGGGGATTTGGTCTATCTCCTACTCTAGCCATATCGACAATCCTCACTGAAGGAAAAGGGAAAAGAGAAACTGAAACCCCGATCCTATGGCCCCTATCATGTAACTCGCCACATTGGTGAAGTTGCCTATGAGCTGAAACTTCCGAAGGATAGCTGTATTCATAATGTCTTCCATGTCTCTTGTCTGAAGAAAGCCGTAGGGCAAAACATCATAGTTGCTACCGATTTTCCGCCACTCAATGAAGAAGGAAAGCTCATTTTGGAACCAGCTGAGATCCTCGAAGTACATGAGAGGGCCCTACGGAACCATACTGTGAAGGAATACTTGGTACGCTGGCGACACCTACCGTTGGACAACGCGACATGGGAGGGCGAGCACATTCTCCAACACCCAACGTTGCATTTGCTTGAGGACAAGCAAAATTTGGGACAGGAGGACTGTAATGTTCCCATTATAAAATAAATAATAAATCAAACTTTTGTAATGGGCTGATTGATTTAATGTATCTGGTTCCCATTTTTTTGTTGTCTCCATAGTTTGTGTCGCCATCAACTATCTTTGTACACCCTCAAAAAGTTTCCTGACAGGTATTTAAGCACGACTTGTAGGTAGTCTGTAGGCATGCTTTTTGGATTATTTTCTTTGTACTACGAATTCTTGCTAGAGTTCTCTGTAATCCGCCATTTCGGAAGTGAAAGACCTTCCCTATTTGGCTCGTGCAGTTTCAGTGGGATTCAACCCTCACCCTATTCCATTGTTGCATGTATTACTTTGCTCAAATCTGGCAAATCAGAGCACCATCTTTGGCAAATATTAATCAAGGATACTGGTGTTCTACTTGATTCTGTCTGATAAATTTGGATCTATAAGTTAGTTTGCATTGTTGATTTCTTTCCCCTCATCTTTCCACGCTCCAGGAACAATACCTCACTGTATGGCATCCCTGTTTTTCCTCTATTGCACATTATAACTGATCGTACGGCCAACCTATGGCATGGACTCTTGACCGTACAGCCTTCCAAGTGTTAACTTTCGTACACTCTTCACCGAACACATAGTATCTTTCCCAGTTGGCGTCACCACACCAGTACGGCCATTCCATACAGCCATCCAAATAGATTGCCTCAGCCACACTATACGGCCTATTCTGGCCTCACCGTACGGCCTACTGTTTTTCCCTCCAAGCCATCATCCCTCACTCGTATGAACTGTTTCTGCCACCATACGGCCATACTAAGTACGGCCTACCACCATACGGCTCCCTTCTCTTGCTCACCGTACTATCACTCTGGGCAACCAATAGTACCGTACGGCCTCAACTCAGGCTCTGTACATTGATTTAAAGGAGCGTCGCAAGTATGGAATATTACATTGTTGCTACACAAATAGCTTATCCAAGCTGTGCTTCATCGACCCTATAGTCATCAACCAAAAGACGTGATGTCGTAAGGCATGGAGACTCCTTTGTGTTCCCAGGTAGTTGATCCATGGTTGCGGTTTTTCCCACCTTGTAGTCCCTACAAATGCTAATAGTTTCATTCCTCGTAAGCTGCCCATATGACTGAATTTTGTATTTCTTTTCATGACCTTTTATAAGCTGAAACAAATCTTCCTTTCTTTCTTCCTCAATTTTGCCCCTTGTTAAGAATGGTTTCGATTTCCGCTCACATTGTTAACCAAACTACAAGCATCAGAAGAAGTGACATGTGTTTGTTTCATAACAGACAATATGGTAGATGAGAAGTTATGTGAATCCTCATCACTCTCTTCAATGATCAAAAACATAATGAACTGCATTAAAGAAAAGACATTTCGTTTGTGGTCCCTTTCAATGACAATCAAAAACTGATAGAACATATCAAGAATTAAGTCTTCACAACCAAGATCTATCATAATCACATAAGCTCTAAGTTTTGCAACTGTTTACCAAATTTTGGCATTCTTACCAAAGAATGGTTTATGAATATTACTCAATCCTTAAAAACTTTCTACGATCAATTGGAATACTTCCTTCATAACTTTCCTGAGTTGTAAGGATGTTGTGTTGTTGCTATCCTCATAACATGAACAATACACTAAGTAGCTGCAAATCTTCCCTCACAATCAGGATGTCTCAAGTTCTCAACAACACTGGCTTAACCAAAGGAATTACAGCAAGAAGGATATTTACTTGCTTACTTTTAGAACCTAGTTGTTCTATTATAGATGACCAGTTCTCAATTGCATTCAAATCACAAAGTAATTTATACTTAAATTGAGGCAAGCCTCCAAGTTTCCTTTCTATGTTGTAGAGCTTTTCTTCAAGGATGCATTCCATATCCTTGAGAATGAATTTAGGTAGCTGTCTAAACATGTTAATTTGCTGTTTTGAAATGTTGTTTCTAAGTTAATAGGGATCAATGTGCATTTGCCTTTTCAATATCAGCAATGAATAGGAAATATATAAAAGCAGATGTTGGTAAAAATCATAGTAACAAGATTCGTTGCGATTTTGGTGATTTTGTAATCCGAGGAAGGCTAGGTGATTTTTTTTTGACTCATCAAAACGGATCGCCAATTTTTGAGGCAAAAATCGCCTAAATCAGCGATTTTTGTCAAAAATCACCAAAAATCGACCCCAAAAAATTGGCAAAGTTGGTAAAAAATCACCGATTTTTTTACATATGTGATGGACTTATTGTTTATGTTCCTTGTTTATGTATGTTAGGCTTTAGCTTCTATTTGATGATGTTATAGTGTGTTTAAGTTATATTCAATAAAGGGTGCATGAAATAAGTTTAAAACCGTTAAAATCTTTGAATTTCAAGGGTTTTTTCACCTTGCTGATTCGTAGCTAATTCATAGGCAATTCACGATTCAAGTAGGCCTTGCCGATTCCAATCTGATTCCAACTTTTGGTTCTTTGGTAAAAATATATTGCAATATATGGATTACACCTGATTCCACAAAAGAAATTTGCACTTGCACTGATCTTATTCTAACCTAATCTCTAATCCCTTAATTAAAGTTCCTTTATAGGATATGCTCAATGATTGTTACCATATTGTCCCGCAACCTTCCAAAACTCCTAATAGTATGAACCAACAAGGTTGCTTAAGTAGCTACTTATTGTCTACAGACTTGACTTGTAACTGTCCAAACATCTCCAAAAATTTTGCCTACCCAAGAACTCTATGCAAACAACCACTGAAATGACCCACTCTTTTTTCCAACTAAGTTTCGAACCCCTTATTCTTCAGTAAAAGTTTGACAACAATTTACTCGCAAAGGGATTCTTTTACAGAGTGTTTTTATTGCCAAAAGCAGAGCTATTTGTTTTATGTTTAATACATTTATTGTAGTTGTGGTAATAGGGAGAAATAAATGATTTGTGCAACAAGATAATAGTAAAGAAAGGAACAAAACAATTTTATCTATTATTCCATATAGGCTCCAATATCATCTCAGAAAATTGAAACTATAATACCAAAGATTGACCGACCTGTAGACAAGTGGATTTTGTATTGCTGATTATGCAACTTCGAACAGCTACAGACTAGTAGGATTCAAGGATTTAGTGTATATTGACTTTCCTAGCAGCCAAATTTTGTTCAAGTCATCTCCAGGATGCATGAATCCGATGTTCCCTGATTGTAGTTTCTTCAATCTTCGTGGGAGTGTTGTCAAAATGCAAGGATGACAACATACACAGGGCTTTCTTGATGCAATTCTTTGATATAAGTGAGAGACTCGAGTAATGATGTAGCTTAGTAGATTTTGTTCGAGTAGAGCAAACTCCTACACACAGTGGTATTTCAACTAATAACACAATCAATACCATCTCATGACTAACACTTGATAGTGATACATACACCTCAGTCATCCACGTAGCACCACAATACTCTATCAGTGGCAGCATCAAATAATTAAATTCAAAACATTTGTTATGTATTCCACAATAACTCTAGAGTTGTACAAAAATCCCAAAGGAATGTAATGTCACCATTATCACTATCATCAAAGTTTGAGGGATTAACCTATTATTGTGATCCTCGTAGGCTAATTATTGTGGATCAAGAGACTTTTGAGGTAGAGGCTCAGTTATGGGAGGGTTTTGTCTTCTCTACAATATAGTATGTTCTAGTTTGGTCTCTGTTTGGCTCAAATTGGACTTTGTTTGGGCTTAATTTCAAGTATTTACTATTCATGGTAATTTTGGTGATGATTGAGGACCCTTTTTGTTTTTGGAAAGTGCATTTCGTCACGTGAGGAAATAATAGGTTTAACTCGTGTTTCAAATGACGTATTTAAAGGATAAGTACTTTGGGATTTATTATTATTTTATTGGAAAAATTATTAGTAAAACATTAAATGGCTTACTATGAAGTTATAATTCGACTTAATAATTTCACTTAGGTTGAGGGTTGAGTCATCATTAGAAGTGGGCATTTATCCAAGTAATCCATAGAAGGTTAACCCAAGGTATTGATTAAAGTTTTAGAGTAAATGAAGTATTAAAGGGAAAAAGTATATCTATTTGTCCCACATTGGTTGGAATAGTGCATTTGTTCTCCAACGAAAGTTATAAAAGACTCACATGAGTTCTTTTTCATTATGTTGTTTATTGTAATGTCCCCACTATTAGGGTTATCTTGGGACAAGTAATACATGCAAACAATTGTTAGAATCATAACAATAACACATCTAACTATACTATTCTACTCTCTAATTTAACCCCAACCTTAATGACGTCTCCAGATCAAGTTTCCTAACCCTTCGCTATTCCGTTGTCTTCTCATGTAGTGCTCCCATTAAGGTTCTTCTTAGACGAGACATCCTCTATCCAAGGCAAATCACATACATATGTTGACATCTTCAGAACATTCCGGCACATGGAGATTGTCTATTAATCCTACTCATAGTGGTCAGATGGAGACCTTAATGCCTCACATACCCCAAGATAGAGATTCCCTTAATCTCCATGGTGCCAACCCAATGGACTGACAGAATATTATCCAATATCCAATGCTCCTCACATAAGGACCTAAAAAGTATATACACGTTATTCAATAAATAAAAAACATATTAATCCTATATATATAAAACAATAATAACCTATCATTTGAATGGGTTTCATTTCTAACTATAATAAATTCAATACATACTCCTTCATATATATAACTTATCACAACTTGTATATTTTATCTACAATATCCTATGATAGATAAAATAACACAAATCTTCAATTTATTTAGAAACATAATTCTTTGTTTTATATAAGAATGAAATTATATATATATATATATAACATTCCTTTCAAATAAAATATCATAAGAATGAAATAATATGTATACTTACCCTTTTATGTATTTATAACTTGGCTTTCATAAAGGGAATCTCTAACCTACTTTATGCCATAATAATCATAGGAAATAATTATTTCCTATTTCTTAAACCATAGTTACGAGACTCGGACTCGACTTTAACTCAGAAAGTCAAAATCTGACTCAGACTCGAACTCGGCAACTAGACTTGGCCAGGACTCGAAAAATCGAAGAACCCATGAATTTCAACTTTTTTAAGGATTTAAAGATTTTTTCATGCATCGTTTAGTCAATTAATATCAAATACACAATAATTGAGATAAATAGAAGCTACTTAACACTTATACACAATTTTGCATAGATCACATAAGTATAACTGTATAACAACGAATTTCTTAGGGAAAAAAACTGAATAACATAATATAAAGTTAAACATAGTGTCACTGTCAAATGTCTACAATATATGAAATCCATGGAATCAAAAGTTGAAAACATATATCAAAATATCAGCTAGAGTGTAGAAGACTAAGGTTCATAGTAGCCTATGCCCTCCTGCGAATACACCTAAGATAAGTCATGGAAGACTCAGATATTGAGAAATATGTTTGTTACAGCTTATGTGCGCATTGTAGACAACAACAAGACTCTCAAGTATGTCTATCAATTTGCTTCGTGAAACACAACCTTTAACGGTAAAAGTCTTTTAATAACAATTAAGTTGGCTTACAAATTTTTGCCAAGAAAATGATCAAGGACATAGCCAGCAACACATATACACGTAAGTTTGAAAGTTTATAACTTTATGTACAACACTAGAGATTTCTAACATTCATGAACACATAAGTCTAAAAAAAAAACTCATATACATCATTATAGAATTCTAACACAAATATATGTAAATCTGAAAATATCTGTACAACATTACTAAACTCTACAATTCTGGAAGTGACTTCTTCATAATGAAACCCAGATGGTAACTAATATTGGCAGTGAGCCTTTAATTTGGGTAACTATCCTTCATTTCGAGATGCAAGGCTATTCAACTGTGTAATTTGCTATAACCTGGTTGACGACATTTGAAGATTTAAACATTAAACTTCCTATAATATTCATGATTTTCAGACATAAATTTGAAGATTTAAGATTTAAGATTCAACCTTAATAAACTCTTGACATACCACAACATCATTTTCAGAATTAATATACACTGAAAAAAAAAAACACCTTCCAGAACTCTCTATCTTTTAAAAAAAAATTGGGAGAGTAAATGGGCTCAGGACTCCACGAGTCCAAGTGGACTCTACCAGGACTCGGCCAAATTCAAGTCCAGAGGCCATTTGCCTCGGAAAGGCCGCCTCTGCCTCAGACTCGCAAAGTCCTGCTTAGACTCATTAAGTCCCGAAACACTGCTTTAAACATTGAAACCCTTCTTTGCTTATTATCCATGTGATGTCTTCTTTACCTTGTGTAATGTCCCCATTTTTAGCAGGTTCCTACAGTTGGCTAGGTCAGTTCACCATCGTGACCCTCACGAGCTGGCAGTAGGATTTGGGGGTCTCAGTTATGTGGTCATAGGCTTTCCGGCAACCTATGGTGTGTCTATACAGATCATGATAGATTATACCTTGCATAGTGAATGTTTATATGGTAAGCACTATGAGAATGCGTGTGCACATACCTTATAAACATTTTTTGAGTACATGGTGAATGTTATGCATATTGATATTCTGGAAGGCCATTACACAGAGTACTTGGTTAATATCACAAGTCTTGATGTTCTGGAAGGCTATTACTCACAAAGTACTTGGTGAATGTCACACAACTTGATATTCTGGAAGGCCATTATTCACAGTAGTTGGTCAATATCTTGCATCTCAACATTCTGGAAGGCCATTACTCAAAGAGTATTTGGTGAATATCATTGATATTTTGGGAGGCCAATACTCATGATATTAGATGTGATATCAAACATTTTTGAGTAATTGGTGAATATCATGTATTTTGGGAGACAATACTCATGATATCAGATGTGATATCAAACCTTATTGAATATTTGGTGATTATCAGTGATATTTTAGGAGACCAATACTCATGATATCAGATGTGATATTTAACCTTATTGAGTACTTCGTTTATATCATATGTTGATATTCTGGGAGACCAATACTCTTGATATCAAATGTGATATCAAAATGATGGATATCTTTTGATCAAAGATATCCTTAATCTTGCTAACTTAATATTACTTTGAGGTAATACGTGTGTTTATCCTCCCTAGCTAAGAGGGAGTATCAATGTTTGGTAGCTTCAATTGGATAAACTCAAGAGACTAAACTGAAGTTACATATGTGTGTGTGTGAGTAGTTAAATTATAGTGTTATATTAATTAAATATAAATCAATAGACATGTCCAATGAAGGGACATGTCTATCCATATCACATTCACAATATAATGAGAGATTGTTGCACTTGGAACACACATATACCAAAGATGGCAATGCAATTACATTTACAGCAATCCCCAAAACTAATAGTGCTCATCTTCATGCTCAGAGGTGAACATGACTGGGGACCACTTGAAGATCTAGGCAAGATTTCTAATGGGACATCCTCTTGAAAGTTTGCTGCCCGATTTCTCAATGGCTAGCAGGGGCTAGCGCTAATGGAATGGTGACCTCTTCCTTAGAAGGTGTTGGCTCAATGCTAAGGTTCAAAAGAAGAACCTTTATTTCATGCGAGAATTAGTCGCTGCTTAGCACCTCTGTGCTTCTTTTGCCTCATGCTCCACAAAGTTAGGAAGAGGAATTAATCCTCTTCTTCACCTTCATCTTTTGTCACGCTAACACCTTGTTGTTGCAATTGCTCCTCCTCACCTACAAAATAGGGGAGCTCAGAAAAGAGAGAAATTGGCTCTTCTTCTTCTTCTTCTTTAATAGTCGTTGGTTGTCTGGTCCTTTGAATCTTACCAACAACTTGCATTGCAAGAAATAGCTCTTGTTGTCATCTTGGGAACTCAGTTTGTTGTTGAATAATAGGAGCTTGGCAAGAAAGCTCATTTTGCCATCGGTGATATTCCTACTCCTCATGAGCTCTCAACTCTCCCTAGAAGTTTAGCATTATCTCCTTGCCACTGATATTTTCCGTATGTTGGTGTTGGACAAGACAGTCAATATGCTAATGGGGGCTAGAATATGCCTCTTGTGGTTGTCGATAAGCATAAGCAAGGGTGGGCAAGAGGCAAGCATTGGGAAATTGCTCATACTTGATTGTAACATGGGAGTATGGAGCAAAATCTAAAGCACTTTTGGCTTGATTTTGCTAATACAAAGGTAAATGCTTCCATTTCCTTGAAAAGAGGATTATTCTCATTGTTCATACTATCCCTCCATATTGCGGCATAGGGAAGGAGATCTACACCAAAATTTGAGCACGTACCATCAAAATCAAACAAATTTTAGCTACAGAGCCACTAGATGCTTGGAAACTGCCTCCTAAAGGCTGAAAACGCTGAAGAATGCACTAAATCTCTAGCTGTGAAAGTCAAGTCCCACCGAGCGTGTCAAAAAGAGCTATTGGTATCTAAAATTGCTTTTAACTAAACAGCATATAGGGAGCTCTGTGAATGGATTACCTTATGCAATTTCATTGAGCAAACCTCCAAAATTTTAGAACTCAGCTCTTCATTTCATGCAGAGGGAAAATGAAATAAGTGTGCTTAAAACAATAAAAGACGAAACACCAAACTTTTGGAACACTTTAAATGTACAGGATATATGAAATATTAAGGCAACACCAAACTTCATAAAATGAAATATTAAGGCAACCATTTAGATCTGATCTGGAAAAGTCACAGTTCTACAAATAACTATTTGAGCGTGAGACATAAAGCAAAAAACATATAATGATAGCCATACATAGAAAATTCTAAGGCATAGTCTACTTAATACAAACCAAAATGCACAAGTTGAAGTCGGAAGAGCACAAAAAAGATTCATGGAAAACAATATATCCTAAAATACAAAGGGCTTAAAAGAGCGATTGATATATTTCACTAATTCAAAATGCCCATTACAATTTAAGGCTTGCTTAAAATAGCCTTTCGCATAAAAGTGAAAGTCCACCCCTCAAATTACAAAGAATTTGGCAATATATACTGACTAGGAAACGGTGGCATGAAAACCCTAATAGAAAGCAAATCAGGTATCCGCCATTTGTTCATTTCTGCCAGGCTTGAGAAGTTAAGGTCTTCGTTATGGGCTCTAAGAACTAACAGCTAGCCCTCAATCCGCTAACAAGATTGAGTGGATGATCTTCTCACAAAATATGCAAGGCCAACACATGTCCAGTTTTTGACAAATCCGGGCCTGCCAACAAAAAGGAATGTTGCGAGCGCTCGAATAACACGTGGCACTCTTTTGGGGTTAGCAAAAAGTTTCCCTTCCTCCCCCTCAAAAGCTCGGCAAAGGTAACACGTGGCACTCTATGCAGCGAGCACACTTTGGAAGATAAAGTATTGTAGGAAAAGAGGTCGCAGACTTGGAAGAAAGTGCACGATTTTGGCATTCTATTACCCTAACTTCAGAGGATCATAACTTTTTGCTCACTGCTCAAAACTCATAATGACATATATTGTTGTAAAGGTCTCCAGGAGACCTAATTTCACTCCCTGGTCACCATGCCCTTGGCACACAATTTCAATAGACAGACGCCAGTTTTCACCCCAAATTCCATTCCACAGGCCACCGAAAATGCACTTTTCTAAAATATAGAAAATTAACAGAAACCTAAATTTTATATTCGTCTCATTTCTGCTCAATCTGCCACTTATGCACTGCCTCAAGTCATCCAAATTGCCTTGAGGATGCTCTAGACAGAGGCCTTGGTAGATAGCAGCTACAGTTATACAGGACCAACATTAATTGTTCGCAAATAAATTCATTTTTCTATTGAATTTTTTTATTTATGAAAGGCCTCCAACATTAATTCCAAGCACCAGCATAACATTTTTCCACTACAGCAGTTGAGATTTAAGATTTTCAGAACTGCCATCCTATATTTTGCATTATTTAGTTTGTTTTTCTTCCTGGTCAATCTGATTTCTAGATTTTTTTGGGTGCAAAGATATATTGATGTTGTTAAAAGATTCAAGTCAAAAATTTCATTTCGAACAAAAAAGTTGCAAGACAGATTCAATGTCCAATATTAGTGATCAAGTTAAGTAGAAAACAATTCCTGAAAAGAGCAAATGGGAGGATGTTCATCTTCAAGCAAGATGTCTATAAAATAATTAACAAAATTTAAATGTTAAGGATTTGCCAAACTTTATCCAAACAAAGGAAAACGTCATCAAATTGTAGTCATCTAGAGCCACCTTCCAGATGTCTATTTTAGCTTGCATTATGCTCCAATTGCTATTCATTGAGTACTCAATACTATTGTAATTTGTTATCCATTCAATGGAATTGATTGAGCATATAATATCATTAATTACCATTGAATGCTTTTGTCATATGCGTTGAAAAAGATTAAATGCTTCATCCAAATTTGCAAGCTTTATATTGCAGGTCTATTCACAGTTGAAAATCATGGTTGTGTACTGATTCCTGAAATTTATTTACTAGGTGTTCGTGTCATTATGTTTAGACCCATTCAAAATTCAGTCCTTGTATCCTTAAATTGTCCAGTCTCGATATTCAGTCCTTGTATCTCTTCTATTTGAGAAAAAGAAAATGTAAATCAAATTTTCAAGTGATAAATATCCATCACAAATGACTAAGAATTTTTTAACAAAGATTTAGTTCAGAAAGTTGCTTGTTTTCTCCCGATTAGAGTTTGAAAATCTCTGAAGGGTATAATTTTCAAGCCACTTTTGAATATCATGCTAAAATATATGTATGGCTTTAAGAAAATAATAAAAAGATAATTCGCTAAAAATTTACATAATTTATTGAAAACATACATATGAAAAATACAAAAGAGCCATGACCTACAGATACATTTGATCCATTAGAGCCTTATGGAGGGAAATGTAGCAAATGCAGCATTTTGCATGTGTTAAATTTCTAGGTCACAAATGCAACAAACCTCTACAAAAGGTATTAATTCTCATTGCTTATGCAAAAACAAGACAAAACACATCAAAAAAGTTTTGAAAACCATAGAAAAGGTTTCAAAACCTATAGCAAAAGCTCCGAGCTAACAAATAAAAGACAATGCAAAGTTTCCATACCCAATAACAACAATGAGAAGAATTTCCACAATAGTGTTTTTTATCGCGTTAAAAGCTTCTGCTTTCTCTTCTTGTGTTTTGACATCCCCACTAACAATATCAATAATCTTGCCCCCGTATTTTGGCTACAGTTAAAAAATTCAAAATGTTAGAACCATTAAATATTACAGTTGAAAAATTGAAATCTTACTATCAAAACATATTCTCGTGAGGATCTGATCTAATGAAAAATAGATCGCAAAAGAAAATGCTTAATATTCTCTTTACCATACAAAAAGAACATCATAGCCATATCAATCATCTTGCCAACTTCATTTAAACTCGAGTACAATAATTAATATTGTTGATAACAATAAGATTATTTTCATAATAATCTGGTCTAACTTAAAATCAAATGGAAAACAAAAAGCTCAAGTTTGAATGTTAACCATGCAATTTAATAAGCATATCAAATGTTACTATCGGAGTTCTATACAACATTGTTAAACAACACAGATTCCAATTAACTCCAATGTTACTTGAACCACACAACATAAAAAAGCAGAAAATAAAACCAAAACCTTAAAAATGTAAATCACCTACTAAATGACAGAGAATAATAATAATCACTCTGCACCTTTTACGAAAGCAAGCAACAAGTATGGTTAGAAAATGTAAAACCTAGCATACATTAGTAATGAAGTTTAATATCCAAAGATTACATTCTATTTTGTGACATTGCTTATCTTCATTAACATTAGACACTATGGATTTTAACGTGTTGAAGATAAATTGAATGAACTGCAGAACACAATAAAACATACTTATTAACGAGTCAATGATTGATAGCAACTAGTATAGATATCTCAAATGCATAGGTATATGAATATTGAGTTAATATATAAGAGTTATTTTATTTTATTGAATAATTATTCTAAAATCATTTAATTATATTTACATTGTGTCTTTATTTGAAGGCCTGTACATGTAAAGAATTATTTTATTAATTTAATAGATACTTTTAATTTTTATTTCTATTATTATTTGCTAGAAAATGTGCTGAAGTGGAAATATATGTTAATCTTTGAGAAAATTACAGACAGTTGTCCTTTCATGTTCACCTATGCACTAGCACAGAGATACTTCATCTTTCCTACAAAATTATCTTAGCCCTATATATGTCCTATAAAGATAGATAGATAGATGAACTTTTAACATCCAAGAGGACACCTACAATCTATAGACCTTATGCATCACTGAACTATTTACAAGAAGTTATAAAGCATAAGTGTTGTCCTCAATTTTGACATCACAAAATTTGGGGCAAACTTACACAGTTTTCTCATGGCTTTGTAGGTGTATCCCCTATGTTTTCAATGCATTGATAAGGCATTATGCAGATCCATCATCCTTGAGTTGTTCTTTATTTAAGCATTACTAGTGCATTCTTTTCTAGGGTTCCCGTTAAGTTAATCATCTTAATGCTTGTCAGGACAAAATTTTCTTCTCTAACTGCAAGCATAAAATTTTGGGTGACCTTCAAGTCTTTTCTTCTTTTCTCGTTCTTTTATTTAGCTTTCAATCTTGTTTTGGTGTTTAGTTTTTCATCTTGTTTTTGCCCTAGGATTATATTGAAATTCTGCTCATTTCAAGCTATCTTAGGCCTCAAATGGAGTTGTCTAGCTCAAGTTATTAAGGTTTTAAGCATGCTGCGGGTAGGGTTTTTCGGCATGATAGCACATCTTATTAAAAATCCTTCAAAAGTGGGCTTTTTATTGTTAATTACATGAAATAAAATTGTAATTTATAGGTAAAGTGGGTTTTGACCCCCATTTTCAAATTTCATATCATTTTGAGATGATTTGAGTATAGCTTTCAATGTTTTAAGGCAAAGGTGGGGGTTTGCAGTCCAATTGGATATTATTTTATTAGAAACTCTAGTTACATATAAATATAATTGCATGAGACACTTAAAATGCAATTAAGTGGGGTTTTTATTTCACGTTGCATATCATCATCATGCAAATCACTTTTAAAATCCCGCTATCAATAAATTCTAAGTCCCAAAAGCTTAGAAGTGGACATTTTAAATGCAAATATATTTTTTAAGTTAACATGTAACTTAACATGTGTAAGTGGGGCTTTTAAATGCATTTGCATATAAGAAGTTTGTTATTATAAACCTTTTTAACTTAAAGGCCTTATAGTGGGAAATTTTAACCCAAAGACACATGTACTTTTGTTCTAAAAGCCCATTTTTAATGACTTAAAGGCAAAAGTGGTTTTTGATTAGACTGAAGTACATATGTTTTTGCTTCTAAAAAGTACATCACACATGTTTTGACTAAATTTTCACTTAAAAAGGCCTAAGGTGGTGATTTTGAACCCAAAAGCATGTGTTTTTGCCTTTGGAAAACCCTTATTGTGCCTTTAAACTCACGTTCGACCTATTGAAGACTTGGGCATCAATTATAAAGAGGAATACATGTTTCTTTTATGTCTTTTTGTCTCTCAAAAGCACGTTACTGTGCATAATATGGCAAAGTCACAATTTGGAGGTCAAAGACATATTTTTGATATTAAAAAGCCTGTCTTTACTCATTCTTTGCTACATTTTGCATAAAGAAAACAAGGCAGCAATTTTCCAAGAGAAAACACATTGTTTAGCATATGTTTTTGACCAAAAACAGCTCATCCTGGGGCACGCTTTGGCCAGAAAGGGTCCATAGAGAGAAGATTCAAGCTTGCAAACTTAACGTTGGATGTTAAGGAAGGGTTCAAGTGCAAAAGCATTTTATTCCAGCTTGTTTGCATCCATCAAACTTACATTTTGATGCCCTAGACACAGTTTTTGGTTGTCTATGCATTGCAATCTCTTCAAACATTTCTCTGGTTTGAATGCTTCAAAACAGTTGTTATTTTTATGTATTTTAATCCTCTATTATGCACATTTGTCTAGCAATGAATCTTGAGTCCAAAATCCATTCATTGCAAGAGGATTGAGTCAGGATTCAAAGTCTATATAATCCTCTTTGTTGCAAGCTTTTCTAAATTCAAAAATCTCTTCAATTTGCTTCAGACTTTGCTCAAGGATTTGTAAAGACTTCTTCTCTTGATTTTGGTGAAGCGAAGGTAAGATTTCTTGTGTTTATCTTAGGGCTTTTGTTGTATATATTTTGATCTTGTTAAAAGTTGCAAATCCATCATTTCATTTTCAGATTTGCACATGTTTTAGTTTATATATTGTCTCTTCTATCTTCCTTCTACATTTCTCAAAATTGCATATGCAAGTGCTTCATCTTGCTTGCATATGCAATCGGGATCAAAAAACTCATTCTATAATTGGAGTATACCAAGGAAAAGCAAGCTCATTGTCATGCACATGCAAACATGTGTCAAAAACCCACTTTCTACACATCCTCTTTCTCTCAACCCACTCTTGAGTTTTGTTCAACACAGTCACATTCCTCTTATCACTATTATCAATTTCAGGAATGTCCCAATTAATGGGCTTCAAGGGAATGCCTTTGATCTTCCTAAAGTAATCAAGGTCCAACATTTCTGATTCGTTCTCATTAAAACCATTACATTAATAGAAAGTTTAAACTCTTGTATTTGTTACACGGTCAATCAAGACCAAGACCTTTCTCTCATATCAAAAACATCTATACAATTCGCTCAAAAATCTTCTGGTGCAAGCACTTGCCGTTTAAGTAGAATCGAGTTGTAGATTATCCCTTAGAAAGTTACCTGCATCAAAGAGTGGTCTCAAAACTTTGAAGTTCTAGAATATTTGGAAGCAACTTTAGTAACATTTATTGCATTGGGATTTGAAGAACATGAATAAGCCCCAACAAAACTAGGGAAAGGAATACCTTCCTTGTGCTTCTCGACACCTTTTCTTCACCTCTACAATTTGCCACAAATCAATGATGATCATCTTATCATCTAGGTATTTGGGTAGCTTGTGAGGAAATCCATCAAAGGCCCTTATGCGGATGTAAGTAAATGTCGCAAATTGGGTGAAGCCACTCTCATATGTAAGAATTGTTGGCACTGCCTCTAGGGAAATCCGTCTTTCAAGGCATCGTTGTAATTCCTAAGTAAGTTTCATTATGAAGGCATTGTTGACCCTTTTATATTCTGCATAGCTCTGGTGTAGTTGTAGACAAGGATAGAAATCATAAATTTGAATGTTCTCATCAAATTCCTACACGTGGCTCAAACCTAACCAGTGTTGTGTGCAAGCTACAACATAAATGAGATACGAGGATATGAATAAAAACTTATTACGAGGAAAGCAACAAAACAATTGGCATAACTTATCACCAATGATTCCCACCCAGTCCATGTATCCAACTTCTGAGCATATTGTCTGTACAGATAAGAAAGAACACTCTTAAGGGTTTCTTCATTTCCCCTTAACATATGTAGCAGCACCAAAATAATTGTGATTTCGCCTTTTAGGTCGGTGTCATACATGGTTTTGAGGAGCTTTGATTGGCCTTCCCTCCTTGTCTGAAACCACTCTTTAGACATCACTCTTATAATATGTCTTCCTATCACAAAAGCTCATTGTGCAGAGACAAAATCCTAATCAGCATATACAGTCCTGGTAGGCAATCTGAATGAGTTTTGAATGGTTGCCCTATCAAGAGATAAGAATTTCATTATTGGTTTTCTTAATTTCCCTTGTGTCTGGGTTAAAACAGTTGATGCATTCCATTATTAGCTCAGCGCAATAAACTAAGATAGAAAATCCAATTGCTTCCACCAAACCACTAACTGCCGATTTGTCTGTGATAGGATGCATGTTCTCTGTGTGAATTCTTCTGTGGAGATAATCCAAATCAAACCTCAACAATTTTGTATATCCAATCTGCGATAAAAAACTTTCTAAATCATTTAAATGATCATATCCAGAATATTTGAATTCCATTTCATCTCCTTTAACTAAAATTATGCTATTACAGCAATGTTGCATAGCAGAACACTCGATTCACTAAATTATTGTTGTTTGTCAATCCAACAAAGATTGCCCTAGCTTAACTTGTTCTTCACAATTACAACCTTCAAAATCCTTTTGAAATGCACAGCTAGTCATGTAGAATTATGCTTTTAAATGTTTTGGAAAGAATGTCCCATTAATGCCAATCTCATCAAACAATTAATGTTTGTCAACCCTTTTGAAATGGGACACTCGGCTTTCCAATGCATTGAAATCTGATAACTTTCCTTCTTTTCTTAAATCTCCACTCTTCTATGTTTCCAGCTCCTTTTTAAGTATCGGAGAGCGCAGAAGGCATGTCTAGCATATCATATCATTTTCCTTTACTTCTTTTCATAGTGGGGAACTTATGTCCTTTCGTTCTCTCTTTCAGATTTAGCTAATGGAAGGAAGACATCTCAATAATTTCCACTTTCACTTCTTCAAGAGTATTTTTCCTTATGTCCAGTTGCTTCTTTCTGGCTTTCAGATATCAACCACTATACTTCCTCTCTCTATTTCCCAAATAAAAACCTTTGATGAGCACTATCTTCTTTCAGATACTTCTCAATCTTCTTCTCTTCTTTCAGAATCCAACAATCTTCTTGCACTTTTTGAATTTCCAACCAGGCTGAAAATAGGATTGCCTTGCTCCTTCGTTTTCCTGAATTTGCACAGTTAATTTCCTTTGAGAAAAGAGAGAAAACTTTAAACTTGAAATTCCAACACACATAGGCACAAGACAAGTTAACGAACAAATTCTTTCCACTTGACTCTAGTATTCCCAAGGGTAATTTACCAACAGTTACTCAATTCCCAAAATCCCAAAAATGACAGAATACTAAGGAAAAGACTGCATTTTGACTCAAAAGATTTCATAAACCAATTTTAACTAAGGGGGGAACTAAAATTGGGCAACACAAAGCAAAGTCAAATATATTGCATGCCTGGTTGCGATCAAACTAGTGCAATTTCAGGTCAACCGATTCCTTTGCATTTTAATCAATGCCCTGGATGGCCAATTTCTATCCTTTCCAACTGTGATGTGTTATGCTTCTTCATTGACCACCTCAAATGCTAGATTTTGGATGGTAGAGTGATTTTGAAGCTTATGAAGCTGCAAAATCATAAAGCACGTATCTTTGAAAAGAACAAAATCTCAAAAATTGAGACGCAAAAAGGTAGGAATAAAGTTTACTTACTATTTGAGCTGAAATCAATTTTAAGCCATATTTGGGACTCTTTGGGCTAAATTTTTAAAAAGAACATAATAATTCTTTGCTTTGGTGAAAAATAATTCATGCTCTTTTCCGCCTCAAAGAAAAGGTTTCTGAATATTTTGACCCCATTTCAAAGTTTTCATTGTATTAATAATGTAGAAGGCACTTTGTCACAACCTATAGACCTTCAGATTCACTGTTTGGAGAGAGTTTCCTTGGTTGTTTGGGAAGCTATGTGACATGGAAGCAGATGACCTTGGCCATTTACCTAGCACAAAGCATCCCAAAGATGGCAAGGGAACTTACCCAAAAATGTTTTTATCTTTCCATTTGCAGCCTAGCAAATTGTCTACTGTTTGGATGAGAGTTGACATCAAAAATGATGCCTAATGAACGTTTCTCTCCTTTGTTATATATCCCCATTCAAAGATAGTAACTATTGCACACCTAATAACACAACCAACTAGTGCTTTTGCCTCCACCTATTGAAGATGGGAAATTGCGTAATTTTTTATTTCTATGCTTACAAATAAGTTGAGAAATAACAGATGATTTGATACAAAAGAAATAACAGATGATTTGATACAAAAGAAATAAGAGATAAGTGCAATTTCTAAACTCATATGATCTTTTCCGTTACAAGTAAATATGGCCAAGCAACTTAATGAATTTTTCCCAAAAGATACTCTAAGACTCTTGGTATCCACTTGGAAATGGTTTCCAATGCCCAAAAGAAAGCATGAGGTGTTTATGAATAATCAGGACCTCCTACATCCAGAACTACAAGGAAATAAGGTGGCAGCAACTTTAAAAAACTATAGGTCCCTGTCACCCTCAACTCCTTCCTCTTCGCTTTATCTCTTCACCAAAACCAACAACTTTTTCCGTCCTAGGTTTTTCTGAAGCAAGCTCCTCAAACTTCACAATGTAAAAATATGAAAAATGAACAAGATATCCAAACGAGCTTATTTCTACTCTTTTTCTAAAATCTGAAGGAGCTTTTTGTAAGTTATATTAACCTTAGCTTTTTAATAAAATAATAGTCTATTAGACCCACACAAAGTGACTTTATTTTATTTTTGTTTTTTGAACAGAAGTTAAGTCACTTTATAAAAATTAATTGTATGAAAGTCACCCACAACATTAATTTAAGGCAGCCTATTTAATTTAATTTAATTATTTCCTGAATTAGACTACATGAATAGAACAAGCTAATGGAATTTCCCAGAACACCTAAGTCAATGAAGGCAGCATTACAGAGTGCTTTCAATTTAGTCTCTTTACAACTCTTCTTCCCTTTACTTGATATTATAGGCTGCTTATGTGGCAAGCCGCCAGATGACTTCTTTTCACATGGCTATATGTATTATACAGCAATATCTTTCTGACTTTGTGTTGCTTATGCTGTAGGTTCACCTCATCTGGTTAGGATCTCCTTTTATTCTAATATTTTTCGGTTTTTAGTTTTTGCAATTCTTTTTTCCAAGTTCCTACTCATTGTAACTTTTAGTCCCATTGACCTACTTTGTTTATTTGTGGACATTCATATTGTTTATTTCTTGCTTCCCTTTGACTAAGGAATTGACAAGAATAGATATTCATCATGACACTGTACTACCTGAGTAGGATAACACAGAACACTAAATATATTGCAAAACATCTTATATTTCGGTGTATATAAAGGTAAATGGAAGGTGATCTGTACAACAATTTGAAGATTTGCTAAGAAGAATGACATGATAATCAAGGAATCAAATCAAACCCAAATAGATTTAACTAATGTCTAATATTTTCTCCAAATCTACAAGAGAGAAACATAAATGAATGTACAAACACGCAGATATTTTCAGAACAATGGCAATCTAACTTTACACTCCAAGCTTTTCAATTCTGCATGTAAGTGTACATACATACTTTAAATTGTAAATTTCTTTGCTGAAAGCAATCAGACCTCTATTCATATTAAAGATTGCAAAGGCTCAGTTCTTTTAGCCATCTTTAGACTTTTGTTTAACATTTATCCACCTTCAAAATGAGAAAAAGACATATGAAGTGTGAAACTTAAGCATTAGCACACTATTCCATTTCACTGAAAGGAATAATTACATACAACTAAGATGTTTGATGTTGATGCAACTAGAAGTGCCACAGTTGCTACAGCCAATTTCCCTGCCTCTGGTCGTGCCTTATAGTACAAAACATAAAAAATGATAAAAATTAGACTTGTCACCATGAACGGGACTCCTCTGACCTAGAAAAAAGATCAACAGCCAAAAAAGATCAAAGGAAAGCAGAGAAAAGTGGAAAACAGAAATATCTTGTTATTTAATAAGGATGAAAAGAAAAATACCAGTCGCAGTATACGGCAGAATCCCACATTCACAGCCTGAATAAAAACCATGCAGTAGTCAAAACGGAATCCAATCATAAAAACCTCAGTAACATAAGAAGCACTAATCTTGCTTACAATTTTCTTAACAAGCAAAGGGAAACTTTTGGAAATAAAGAAAGAAAATTATAAATTCATGTGTACATAATATTTCTCGGGTGCAAGGGGAAGACCCTGCAAGACGACAGTATGTTGTGAGCCTCTCATCTGGGGGGTCTTGGGTTTGAGTCTACTTGAGCCCCATGTCGATATTGGCTCTGGCCCATTACCAATCCAAGCAAAAAAAACCTCTCAGGTGCAGATGCTTAAGCAGTAAATAAGAGGGATAAATAAGAGGGACAATTCAGTCCATTCTGTGGTTTTATTCTCTGTTATATCTTATGTAATGCTTTAATTCATCCTGTTGGTTTGCAGATTGTTTTCATTTTTTATAGAATCAAAGTCATACTACAAACAGTTGAAATTTGAAGAACAAAATCTTCAACTTTTATTGAAACATCCTTAAAGTATATTTGATTATTTGATTATTTGATTATACAGCATAGTATTTTCTTATTATAAATAATAAACTTAGTGACATAGGTGATTATTATCGTAAATAAATACTATTTGATTCAATTTAATCAAACTTCATTTTTAAATCTGTTTGGGTGGTTTATTTGAACTGCCCATATACATAAAGTTGAGGAAAAAGACAGATATGGAACTTAAAAATAGCTGTGTACTCCTGAATATTAGGAACACAAGACACCCAGAGTCGTTGTATATGTATCCCTCAATATTATTTATAAGATATCCTGGTTTATATTTGCATCAATAAATCGTTCAACTCGTAGCAGAGCATGTGAGAGCTGAAGTAGCAAAGCCTGTACAAGATGGAAATAAAGTTGGTGTATTCCTTTTTAAGGGGCAGCTCCAACAATTTGGTTGCCCAAATTCCCCAACTGATGAAAGTATTATTTTCTAAATTGTTGGTAACATTAGTAAACAGCCATTAGCTTATTGCTTGTGTAATTAAGAAATGGGAAGGTGCTTTTGTGTAGGGAGATCGGCTGCATAAGTGCAATAATAGCATAGCATAAGTGCTATGCATTTAGCATAGAGTGGAGGCAACAAGAACAGTAGTATTTTAAACTGTTTACAATGTGTTTTGCAGTGTGTGTGCACACTTTCAATTATTGTTTGATTTTTTTCTGGAAAGAAAATGCTGTTTGTTGTAAAAGAGCAAATCCACAGAGAAGGGAACCTATGCAATAGAGGTGTTTAGCATGAACAAAAGGTTTTGGCGGCAATCAATCAAACACTGGTGTGTGTATAGGGTATTTGATAATTCCTTAATTCCAAGCATCAGTTGCAGCCAGAGATACTGACATGTGGAATAAAACATGAACTTGTACTAAACAAAAAATAACGGTAGGGATAGGCACCTTCCAGCCCAGTCAGTGTAGGAAACAATGAGAAGCACAGTCTGAATTTGCCAAAAATAATTTGCAGTACAGCAAGCCAAAAAAAGAAGAAAAGAAACAACATCTAAACTCTAAGGCACAATAATGATAGGAAGACTGACACCTGAGATGTTCTTATTGTTTGTGAACTTTAAAAGATTTCAACACACACACGTGTATACAAACAAATTTTAGAAAACTATTATGCCTGGAAGACCAATTAAATTATATATCTCTTGATCTAGTGAATGGAATTCATTAGAATTTTGACAGCCTGGGAAAACATTCCTCCAAAAACTTTCACTAAAGCTCTTGTAGCCTTTAGATTTAATTGTTTTTATATTCTCCGATTGTATTAAATTTGTCACATTTTATCCAGGATGTAGATTCTAGCAAAATTTTGTCACCTTGCTGTATTCTAAACCTTCGAGCACAATAATTTCACCAGCTAGTCCACGTTGGAGGCTTAACTGTTTCTAGGTTTCCATTAAAAAGGCATTTAAAAGTGTGTCTTAATCCCTAAGTTAGAGTTTGTATATGGGTGCACTAGAACCCGACAGCCTTAAAAGTTTTTGGATTTAACAAGGGAACTCAATTCCCGTAAAGGTGAATAAGTATCTAGAAAAATGCTGCCAAAACCATCTAAGAGTTTCATGCAGTGATATGTGCT